>VXBU01006372.1:408113-519484 GCA_013400315.1 Bombycilla garrulus
GCTTCTGCCATAGGACTGCGGTCTGCGATCTCTGTAATGGTAATGGTGGTCAATCCTGCTGGATGCAGTTTGTCTGTTTTCTTTTTCTTTTTTTCTCCTTTCCCCCCTTCTTCCCATTTTTTTTTCTCCCCCGTCCTTCTCCCCCTTCATTCCCCCCTGCCTCTTTCCGCCCGTGGGGTTTGCCATGGGCAGGGATGGATACGAGTCCCCATGGATGTCCCCATGGCTCTGTGAAGCTCCGAGGTGCCAGGAGTGTCCCCAAAGGCACCGGCTGACCTGCGGGCCCTGCCCTTGCTGCCACAGCGTTGCCCTGCCACCCTGGGTAGGGCGGAGGCATGGGGCATTTTGCCCAGTACTGGAGGGAAAAAAACCGGATTTTTAATCACAGGCTGGTTATTTTGGGGAAGTGGGGGGTGCAGGAGGTGGTCGGGCTGTTTGAGGCACCTAGAAGGGAACAATGGAGCCACTGTGCTGCCAAACGCCCCGACTCCTGTCAGAAAGGTCCAGCGAGGGGTTTTCAGCACGTTTCTATTCCGCTGCTCAGGTATAATTACACGGGGGAACAAAGAGCCCTTGAAACCCACCCGCTCCCCCAGCACAGCCCGGGGCTGTGGGCACACACACGTGTCGGCTCTCAGTGGGGTGCGAGGGGACGGTGCCCATGCACACACACAAAAGCAGCCCAGCGGGGCTGGTGACACCGGGCAGGGGCTTGGGAACAAACCCTGGGTGCACCCCCAGCTTCCCTGGGAGTCACAGCTGCACTGGGGAGGCTCCTCTCCCAGAGCCACACTCCTGGGGAGCACCCCAGGGCAGAAAGCAAAGAGCAAACCTCCCCCTGCCTCTCGGCACTCATGCTGCTCCTGCTGTTCATTTAGACATTTGCTGGAGTGAGTTTATGAAGTGCCTTTCCTTCTCCTGCAGGCCAAGCCTGCTGCAGAGGTGAGGTGCAGCAGTGGGACGGCTGGGGCTTCACCCCTGAGCTGTCCCAGCCCAAACCGGCCAGGGCAGGAGCTTGCTTTGGCAGGACGTGGGGCACGGGGGTTCTTGCAGCCAGCCCCACCGTGCAGCTGGGTGCCAGTGTGCTCCATGCGTGGTATGGCACGGTCCTGCCTGCTCCTCACAGCGCTCTGGGCAAAGCCATGCCAGGCTCCTGCCGAGCCCCACAGCCCTGGGGCTGCACAGGAGCACCCAGGGGTGCTGCTCAGCTCCTCCACTGGCAGCTCTACCAATCCAAATCTCCCTGGCCTCATAGGGAGGGAGTCCAGTCCTTTCCTTCTCAGTGCTGATCTGTTACTGCCTGCCTGCTCTGCACCCAAATTACTGCAGCAGTGCATGGAAATCAGGGCTGTGCTTTTCAAGCCCAGTTGTTTACTTAAGCTGTTTAAAAAGCCGCTTTCCTTCCCTAGTGACCCCTGAGGAAATTATCCATGTGTTTCTTTTGAGAACAGGATGAAAGGAGATTGCCAGTGCCCTCCATCCAGCCCCTGATCACTGTGTCCCCAAACCCCCCAGCAGTGCTGTGGCGTGGGGCTGACCACAGGGAGCTGTGCCCAGCACTGACCCTGCACCCCTAATCCGGCCATCAAGCCCCAGCTTCAGCCTTGGGGCAGTGACCAGCACTGCAGCCCTGTGGGATACCCCTGGGCTTGGTCCTTCCCCGAGTTGCAGGGAGTCCAGAGCTTGACAGGAATGAGCTTGTTTTCAGCTTGATTTTAGGAAAAAAAGCAACAAACCACAGACAAAAAGGAAGCCTAATTTTCCACAGGCTTGTTGGCTGCAAGGGCAGGGCTGAGTGCCCAGGGCTGTGGGCACAGAAGCGTGGCAGTCTCCACCCCTGAACCGCCCATCTCGAGCCCGGGGCTGGTAACACCCGCTCCTGGCATTGCTGGGGACATGGGCAGCCACGGGTGGCCCGGGATCACTCTGTCCTTGATGCTCTTTGGGTTTATTTCAGAGCCTGGCCAGCAGGGCCGCACGCCTGAGCAGTTCCCGATGCGCTTGAAGCCTCTTGAGCAGGTAATTGTAATTCCTCAGCAACTCAGCTTGGCTTATTTTGGCCCCAGCATAGTTTTGCATCCTGAGGCCCAGCTGGGTAATTTATAGCTCTGTCAGAAAAAGGATAAAATCAGCACAGGGTTTCTGTGCAAATCTATGGCCCTGTGTACTGGGGCCAGGAGTGCCCTTGGTGGGACGCTCAGGGACTCCAGTGGGGTGTGTGAGTAGTGCTGGGACCAGGCTTGGTAGGGAGAGGGATTTTATGGCTTGCGATGCAGTAACTGGCCCCTTGGTTCAGTCTGGTTGGCTGAGTCCCTTTTGTGCACTGCATCAACCCTGGGCACCATCACCTTGGGGGCAGTTTTTGAGAAAAGATTTTTCCCTGCTCCTTTCCCCTGGCTGACGGGCAGAGCAGCGTCCCCACATCCCCTGTTCCTGAGAGCCAGGAGTGCAGACGTTTACACTGAGCAGGGTGGGCCGTGGCTCCCCTGGCCTGCCTGGAGGCTCCGCCTGGGGCTGTGGGGCAGGGAGAGCCCCAGGCAAAGGGCTCAGAGCAGGGGGACAGGCTGCTCGCAGTGGGACCTCACCCTGATGCAGGTTCCCTGGGGATGCTGGCCTACAGCTCTTCTCCACAGGGGACGGGCAGGGACCTGGGGAATCGTCACTGCCCTGACCACCCTCCTGTCAGGGCGGTGACCAAGCCACAGCGCAGCAGGGGCCCTGCCCTGGGGCCGTCCTTGCCGAGGCAAGCACCTCACTGGTACAGAACAGCCACAGCCCCACTCTTTGCAGCCCCCTGCCAGCTCCCCCTTTGCCCACCCCTTGCACTCAGGTTGCAAATACCCGCTTTAACCAGAGTTTTTCTGCTCTTCCTGCAGGTGTTGTTACAACCTGCCCTACAAGCAAGCCGGCTCACCTGCCACCTCAGGGCGGTGTCACCAGCTGGGTGTGAGCTGAGTGAGCAGGGAAGGGGCATTGCCCACCCTCCACATGTTCCACAGCTGCCCTCCCCTTTCTGAAAAACACTCTACCAACCCATCGGGAAACCTGCTGTGTGATTTGGGGCAAAACGCAGTGCAGTGGCTGTTTAAAAAGCAGCCAAACTCTTTGATTTGGAGAGGAGATGTCCCCCGGAGGTGGCCAGAGGTGCCCAGTGTGTCTCCCGGGCTGGCCTGAGGGCCGGGCACGACGGGCAGTCAGTGTGATCACTGGGCTGGGGCTGGGCCGGGTTCACTAGATGGCAGCAGCTTCTTTCAGACAGCCCAGGCAGGGAGGGAGACAGACCCGAAACGGGCTCGGTGTTCCTCTGGGATATTGTGTCCCGGCGGGAAAGCCAGGATTTGTCTTCTGTTGCAGTCTTCTACATTCAACATGCGTTTTAAACATTAAAAATTTCATTTTAAACATCTCTCCTCTGGGACCTGAAGTGGCTGCTCGATGTAGTGGGGCTGCTGGCAGCCCCAGCTGCACCCTGGGTGCTGGGAGCAGGGCATCCCCGTTGCCTTCAAGCCTCGCCATCACCTGGAGATGCTGCTGCAACACCACATCTCACACACGAATTATCCCGTGCATCCCTAAGGATTCAATGCTTTTCCTAAATCCCCTGCTCTTGGAGCGATGTAAAGGTTTTTTCATACTCGATTTTACACCCACCCATGTTTCTGGCTGCCTGGGGGACAGGGAGCAGCTCCAGGCAGAGCTGAGGAGCACAGAACAGAGCTGGGCCGGGCTCTGCGGGCAGCCCAGCTCGCCAGAGCCGGCGGGACGGGCCGTGTTCCCTTCCCGGACGCACGCTGGGTTACTGCAGGATCCGGCAGGGACGGGCGCTGCTGACTCGTGAGCGAGAACATGCGACTGGCTGGCTGGCGCCCGTCCGAGACATTTGTGTTAATCAGTGATTATGCAAATAAACAGCTCCGCCACGCTCCCAGCCCCGCCGCGACGTGGAGCATATGTTCCTCGTGGCAGGCGAGCGTCGCCTCCAGGAGCTCCCAGCTCCTCGTTCCCGGTGCGGGACCCGCTGTGACAAGCAGATTAAAGGCAGCCTGTGGCCGGTGGGGGAAGGCAGGAGCCCCTCGAGGCCCCCCAGCCCGCCGCTGCCACCTCTCCCCTTTCCCCATGTGGCTTGAATTACTGCGGCTGTTTGCTTAATCCATCAGGCTTCAAGAATGAGCCACTCAGTGCTTTCTTGGCTCTCCATCCTGTGCTGTAAACATAACAAGGCAGGCTTGTTCCAAGACCCTGAAGTCAATGAGCAGCGCTCCTCTTGCTTGGGCAAGGGTTGGTGCTAAATATAACCCAGGCTGCTTTCCATTCATAGAAGGGGAAATAGGCCCTGGCCGCTGAGGGAGGAGAGCGGCTTGAGGAGCCCGAGGGCTCTGGGCACTCCTGATGCTGGCAGCAACCAAAAGGCTTCACCCCATCCTTTCACAGCCCTCACTGAGTGGATGGGGGAGGAAATTCCTTTGGGGGAAATATGGGGGATCCTCTGTTTGGGTTGATAAAGTGTTTTCTTGCATCTCCCCCTCAGGTGCATTAGTGCTGGGGTGGGTTTGCTGGGGAGGTGAGGGCAGGGGACGGTGAGTGTGGGCTGATGGGGGGGCCCAAGCAGAAGCAGCAGCACAGGGGAAGCCCCGACTGCCCCCACACCTGTGTAAGACACTCGAGCATTTCCCAGAAATGGGAGCAGTAGAGCCCTGTACCGCTGCTCCCAACACATAATGAGCACACCAGGACTTTGCCACCTGCTTTTGAACCCCTTGTGGGTCTCCATGTGATCACCCTTCTTTCCTGCAGTCTTTTCCTCCACCAGCCCTTGGCTGTTGGCATGTGCTGTAATATTCTCCCACAGCAGCTCCAGATGCAGAGGTGTGTCTGCCAACAGCATTTTATCCTCAGTGAGGTACCTATTTTGGGGATGAAGGAACCCCAGCTCCTGGTGGAGTTCAGGGAGGTGCTGTTCCCTGGGAAGCCCTGTGTTAGGATGCTGGGAACCCAAGCTTTTGTGTTCCCATAGGAGCCAGGGACAGGGACAGCTGCAGAGGGAGCGGGCCAGGACTCCAGGCACACCTGAGCATCTCCCTGCTGGGTGGTGGGAGGCTGTACCTCCTTTGCAGCCCCAAATTCAGCACCTGGAGCCACAGTGTGGCACGGGGTGCATACAACGAGACTGAGGACGGACTGCGTGCAGAACAGTGCTGCATCTGAGACGTTCCAGATCCCAGAACACACAGAGGTAATGAGTGCTGCTCCAGGGATGCCCATCTGTGCATCCTGGGGTGCTGCGGGTCACGAGGGGCTGCGCCTCCCCTGATCCCCTGCCCACTGCCCTGAGGTCAGGGTGGGTTGGCTGCCACTGTAGTCTGGCTGCTGGGTTGTTTCAAACCCCAGCTGAGCACTGCCAAACCAGAAGGTTTCCAGATTCACCATGGGCCTTTGGATGCCACGGAGATCTAAATAAAGCCTTTAAGACCCACTCTGCAAAATGCTCATGTCCAGCTCCAGGAAACCTGTCTGGTTTTTATGGCATCTAAACCAGCAGTTTCCTGCTGATGCCAGCACTGTATTTTTGCGTGTGTCTAATTGTGTAAAACAACAGAGCTTGGTAGAGCCACGCCAGCTAGGGAGGAGCTGGGTTTCACACTGAAGTTTTTTCTCTCTTTTTCCCTTTTCCTTCTTAAATAACCCCATTTGGGCCTCCAATAAAAAACCAAAACATCTGGTGCTGGGTATTTGGCTGCTGGGAAGCAGCTCCTGCTGAGCTGAAAAGCACAGCGCGATGCAGGGATTCCTGGTATGGATCAGTAACACTTAAGGTCGCATTCAGGCATTACCCCTGTCTCTCCTGGCCTTTGAACATATGGACTGAGGACACTGAGGGAGCTGTGCTGCTCTGTGCCAGCATGCAGGTAAATCATGCAAGTCAGTAAAAAGGCAATTGAATCAGTAAAGAGTCCTTCAAGCCTGATTTATTGATGCCCTCATGTGAGATCTCAGCAGTGTAAGATGCTGCTGTGAGAAAGAGATAAATAAATCAGTAAATCATAGGTGGATGATGGGTGTTCAATGAGCGGGGAGGACGCTTTGGCAGGGCCATCCCAAGCCCTGGATCAGCCCCCAGCATGGCTCAGGGCTGTTCCCCTGCCCCAGGCCAGCAGTGAGGCCAAGCCTCTGCCCGCCCAGCCTGCTAGGTCTGCATGAAGAGGTGGAAGTTGGTCCTGGTAAACTCCTGGTGGATGCTGTCCAGTAATTGGTCTGAGTCCTGGGGAGCATCTGAGAGGACCTGCTGCCCTGGGAGGCAGCTCTGCTCCGGGGTGTAGGTGAACGTGAAGGAGCTGGAGTAGATGAGGCCATCGTCCCTGATCAGCAGGAGTGGGACCGTGATGGGATACCGCAGCCACCTCCACTCGCTGCCAAACGCAGAGACATCGGGGACGACACACAGGAGGGACTTGGGGCTCCTGGCAACGGTGCAGGAGAGGAGAATGTGCATTAACCGAGGAAGGAGCTATGTAGGAGCAGCCAGCAGTGAGTGGCTGCGCTTCTCCTCCATCCTGGAGCTCAGTGTGAAGCCTCCAGTCAGCTTCCTCTCTCCTCCCAGTCTGTCACTCCTCTCTGCCAGGGTTGCTTGGTTGTTTACAGCTCCCTGAAATCCCTCTTGTCCCCCACCCATGGCTATCTCCAGATGGCAGCCAGGACAGAGAGCAGGCACCAGGCTCATCCCTGCCTCTGCCTGCAGTTCTTGTGCTCGCTCCTGCAGGATGGGCAGTGCAAGTGTCCTTGTCCCCAAGGTCTGCAGCCACATCCTTCCCAGATGTGCCCAGCACAGCCCACACCTGGCTGCTGTTCCCTGCCTTCTGCCCAGCTCCCTTATCCACGTTACCTGTACATCGTCTCCGCTTCCACATCTCCGAACCAGACCTTGAGGTGTGCATGGAAATACTCCCCCTGCACCTCCAGCATGGCCACATCCCCGCCGCCCGTGAGCTGTGACAGGCAGAGAGCGTGGCGGGGTTATGTGGCCGAGCGAGCCCGACTCCTTCTCCCACAGGATGCTCTGCCTGCGCATCCCATTCCCGCAGCATCCCAAAGCTGGGAATGCCAAGGGCTTGGGAGCAGGAGGCAGGCAGGGACAGAGAGGGGACAGCCCGTGGCCGTGCTGACCTGCAGGGCAGCAATGAGCGGCACGGGGCTGACGGGCTCGCGGATGCAGGCCAGGCTCTCGCTGAAGGTGTACTCCACCGTCTCCGTGCTGATGATGGTCCAGCACGAGCCGTCGTTCAGCAGCTCCCGGTTGGCTTCCTTCGGGCAGGGAGATGCCTGTGGAGAGTGTCAGAGCTCCGAACACACTGCAGGGGAGATGGGGGGGAGTGGGGCTGGGATGCCGGGCTTCTGCCCCCAGTGTCTTGGTTCCTGCAAGTGACTGCTTTGCTCATGGGATCATGATTCCTTTCCAGAGACCTCAGTTCCAGCGTCCCCACCAAAACTTTGCGACGATTCTGGCCTTAGTTTGGATGCAAGACCCCTCCCAGTGACACGCTCCCCAGCCTGACACAGCACAGGAGCTTGGAGAGACACAGCAAGCACGCCGGGGTCCTCACCTGCTCCTGCACCGCCATACCTGGAACTGGATCACTTTGTCCGTGGAGAGGCACAGGTACATGCGGTCACTGCCCTGGAACTGGAAGGCACACTTGTGGAGCTGCGAGATGGGCTCATCCACGTCCAGCAGGGCGTACTGCTTCATCACCTTCCGGATGATCTGCGGGCGGCAGGTCCCGCCATGGCACTGCCGCCCGGGGCCGTGCAGCGGCCGGGTCTGCGTGCCCGACCCCGCGGGGACGGAGCTTACCAGGGGCGGCAGGGTGACGCCGCTGGCCGTGCACACCAGCCGCACCACGGAGCCGTAGCGGATGTACCCCTCCCGCAGCGGGAACTCGCTCCGGCTGCAGCGCTCGTCGGCTGCCCGGGAAGGAGAGAGGCAGAGTCACCGCCCGGGGAGCAGGGTAGCCTCGCTCGGCACAGCTCCGGCCCTGCTCCCGCTGCTCTCTTACTGCTTTCCGGGCTCTGCACGTCCTCGCTGCCTGCCGAGAGAACCACTCCCGGGGAGAGCAGGACGGGGACGCAGTACCTTGCGGGGACACCGCTGGAAGCAGTGTGGGCAGGAATACTGTTGGGCTCTGGCCTCTTCCAGGCAAGTCACTTCCTCGGATTTGTGAACCTCCAGACCAGTACAGCTCTTGCTGCCCTGGTCACAGCCCCTGTGCCCTCAAAGCCAGTGGGAAACATCCAGAGACACACCAAGAATGTCAGGCAGAGGTGAGACTGAGCCAGATTCCTGCACCCCCGGGCTAATTCCCACACCTTTTGCCCCCAAGAACTGGCTTTGACAGGAGGACAGGAGAGCCAGGGCTGGAGGCAGGCAGCCTCAGTGTCCCCGAGGGTCCTTACCCAGGTGGAGGGTGAAGGCTGCCCACTGCCTGGCGCTGGCGATGAAGGCTCCCCCCTCCACAGACAGGTACCGGGTGCTGACGGTCTGGGAGCGCAGGCGGTTGAAGAGGGACACTTTGGAGCCTGAGGAGATGCACACTGTGCGGAGAGGTGGCTCGGTTGGTGCTTGCCAGGACTCAGTGATGGCTCTGTCAAGGCCAGCGAGGACAAGCCCTGGTCCCTGGGGTACCCAGCCTGGCACAGCCAACACCCACCCTCCCCACCGCCTTCCCCTCTGTGTGAGTGCAGCTGAGGCCCGTGGTGCGGGGACCACACCGGCATTCGCCTTGTGAGGGATGAACCATTTGGAAATGAGACATCACTGTGTGAGACAAATCTCTTTTGGGAGTTCCCGTGGGCTCTGGATCCAGCCTGGACCATTCTAGAACCAAGTTGTGAGCAGAGAGCATCCCATGCTGGGCTGGCACCCTCGTCCCTCCCCACAGAGCCATTCCTGTACTCACAGTCCGTGTTCTTCAGCGACTGCTTCTTCTGCGAGGGCTTGGAGATGACCTTGATGAGTTTGCTGTGGAAGGTGCCGATCTCCTGCCCGTTGCTGAAGAAGAGCTTCAGGACCAGGCGGAAATGCTTGCGCTTGTCCGTGTCCGAGATGTACAGGGCCTTGGCACAGCTGAACCCCTGCCAAGGGCACAGGGGGGCTGCCAGCAGCTCCAGCCCAGCCCCACCCGCCGTCCTCACCCTCCTCATCTCCCCACCAGGACATAATAGTGCCCTTTCAACGAGCCCCAGGTTCATTTAAAGGGAGAAACGACCGGAGATGTTATTACAGGTGGAATGAAGAGCTGGGGATCGGCAGAGGCTTTATTTACACTGGGGGCAGAGTATTCCTTCTGGAAATGAATGTTCATGTGTGATTTATCCCACATAACATGAGAAATCACCCTGGGTTTATGGTTTCCCTCATCCTGGCCGATATGCTGTGCCTTAGCAGCAAGGCAAACACTGTGGACAAAGGCTCTTTCTGTGAGGTTCCTGGCCTGCCTCAGACCCCATGCTCTTCAGGGACCCCAGATAATGCTTTTTCTCCTTTTTTTCCCCTCCAATCAAAAGATGCCAGAGCTCTGCTGAAGCTTTTGAACTTTGGGATCAACTGGGGCTTTTTAAAAAGCTGTTTATCTGGAAATGAAGGACCAGGCTTTCATTTTGTGACAAGCAGCGGTGCTGCTCATCGGGAGAAGGAACCAAGGCTGAGGGAACCGTGCAGATTTTGGCTGGTGACCTGAAAAGATGGTTCCAGAGAAAGATGGGGGTCTTTGGGCTGCTTGGATTGCTACACGTGCCACAGCAGGCTGGCAGAGTGAGAGCTGGGAGTTCTGGCTATGGAGAAAGAACTGTGACATCCCGAGGATGGGGAGGCTGTGACATGCCAGGGTGTGGGGTGATGCTGGTGACAGCCCAGCCCCTGCATGAGGGGGATCCCCCCCAGCCCTAGGGAGCCATGGGCTTTACCTTCGAGTCTGGCTGCTCCTCAAAGCTGAGCTTCTGGCTCTCCATCAGGCTGCTGCCCATGCTGTCCAGCCCCATGTACCCACACACCCGAAATCCAGCCTCTCCCAGGTCCCTGGCTGGAAGAGACAAGGAGAGGCACCTTCCAGCCCCCACACAGGCTCAGCTTCTCCGGGAGCAGGGCATGGCCAAGCCTCAGCCCTCCCCGTGTCTGGATTTCAGCGGGCTCAGGCTTGAGCAGGAAAGGAGTTTGGGGGGCCAAAACCAACATAAATGTCCCCAACAACTGTCCCCTTTGCCAACGCAAAGGACAGCTCTCCGTGGTGCAGGAAGGGAGGGAGGAGAGGTCCAGGGCTGCTGCCCAGTGCTCACCTTTTATCTGCTCCTGCTTTAACTTCCATCCCGGCCCACTCAGGTAGACACAAGGTGGGGGGCAGAAAAACCTGCAGAGACAAGAGGGCATTTTCTCCCTGCCCTTCAGCACCCTGTAAAGGTGCTCGGGAGTGGCTGGATGGCTGTGCTGGGAGCAGAGACCTTCATTTACTGGGGATCACCAGCACTGGGGGCAGCCCTGCACCCTGGGAGGCACACGGAGCTCACGAGGGGCTGGGACCCTCTGCCCTGCACAGCCTCCAGTGCCTGGCTCCAGCCTCAGCAGCTGCCACATCTGCTGGTGCCACTGGTGGCCACGATCCCACCAGTGACAGGATGGCCCTGGGAGGGGAGGACAGGGACCCTGCACTCCCACCTCCAGCTCCCCCAAAGACAGGGAGAGAGCAGACCCTGCCTCTGCCTGACTGCCATGTGGGAGTTTCAGCAGGCTGGGAACAGAGTTTGCATTCACAATCACTTTTGGAGCCCAGCGCAAATAAATCTGTAGCCAGGAGTTTGGAAACCCATTTTCCTGTGTTTTATTTGGGTTTCCACTGTCTTTGCACTTGTGTGAATGGTGTAAATTCATTCTCTATTGATACTGGGCGAAGCGCTAGCAGAGAAAACACCAGTGCAGGGGGTTGGAGATTTTGGAGCCCTAAAGTCCCGGGTACAGGTTTATTTAAACAACTCATCCACAGCGCAGGCCCCTGACTCCCACTGTTAAGGAAAACTGCAGCAGCACCTTCAAACTTTAACCTGGGAGCTCTGTGCAAGGTTTCCTCTCCATTTTCAGACCTGGTGTCTGATTTTCATGCTCATCCCTTGCACGGGCTCAGGAGCAAAGGAAGGAGGCTGTGATGAGAGGGCTCCCTCCTGGCTGGAAGATTCAGTCCTGAAATAACTTTTTTACCTGTGGACCAGCAGCCCCTGGCAGGAGACTGGATGTGGTGAGAACTTTGTAGGCCCAGCCAGCCCATCCCAGAGCTGTCTCCTGGGGTCTGGGTGGTTGCACCTGGGAGGCTGAGCTCGTCGCCTCACAGCTATTCCATACTCGGTTAATAACGGGGGAGTATTTATATCACAAGGATTAATGAAGGATTAATTACATTGCAGTGCTGCAGTCTGACGTCACTGCCAGGGAGTGGCAATTTTGGAGATTCAAGCCCAAACCTCAAGGTGTTTTTGCAGTGTGGGAAGGATTTTCAAAAATAGCAGCTGTTTGGAGACCACTGGCATGGATGGGAACACCCCAGACCCTGCTGTGGCTGTGCAGATTTTAAGACAAGAATTACAGGGCAGTTAAAACATTAGCCTTTCCTTCTTGGGTGTGAGATTTCAATAGAATCTTGACTTCTTTCACTTTGTCTTTCTTTACTGCTTCATGGAAAGAACCTAACCACTGGGAATGTCAACTGGGATGGATGGAGGTTGGAGCTAATATATTTCTTGTGTTATTCAGTTAATGGAGATTAAATGATGGCTTTGGATGCAAAGATGTCATGAGTGAACGCAGAGGGGATATGTCAAATAATTTGCTTCACCAGCTTAGATCAGCAAAATCCAGCAAGGCTGAAATCAAGCTTTAGGTGCTGGGTTTAGAAGGGGCTGTCGGGGAAGCTGGAATTATCTCCCACCTTTTCTCGTTGCCGTAGGACTTCTGTGCGACCTTGGCGTGCAGGATCAGCACCGTCTGGTCTGCTGGCAGCTGCAGGTACTGCCGCACGCTGTCCTGGAGCAGGCTGCCTCGGTACGGGTTGGCTCTACGAGACAGAGTTTCGCTGGCACTGTGGCTCCAGAGCCAGCTCCTGCCCGGCCCTGCAGGGAGCGAGGAGCTCTCTCCACGTCCTGATGGGATGGGGAAGGTGGAGAGGCTTTCCCTTCAGAAAGCACTGCAGCTCAGCTGCTCTAAGAACAGGCTGGCATTAAAAAAAATATAAAGTATGGGTAATGGAATAACTGCTCCATCAGTTTGCCCCCAAACACACACAGGGCATTTCTAAGACTTCCAGCCCCAAGCAATGGTGGCTGTGCTCTAACTATAAATTTTTTTAAATAGTTATTAATTAATTTGTTAATTTGTTTTTCTATCTGATGTGCTTGTTGCTGTATGGCTTTTGGGTGAGCTGGGAAGCGATGCTGCTGAGCTGTGGGTGCAGCTGGGGAGCTGTCATGAGAGGTGGAGTTGCTCATTGGCTTCTGCAAGGGATGCTGGGTGAAAATAGCTGCATTTTTCTCTGAGACCTAAGAAGTAGGTGGTTCTGCTGATTGTTTCTGCTCTATTAACTAGGAGGAGTTCCCAGCACCTGGTGTTTAACTCTGCTAACTCGGTAGGTTGGGTGTTAACCAGCTGGAGAGACATGAGGTGGGTGCTGCTCTGCCACCGGGGACACGTGTGCAGGGACTGCGGAGCGCAGGGGGAGAGCTCTGGGATGTCAGCTCTGCAGGCCCTCTGTGCTGAGAGGAGGTGAGACACTCACTGAGCAACGCCAGCTCCTGCCCTGCTGAAAGCCCCGAAACCCCCTGAGTTTGGGACAGGACAGGAGCATTCCCTGGCTTTGGGGGATATTTCAGTGGGCAAGGTGAAACCAGAGGAGGAGGAAGAGGAGATGCCTGTGTAGGAGTCTGTCCTTGGCACATCTGTCACTGTGGCCACTGGGAACCTTGCTCGTACCCAGGGGACCCAGCCTGGCTGGTGGTGACTCTCCTATCAGAGACAGAGGTAAAGCAGCGGCCAGAGAAGGCTGGGAAGCCCCAGCCACAGTGGAAAACACATCACAGAGAAACTGTGAGAGAGCAGCTGGGGGCTGTGGGCAGCACTGGGGGATGACTGGGAGGAGAAGGGGTGACAGTAGGAGCATCAGCCATGGCCACCCAAGGAGGAACTTGCAAGAGGTGTGCAGGGGAGCATTCCCATTAAACACAGTCTCTCTCCCTCTTAAATGGGCTAGAAATGGAGAAAGGTTGAGAGCATAAATGATGAGATGTGTGAAGAGAGGTAAGTCTGGTCCTGCCATCACCCAAGGCAGGCTCCTCGTGGTGGGCTCCTCTGGGCTCAGGGGCCAGAGCAAGCCCCCAGGGAGAGGAGCTGCAAGCAGTCATCCCAAGCAACCTTCCAGAAGAGTTTGCCTGCCAACTCTGTCCTTCCCAGTGCACTACTTTTAGAAAGGCTGTGCCCCTTACAGCTTTTAGCAGCCATGTTGCAGTTCACTTTAAACACATATCACTTCAGTTCCAGATTTCGCACCTTTGGATGGAGCTGATGCTGTCCTGTTGTATGAGGAAGAAAAACACATGTCCCATACAAGCAAATATTTACCCAGTGTCTTCTCTGAGCAGTGCCATGGGGACCTGACACTTTGCACTGCACAGATTGCGCTGTGTTTGGTTACTACCAGGGCAATATAATCTCCTGCCTCCTTGTTCCCAGCTGTTTATCCTAGACGTGTTAGCTGGATCACTAGTAAACACAAATCAACAGAGTCCTGCCAGCATCAGATTTACAGCCAGGGAAGTGTCAGTGTCACCCACAGCATTAACTGCTACTCTGTGCCTGGAAAATGAATGTTTTACAGCCATTCCTGGCTGCAGAGCACACAAGAAGCAGAGCACAGGGCTCTTGTGGCAGCCCTGGAGGTGCTGCCAGCACAGGGCTCTGGCTTAGCCCTGGCTCACCCCACAGCACTCATGGCAGGCAGGAGGAGCTCCTTTGCCAGGGCTGTACCTGTTCCCTCCGTCGTGGTGCTGGGAGCCTCCTGCTCCAGCACACTGAGGTAGAGCTTGATCAGACTCTATCCCACCAGTGGCTGCTCCAGGGTGGGTCTCTTGGTCTTGCTGAACATTTTCACTCCACTTTCTAGCCAATGAATAGTTGATACCTTTGCACAGCCAAAGAGATCCCATAAGAAAGCTATTTAATCTTTTTCCATAATGGCAATCTGCAGCTGTTTCATTCCTCTGCTGCCAGGGGATGATGTGATTTCAGCTTTGATCCTCCTTTGTTATTTTTCCCTGCATATAAAGCTTCCCTTCCATATTTGGGAAGGTCTCAGAAAAGCAGTATGGAACAGCCTGGTACGGAAGGCAGGCAGAGGCAGGGAGCATTCAGGAGCAAATTGCCAAAACCCGTGGATTAAGACGTGTGTTAACAGCGTGGGCAAAGCACTGCCTGCTCTGCAGAGCGTCCCACAGCACCGGCTCGGGGCAGGGCCAGGCTTGTGCAGGTATCACTGCTCCCTGCCATCCGTGCATAATTCCAGAGGCACGTGGGCCACTGCCTGGAGCTCGTTAAAGAGCCTTCTGGAACAATCACCCACATGCTGCTCACTGCTTGAAGTGGGAATGGGCACGCCAAAGGCAGGTAAACAGATGGTAGCTCTTCAGATTTGGTGTCCAGCTGTAGGAACAGCTACCTAGGAACTTGGTTTTCCTTTCTTTGTCCATTCTCTGCAGCGCTTACCTTCCAAATTTTGGGGCTAAATTGTGTCAGTGACGCACTTCTGAACAGTGCTCACCATTCTGCCCACAGAGGTGACCACCCAGCATCCATCATCTGGTTTAAATTTATCTTCAGAGAGTCAAAGGGCCATTGCTAAAGCAGCTCAGTATACCCACTTGGCTTCTTCTGGCACCTACAGCCTCCTCAGGGTTACAGAGAATTATTCACTCCTTCTGACATTTATTATATTAAATTATTAAACTGCTCAGGTTGTAGTGCAGTGTTAGCTCAGTGTCGTGTTAGCAGCACCACACGGGCAGGGCTCTTACAGCTCTCACTAAAAGCTGCCTTTTCAGAGCCTGAGGTCTTGGCTGGGGCTCGGCTGCTCTCCACACAGTTGGGCATTATGTAGAGGAAGAGGGGGGAGCGAGGGGGGATCCACCACCTTTCTCCTACACTGATTTCTGTAAGCCTTTCCCCTTCCCTGCTCTGCCTGGCACCACCTATCAAGGCTTTTCCTCTGCTTTAGGTCAGGATGTGCCTCAGGAGAGGGTGTGAGTGCATTTGTGGTGCATCTCTAGGGTGGCTCTGCCCTGGCGCTTGACGTGGGAGAGACCCAAGGTACCCCGGGGGATTTGCAAGCCCTGGCCGGGTTGCTGTGCCCTCTCCCAAGGGAAATGAAGCAGAAAAGGAGGAGTGCCCTGTGCACTTTCCACAGGAGACACGCAGCTGGGTTACCTGCAAAGGGCTGTTTCATGTGGGCACACAGGGAGCCCAGGCAGGCGCCGGGAGGCTTTGCTAGGGTTGGACCCCACAGTGCCATTGCTGATTTTATAAGAACTGATGCTTAACACCACAGCTGAAAATCATCCCTCTCCCTCCCGGCAGCAAGTGTTTAGGGGCATCACTCAGTGCTTTGTCCTGCCTCCAGCTGGGGAATGCTGCTCCCTGTGTGAGACATACCCTGGACACACATCACCTTCTGTGTGCGCACCCCTGGGCAACCGCAGGAGAAGGAAAAGTGCTTTACAAGCACTGGGAGGAGCAGTGTGCTCTGCTCTGCTCCTTTTTCATTCTATGAACTTCACCAGCTCAGCTTTATAAGCACTGGGAGAAGCAGTGTGCTCTGCTCTGCTCCTTTTCCATTGCGTGAATGGAAGCTTCACCAGCTCAGTCTGCTTCCACCTGCTGAGGAAGGAATCTGATACATTTGGTCCCCTGGGAATGAAAGTACTCAGCTCTGGAGACCAAAATACCAACAGCTATTGTTTAGAAACTGGGTCTTCAAATCACCTCTTTAATACAAGAACTGTAACTCACAGTAACAGTGTCCCCAAGTGCAGGTAGCACTGAAGTGAAGTGCAGAGATTTAATTTGCTGTTTTCCCCCCGAAAAAGGAGCTGCGGTTTGCCTCGCTCAGGACACAGCTGCCCTGAAGCTTGCTGGGGACCTGCTGCCACAGAGGGCAATTATTCTTCCCTCAGTTTGGGGAAACCAAACATCCTAATAAAAAATATCCATTTTAGAGGCCAGGGTTATATTTTGTGCAGATCAGGGGAGAAAACGCCTGCAGTGCTCTTGGGTATGGAGTCAACATAATGTTTATGCAGAAGGAAAAACCATTAGAAATCACAGAAATGAGAAGCCTGCAGTTTCTGGCTTCCCTGATTTTTCAATACCTCCTTTAATCCAGACCAACCCAACCCACAGCCCTTGTATATGCATGGGTATTTATAAATCCTGTATTTTCCTCCCTGCACACACAAGTGAAATTCAGCCTTTTCTAGGCCTGGGGGATTTATAGACCACACCAAGGGCAAACAGCGGCTGAGAGCAGGAAGCACAAAAAGCAAGTGGCAGTGAGCAGGGGCCAGTGGGGGTGGGCACCCCAGCAGCACCAACACCCCCAAAATGCCCAAGTTTGATAAAGCAGTATTGACACTTCTGCTAGAAAATTCAGACAGTGGGGGTGATCTGCTGGAGTTTCCTCTCTCTGTTCCTCGCGTGCCAAGAGGAAGGGAAGTGCTGTTAAAGTGCCACAGCACAGTCCTGTAAAGCACTAAAGGTGGTTCCTGCCACCACCAGATTGACCCGAGTGCTGGGAGAGGTGGAGGACTGGGAAGGGCTGGTCCAGGGTTTCTAAGAAGCCTCTGCTGATGATCTCCAGTGCACATCAATGCTTCTTGATGGAAGCTTAACCTGAGGCTCTAAAACCCTCCAAGCTCTGGTCTGCAGTTTCCTGGCTCAAACTCACCTCCCCACACTGCAGCCACTACCTGCTGATGTTCCTAAACTTCCAGGACACTGTAGGTCAAATGGATGTTAAGCTCAGACTCTCCTTTTTTCACGAATTTTTGAGTTTATGGAGCTCCCAGGTGCACTCCCCCAGCAGGGGAAGAGACAATAAAAGGGAAAAAAAATAAGAAGAAGAAAATTAAGAAAAAGAAAATAATAAAAATATAAGACAAAGAAGAAAATCAAAAGGAGAAAAAATTAGATAAATAAAAGAAAAATATGAAAAGATAAAAAAGATCAATAAAATAGATAAAAATAATAAAAAAAATCTTAAAAATTAAGAAAGAGAAATAAAGGGGTAAAAAATGAAAAATAGAGAAAAATAAAGAAATAAGAAAAAGAAAACACCAAAAGAAGCAAGGCCCTCCAGAACTGTGAGCCCACCCCCGTCCCGGGCCGCGCACCGGGGGCAAGTGGGAGCCCCCGAGTCTCCCCTCGCTGGCACGGGCGGCTGCACCTCCCGCCCCCAGCACTGCCCCGGGGCGGGGCCGTGCCCGTGCCCGCTCCGCCGCCCCGTTAAATGCCGGTGGGCTCGGCTCCTGCTGCAGTTGTGTCCCGTACCGCGCACTGCCCGCACCCCGTGTCCCGTACCTGAGCCAGCAGCGCGGCGGGGAGCGGCTCCGAGGCCGGCACGGGTGAGTGAGGGGTTCCGCGGGCACCGCCGCCCCTGCGGGAAGGGAGAGGAGAGGAGGAGGGTGAGGAGGATGCGGTGAGTCCGGATCCGATCCCATCCCATCCCGGCCCGGCGGGGCCGTGCTCAGCGCCCAGCGCTGCCGCGGGGGTTGGCGGCCGCTCAGGGGGCTTTTCCTTCGAGCGGGGCTGGCGGGAGGAGAGCGGCCATCCCGGGCGTCAGGAGCACAGAGCAAAGCCGGGAGGAGGCGAAGAGCTTTTCCCCGAAGGAGTTTTCCTCCCGTGTGTGGGCTGGAGTCTTCCCGACCCCCGGCCGCACGGGCTGGGTCCCCGCAGCGGTGCCGGGCCATGGTACCCGCTCGGTCCCGCGGTGGGATGTGAGGAATGTGATCTCTCCCGAGCTGTCGGGGTAGCTCAGGCTGCCTGAGCCTTTAACTTCACTTCTCTTAGAGAATAAGTTGTAGGCAAGGCGTACTGAGCGACCCGCGATCCTGCAGAAAGATAAGCTCAGGAATGTACCCTAAGTTTGTCAAGCACCGTTTCTGCACGACTGGAAAATTGGGTCTGTGCATACTCGTTTGCACAAGCAATCGCCCACCTTCGGCTTATCATTCCAATTGTTTCACAGGATAAAATTAGCTTTGGGCACTTCTGTTCCAAGCAATTACATGGGAAAACTTGTTTGTAAAATGAGATTATTGTGCACTCATCGCATTTGTGTGGACACACGCTGGTGTGAGCTAGGTGGAGCTGAGCATACACGGTGTGGTGTGTGTGCTCTGCTGGAGGTTTTCCCGTTCTGCAGGGACAGCCTTTGCTGTGCTGCTGAATCCATGCACGAGGCAGGCTGCAGAGTGGGAACCGGTGTGGCTGAGGAGGCTGGCGGGGAAATGGGACTGTCCTGTGTCCATGGAAGCCACCACATGTGTGCAGTGGGACTGAGGGGAGCAGGGGTCCATGAGAAGGGCCTGATCGCAGCCTCAATCCTAAACCAAGGCACAGGACTTTGCCTCTTTTGCTTAAACACACTGGATTTTTGCTTCACTTAAACCCAGATTATTTATAAAGCTATTATGAAGTTCTCCCTGTGGAACCCCTCTCTGTGGGACCCTCTGTAGCATCTCTTGATAGTAAAGATTTTTCTTTTTGTTTTTTGAAGGACGGGAGCAATCAATCCCAGGCAGTGAGTGTGCAGGTTCTCAATATGTAGTGGTTTTGGAAACCAGGCAGAAACACCAATTACATGTGGTGGTTTTGGTTTGATTTCTCGGCTGCTGCTGTCCAAGACCAGAAGCATCTACATAGGTCAGGATGTGGGGCCAAGATCAGAGGTGGACATGTAGCCACAGCTATTTTAGCATAACTCACAGTAAACATTGTTTGCTTAGCCACTCTTAGCTGGCATGCTGCCAACTAAAAATAAAAAAAGAAGCAGCAGCAGTTTCTCCTATTTTTTTTTCCTGGTGCCCTGCATAAAAAAACCTGGGAGTGGCTCCGGCAGCCAGCTCAGTTTGCACAGTGCCAGCAGAGACCACATAATCAGCAGCAAAAACCACAACGATTCCTTGATTCAGGAGCCTAGACAAAAATCAACCTTTCAACAATACAAAACTCTATAAAAACTATTTCAATTAATAAAGCTTAAAAACAAATGAAACTATGAACACCAATTCTCTCCCGAATCAGAAAAAAAAAAAGAAAAAGTAATAACATGTAAAGACAACAATGTGAGACTCTAAGACTCAAGCTCTACTGTGAGTGAGAGAAAAAATGCAGCAAAAAAAAAAAAAATATAGATGGAGTGGTGCTTATAAAGAAATTTATAGAAGTCAGCTGCTCCCCCTGCAGCACTTGGGTCCTTTCATGCCAGATGTGTCCTCCAGCTGAGCCAGGAGGCTGAGTGGCTCCTGACACTTGTCATTACCTCTCAGTAATCATGTTTTCTGCACTTTGGGCCCAAACAGTGGCAAGTTGAGCACTTGGGCTCTGTCAGGAGCTCGTGCAGTTGCCATAAGGACTCCACTGATGTGCTGGGCACAGGGACTCTGTGCTCTGCATTGCCCCTCCACAGGTACTCACAGCACACATGGACCTCTAGGTGCCAGGCAATGTTTTCAGCTCTTAGAAGGGTTTGGTTCTCTCCTGTCTTGGCTAAATAGAAAGGGTTTTAAGCAGCTCTGTTAAAGCAGGAGAGGGTAGAGGTGTGTGCTCACTGGTTCACAGTGATGGCAGTGTTTCCATGTGGGATGCTCCAGACTGTTGTGTCTTATCCTGTGCCCGAATCTTTCGTGGATCTCACGCAGCTTGTCCTTCCTGGTGTTTTTTACTGGAGTCAGAATCCATCTTCCCCACCAATATTCTGTCTTTGCCAGTGTATCTGCAAACTCCTGATCCTCTCACCTTGCAAGCCCTGCTTGCACACAAGTCCATCCCTAGCCCGGCCCTCTGGTGCCCCTCAGGGAGATCCACAGGGCTCAGCTGTTGTCCCTTGCAGAGAGGGGGCAGTACCTTGGCTTCTCTCCAGATTCTGCTTTTCTGTCTCTGGGCTGTGTTTTGTGCTTTGCCAATGTATAAGTTCAGGAGTCTTTGAGTGTAGTCTGTAGACCCATGGTCTGTGTCAGGAACCAGTGGGAGCAGATCTGCTGACAGCAGAGATAAGAATCTCTGTACAAGAGTCTCTGTCTGGGCTAGAAAATTCGGCAGCTCCACACATGGAAAAAACACTGCCTTTGGGAATTCACAGCTTGTACACCTGCAGCTGGACTTGGATGGCTTCCACAAAGTGTTACCTGCCCTTCAGGGTGGGCAGAAGGGAGGCCACAGCCCACTGTGCTGCTGGTGAAGCTCTTCTGTGGTGCATCTCCCAAGGGATGTGGGCATCCCAGTCCCAGGACAGCAGATCTCCTGCTGTCAGAGGGACGTGGAAGCTGTGAAGTTAGGTGTGAGACATTTCCTGTGCTACCTTTGAGGTTCTCCCAGTGAAAAGTATCTACGTAAAGCTTGCTTTTCTGTTCTGAGGAGGGACAAAAAGTCCCTGTGTGCCTTTCTGCAGCGGCCAAACACTTCTCACTTTCTGCTATTTCAATTAAACACATAGCAGGATGGGTAGGATAAAGGGGAGAGGCACAAGAATATTCTCCTGGCGTGCTTTCTTATGCCAACACATTGAGTCACATCTCTAGAGTGAGAAATATGATATAAAGATTTAGAGAAGGAGGTCAGGCAATGAATCCGTGATTGCTGGGCTGGAATAGCAGGCGGTCTCTGTGGTTGTCTGTGCCATGCAAACTTCCTGGAGGTCAGCTGGGGATAGTGGTCCTAGCAGATTTGGGAGATAGATGTCCTGCTAGTCATTACTAATCTCATACCAGCTCAGCTGACAAACTGCACCAGCCCAGTAGCTGATCTGGGCCATGACTCTTTTCCTTTGCGGCTGAACATGCATATTTGTGGGGGAAAAAACTGCTCTCTAACACCTTCCTCCCAAAACAAGAACTTGGGCAATGGATTGCTGTGTCAGCTTCTGGATGGCCAGGACATCCTTCTCTCCAAAGTCTAAGTCTCTTGGCCCAGCTCAGCTGTCCTGCAAGGACCTGCTTGCAGAAGAGTATTTGCTTTTTAAAGAGAGTCAGTAAGGTGGATCTGTCCCCTGTTGATAATTCTTCATCAAAATCAGTGTATTCCACTTGTGTTGAAAATAGCAGTTGGGAGATGGGCTGAGTTTGCCTGTTGTGCAGCTCAGGGGACAAGTGTAGCCTAAAGGTCTTGAGTGGGACTGAGAGGAGCAGAGAAATGCTACCAGCAGTCCTGAAACAGGAGCCATCTCTGACATGATTAGTTGGGCAAGGAAATTTGGCAGATCTCCAGACAGCGATTTCCTCTTGGCTAGATCTTTAACATTTTAATTTGCAAGTGAATGTGGCTTTTATTCCTGGCAGCTGTTGCCGAAGCAGCCCAGGTACAGCCTTGTTTCAGTGCAGGGCTGTCTGGGCAAGAGGCTTTCCTGCCAGGCGAGTGGCAGAGCACTGGGAGGTCTTTTAGAGATTGGCTGATGGCAGAGAAAGACCCCGTGTGCTGTTGTGGAGGACATCTAGAAGGGGATGCTCTGATTGCTACACCCAGCATTTCCTTCCCTTCCTCCGCAAAAAGGGGACTTCAAATGTGATGCCACAGCATAAACCTGCCAGGACTTGTATGAGTCCATGAGCTGTGAGTCCAAGACATCTGTCACTGCAAAAGGATCTGGTCAAAAAAACACCTTACTCCTGCCCTGCTTGTGAATATCCAGGAGTGCGTCCTGTAAAATGGGGAATAGGCTTTTGTGGGGAGCAAGCAGAACAAAAAAGAAGTTCCTTCTGCATCCAGCAAGGTTTTCGTGTTGCAGCATTCCTGCTGATTTGCTCCTGTTGGGTTTGGAGCCTTGATGTGCTGTTGGAGAAATACAGCCTTGTTTTTCAAACTACGTGTCCTTCCAGGTGGCTCTTGGCCCAGTGAAGCTGCCATAGAGTTGTAACCAGAGAGCTCTGCAATGTCCTGGAAAGAGGCTGCTCTGGTTCTCCCACATGTGTTTGGGAAAAACCGAGGACACATCAGTCCTTAAACAGGGGGAAAATCCCTTTTGGGCTGGAAATTCATGCCATTTCCATGGTCTTGATGTGCTTGTGGTCCCTGAGTCTTCCTTGCTCTAAAATCTGCACTATCCTCTCTGGTTGGACTTGCCTTTCGTCATCCAGCTGCTGTGGGGATGAGCATTGAGATTTTGGAGCTGTGATTGAGTGTAAGGTCAATGCTGCCTGCAAACTGGTCCTGAGGGTGGATTCAGTGCTTGTGAGCAGGAGATGTTGCACTGAGAGCTGGGCAAGTAGAAGCAGAGAGCACCTTGAGATTGGGGATTATCAATCCTTTGCCAGGAGAGGGTGGATCCAGCTGCAGGGCTGTCCCAGGCCTCATCCTGGCACACGGCTTGCAGGTCATGCACGTACATGGACAATGTGCCAGCAATTCATCCACGTTTCTATAACAAATTTTGGCATTGAGAGGTGCCTCCAGGATGATGTAAATTGTCTGCATCTCTCCAGGTCTTCCTCCCTTGGTCCCACATGCATTTTTGGGCAGGGACAGGAAGGATGATGCCTTGCTGTCCTGTTGAGGACATCACAATTTTTCTCCCTATTCTCCACCCTGAGGGTGCTCTTGCTGTCTTTCTGCTGTTGTCCTGGCTGAACTCAGGTGTGCTAAGTGAGAGGACTCAGGGTTGTCCTGGCCATATTTTAATTGGTTTTTTTGACACTTTCAGCAAATAACACTGATGGAATTGAATTTCTCAAAACTACCTGGTTGGGTCTCTGCAAAGAGAAGCTCTGCAGAGCAGAGGAGGCTGCATGGAGAGGCAGATGAGGAGGGTGAATCTCAGCAACATCATGTTGCTAGAGGCTGCTCTAGCATTGGCCACGGCTTCCAGCACAGAAAGAGGTGCTGTTAGCTGTAGCACGTGTGGCTTCAGTGCCCTGCACCCTGCCACGTGTACCTGGACCTGTTTTGTGTGCCTCCTCCTGTGCACAGCCCTGCTGCATGGCACAGCCCTCTGGCGTGGCTGGTTTTTGCTCCCAGCTCTTCCCCAGTCCTTGCAGCTCGTGGTGATCCCTTGTCCTGGCTCCCTGCAGGGTCTGGAGCTTGGTCCCGGACCTGCTTTCCTCCTTGTGGCACTGCGGTCAGGGCTTTTCCCGGGCTGTGAGTGCACTGCCGCCTCTCCTTTCTCCTTCTGCTTCATCCCCTCTACAGTTCAGCACAGAAAGCTCCTGTCCCTGTCACAGCAAGGAGGCTCGCCCAGGTCCAACCTGCCACCATCTGGGTGAACCAGAAGGGGAATATTCAGAGTATTTCTGTTAACCTGTAGCCAGGACAGAGCTGCCAAGGAGGCCACGCTGAAACCTGAAGCGGCTGTTTTTCCTGAGACTCAGCGTTTGGCAAGGAGAGCAGACGGACAAGTGGTGGAGCAGGGAGGGATGCAACTGCCCTGGAGGTGGCCAGGGAAGGTGTGCTGGCTTACCTGTTTGCCTCTGGGGATCCATCTCCATGTCGTCCTTGGCTGAGATCACGTGTGGAGTCAAGAGGAGGTGACCCTTCTGTCTTTACATGTGGCTCTCTCCTCGGTCACCCTCCTTTCATCACGTACAGAGCATCTCCTTCAGCAGTAAAAAGCAATAACTGTTTCTCCCATTGCCCAGAAATGTCAGGAGTGCTCCAAGTGTCCCTCTCAGCTCATCTGCAGGGCTCGGCCGAGCCAGCCCAGGCAGCAGCACTCACCTTGCCTGGACCTTTTCTCCCTTATAGCTCGGTGTTATCTCAAGGTCTCTGGCGCTGCAGCCGGCGCCGTGTTTGCCTTGCCCCGCAGCACCTGCCTGCCAGCCGCTCGCTTCCCACCCATGCCCCTCCCACTCCTGCTCGGGCTTGGGGGGTGGTGTGCGACCCCTCGGGGTGTGAGGAGCCCTCCACAGCGATGCAAGTCATGGAAGTGAGGGTAGAGGGAAGTTACCGAGTGCAGGATGGTGGGAGAGATACCGGGGGACATCTGTTCCATCATCTTTGCTTCCCCATCCCTTTGCTGCTGGGGCAGGACTGGGATTGAATTGAATCGGGGGCCAGGACACCATCCCAGCCTGGGCTCTGCTGGCAGGACAGCGTGTGGCTGAGCTGCCATGCCCTGCCCTGTCCAGGCAGCATCAGCCCTTCCAGGCAAGGGGAGAGCCAAGACGTCATCAAGACTTCCAAAAGCTGAGATAAATATATATATAAATAGATCAGTCATGAACTGGTTTTCTCCTTCTTAGTTCCTGGCCCGCCAGCTCATTCCTCCCTCTGGACTGTGTTTGAAACTCTCTGGATGCTGTGAGACACAGGCTCCATAGCAGCCTGCCACTGCAGGGAGGTGTGGAGAGAAGAGAGCTGCAGAAATGTTCTAGCTGTCCCAAAAATATTTAGTGGTTTGTGAGTGCTTTCTCCCAGGAAAGAAGCAGCCCCGGAAAAAGAATCTGCTAAATAAATGGGAAAACAAAGCTGGGGGAGGAGCACTGTTTGCCTCTGCTTGCATGTGGTGAGGGGACACAGGTGTCTGAGCCATTCTGGCCACAGAGCAGAGCTCACCTCTGTCCCCTGGACAGACCTGGCAGGCTGCTGTCCCTGCTCGTCCCCTCAGCAGAGCGATCCCGCTGCTCCTGCCCCTGCACGGCTCTGCAGGAGCTGCGGGCACTGGGCTGGTTCTGCTGGTCCCGGGCTGGTTCCCTGCTCCCTCCAGGGAAAGGCCACGCCTCTCACTTTGAGACAGCCTTTATGGAGCCCAGTATCCTCCTACACCCCTTTTCTGTCCTCCTAATTCTTTAATACAGTTTTCCAGGTGTGAACACTGAGTCTCGAGACCGTTTTAAGATGCAGCTGTGAAACCCATTATCAGTGTCCCTGCTCTATCAAAGACATGGTGTTCAGGGCTGCACGTAACCACTGAGCAATTAAACAGCAACCCTGGTGATGAATTACGACTGAGACCTCCTGGGGCTAAATAAATACCGGCTGATAACTACCGATAAAATCAATTTTCGTGTGTTTTTTCTTAAAAGCACCCTTCCAGTATCTGTGCCCAGTCCCACATCCCCTGGGGAGAGTCACTTTATCTGTGGCATTTCCATCCCTAGCACCTTGGGTTTCCAACCAGAGCCGGAATAAAAATGAACTAAATAAATCCATGACCCTGCAGGAGCCAGGAAAGGCAAGGCAAGACAACACAGAGGTGGGCAAGGAGGGAGAGAAGTGACGAGCTGAGGTTTTGGGTAACAAGTTTAAATATCTTTTCTCCCAATGATCTCACCCAAAAGACAGGAAAAAAACTGTTGAGGTGCAGAGTGTCTCTTGGAAAAGCCTTTAGGACAGGGAGAGCTGCAGAGTGCTGGTGGCAGAGTGGTGGGGACCCCGAGGTGGTGCGGAGGAGAGCAGCAGGCTGGCAGTGCTTCACCCAGCCCGGGAGAGGGCTGTGAGCCCACCTGCACAAGCACCCGCACACCCTCTGCCTGCAGAGCCTTCTGCTCTTCCAGGGGAGTTTGCAAACAGGCAGAGAATGGAACTTCTTGGAAAAATGATTTTTGCCAGTGACTTTGAGAGGCTTCTGAGCAGGTTTTGTCTGTGCTGGTGTTTCATCTGGGGCTGCTCTTCCCATTCAGCAGTGTCAGGAGGGCTGGTGCTCTGCATCCCTGCGTGCAGCTCTCCCACTCTGCACTGGCTGCAGAGAACAGCCACACAGTCAGGGAAAAAGCATTTGGCTGAACATCCCATCTGCCTGCTTTGCAAGTGAAAATAAGGCTTGTCCAATGGCCAGCTCCACCCAGAGCAGAAAATCAGACCCTTTGGCAGAGTTGCTACTGTAATGAAATTGAGCTGTGCTGAGACTGTCAGTCCTTGGAACAGGAAAGATTCCGTGTGGGTTCAGAGAAGTCTGGGGATGGATCCGTCAAAACTGCTGCTCTTTAGGGTTTTTGGCACTGCCTGGGGACACCCACCACAGGCGAATGTTGCCCTGCGGCTGAGCTCACCCGCAGCACTGACTGCACCTTGTCTTCTCCCTGCAGCACATCCTTCCAGACTGGAACTGTGCGGTCTCACAGAGCTGTGATGAAGCCCCTGCCTGTTTCCCCTCTCCTCCTGCTTCTCCTGACAACACTGGAAGCCAGACCAAAACATGCAGGTGAGCCTTGGCTGCTGGGGAGTGCGCGGAGGGGAGAGAAGTGAGAGCACAGGGCAGTGGAGCCCTTGGAGGACAGGTTGCTGTGTGATGGGGGGGAAATGATGCCTCTTCTTTGGGAGCATCCCCAGGAGGATCCCCCAGCAGTGGGACACAAAGTTCTGGTCCCAGCATGATGGCTCTGGTGCTGTTTGTTCTGGGCACTTCCTCAGCTGTGGCACAGCCCTGCCCAGGGCTTGTCACCCTCCAGGCCATGGGCTGTGATCCTGGCAGGAGGCACAGTCACCAAGACTTTTCCCCTCCTCGCTTGACTCTCCAGGTGCAGGGGACAAAGCAAACCCAGAGGTACCAGCCTCAATCCTCCTAGGGCAGAGGGATTTAAATCAGTATTATTAAAAACAGTGAAGGCAACAAATGGAGAAAGGAGCAGGTACATTTCAGAGGCCTTCAGAGCAATTGAGATTGGCATCATCCCAAAGGGACTCAAAAGTGTTTCCTTATGATTAGGGCCCAATTCTCCCAAGGTGCACACAAGCCAAGCAAAATATGTTCATTGGCATTTCACTTGCTGAACACTCTCCCAGTCTGCACTGGAAGTGGCATCCTTATGCTCAAGAGAAGCTGTTTGACTTGATATCTGCTGAATGCATGCCCTTAGCTTTGCTTTTTACTGCCTCATTTTCTGCCCTTAAAAACCACAACCACAACAACCTAGGGGATGTCTCCCCAGCCTGTCAGCCCTGCTTTGACTCTGCCACCACCTTCTGTGGATTTCCTGGGCAATGGAAAGGTGCCGGTCTGTGGGGGCCGCGCAGACCTGCTCTCTCCATCCCTCATGAGCAGCCCCCAGCCAGCGGGCAGAGCTCTCTCTGCTCCCTGCAGAACAGCCACAAGGACTGAGCCTTCTCTCTGCCTTCTCCTTAGCACTGAAGTGCAGGACTGGTCCCCTGGACATCGTGTTTGTGATCGACAGCTCCCGCAGCGTGCGCCCCTTCGAGTTCGAGACCATGCGGCGCTTCATGATGGACATCATCGGCAACCTGGACGTGGGCCCTAACGCCACGCGGGTGGGGGTCATCCAGTACTCCAGCCAGGTGCAGAACATCTTCTCCCTCAAGACCTTCTTCACTCGGGCGGACATGGAGAGGGCCATCAACAGCATCATCCCGCTGGCCCAGGGCACCATGACGGGGCTGGCCATCCAGTACGCCATGAACGTGGCCTTCACCACGCAGGAGGGCGCGCGCCCCCTGCACAAGAGGATCCCCCGCATTGCCATCATCGTGACCGACGGGCGGCCCCAGGACCGGGTCACCGAGGTGGCCACCCAGGCCCGCAACGCCGGCATCGAGATCTACGCCGTGGGGATCCAGCGGGCAGACATGAACTCTCTGCGGGCCATGGCCTCCCCGCCGCTGGAGGAGCACGTCTTCCTGGTGGAGTCCTTTGAGCTCATCCAGCAGTTTGCCAAGCAGTTCCAGGACAAGCTTTGTGGTGGGTGAGAGCTGCTGCTGCAGAGGGGAAAGGGGGGCCGCGGTGTCTGCTCGTCACCCGGGCCAGAAGCAGGGTAGGTGGGGGAACAGCTCCCCGGTGAGGTGCCAGGACAGGCACTGCACAGTGTCTTGGTCTGTGCATTGGAAATCACTGGCTGAGCACTGGGGCTGGCAGGGCTGGGGCTGTCTGGGCTGTCACACCGGTTTCTGCTGCAGGGACAGGGCATATGCCAGAGCCAGGGTCCCCATGTGTCTGGCGTGCCTGTGGGCCACTCTGACGGCCGTTCTGTCTTGCAGGAGTGGACATGTGCATGGAGCGGGAGCACGGCTGCCAGCACAGCTGCGTCAGCACCCCTGGCTCCTTCTACTGCGAGTGCAACCCAGGCTACAGGCTCAACACGGATGGAAAGACCTGTTCCCGTAAAAACCCTTCTTATTATCTCAACTTTCGTAGGGAGCTTGTAGTGGGAGGGAAGCTGGAACACAGCAGAGGGTTCGGGGAGGCCAGCAGCAGCCTGGGTGCTGCGTTCACTGGGCCCATGCCTCCCGGGTCTGTAATGACTGCAGACATTCAGCATTGCTAAATCCTGGCCACCTCTCTGAGATGGGACACTTGTGATTTATGTGGGCACAACCAGCTGCCTGTCAGCTGAGGGGGTCTGGGCTGTGAGTACCAGAGGATTCACATCTCAGCACCAAAGTGTGCAGTGTTTTTTCCCTGGATTTTAGTGCAAAGCCACATTAGTTGGTCTGACCACCACACCAAGACTTTTCCTTCTTGTTTCACGGTGCTGGGAGCTGCTTGGAAGCCCTGGAGCAGTCCTGCCCTGCTGCCCCAGGGAGGGTGGGACAGGAGGTGATGGTGTCCTGTTCCCCTGCAGCCATCGATGCGTGTGCAGACGGCAGACACGGCTGCCAGCACCACTGTGTCAGCGTGCGGGGCTCGTACTCGTGCCGCTGCCGGCCGGGTTACTACCTCAGCCAGAACAAGAGGAGCTGCACGAGTAAGTGGCTGTCTCCCTCCCTGTCCCTTCTTCATTTGGTTCCTGCTCTCTCTCTCTTCTTGTCTCTTCCTTCCTGCAATCGCTCTCCCTGTCTCCCCAGTGATTGATTACTGCAGCTTTGGGAACCACAGCTGCCAGCACGAGTGTGTGAGCATCCCCAATGGGCACTACTGCCGCTGCCGCAGCGGCTTCACGCTGCAGCCCGACAGCAAGTCCTGCAGGGGTAGGTCCTGGCGTGCTGCACAGCACAGGCTGTGTGTACAGCATGTGCCTTTATGTCCTGCCCAGCCTCCAGGGAAGGGCTACTCCCACACCACCCTGAATGGCTTTAACCCCGTGCTCTTGGCTTGTCTTCCAGCCACCGACCTCTGCAACGGCGTGGATCACGGCTGTGAGTTCAAGTGTGTGAGCACGGAGGGCTCCTACCACTGCGTGTGCCCTGAGGGCCAGCAGCTCCAGGCTGATGGCAAGACATGCAGCAGTGAGTACTGGGACACAGCCCTTGCCATTGTCCTTATCTGGGCTCTGTGTTCCTGGAGAGAGCTCACCTGAAACTGGGCTGGGGGACTCTGACCCCAGCTGGGACTCTAAGCTAGGCTGGAACAGGGTGGAGAGCTGGCTGTGGGTGGGGGAGCACTGTGGCTGCTGTGGGGATGGATGCTGTGCCCTCAGAGACATGGCCCAGAAGATGCAACAGCTTTAAGGAAAGGTTCAGGAAAAGAGAAACTTAGGAAAGACTTTCCCAGGGTGTTGGGGTGTCAGTGGAGTTTTTTGGGTTGAGTCCCTTGGGAATAGCGTGCTTCCCAGCTGCAGTTCCAGGGTGCTCCCACAGTGTCCTGAAGGCCCAAAGCTCAGCCGCAGCCCCCGGCTCCTTCACTCTGACGGTGGCCATGGGCAGGCCGCTCCTCTCTCACCTCCCCCTGTGCCTGCAGAGTGTGGAGCCGGCCATGTCGACCTTGTGATGGTGATCGATGGTTCCAAGAGCGTCAGGCCCCAGAACTTTGAGCTGGTGAAGCAGTTTGTGAACCGCATCGTGGACCTGCTGGAGGTGTCCCCGCAGGGCACGCGGGTGGGCTTGGTGCAGTACTCCAGCCGCGTGCGCACCGAGTTCCCCCTGAACAAGTACCACAGCGCCGACGAGATCAAGAAGGCAGTGATGGATGTGGAGTACATGGAGAAAGGCACCATGACAGGCCTTGCCCTCAAGCACATGGTGGAGCACAGCTTCTCTGAGCTGGAAGGTGCCAGGCCTCTCTCCCACAACATCCCCAGAATCGGGCTGGTCTTCACAGATGGACGCTCCCAGGATGACATCTCCGAATGGGCCAGGAGAGCAAAGGAATCAGGTGCAGGGGTGGTTGGGAACCCCAGATTGCGGTGTTTTGGGCACCCTGGGGTGGTTCCTTGGGGTGGCTGTCCCAGGGAGAAGCTGCAACGTCCAGCCTTGGGGAGCTGCATCCCACAGCAGATGGGCACTCTGTTGTGGGTGCTCTGAGCAGCATCCTTCATGCAGCAGCCTGTCTGCTCCACCACAGTGCTGCCATGCTTCTGCCTGTCCTTCCCAAACTCCTGCTGTATATTTGGGAAGCCCAGAGAAAATCCTGAATCCTTGGCTTTGCTCCCTCTGGGCTTGGGGCTGCCTGTGGCCAGCGCAGTGCTCAGGACTGCCCTCGCCACGCAGGGATTGTCATGTTTGCCGTGGGTGTCGGAAAAGCTGTGGAAGAGGAGCTGAGAGCCATCGCCTCTGAGCCAGTGGAGCAGCACTTCTCCTATTCAGCAGATTTCAGCACCATGACCCACCTTGTGGAGAACTTCTCCCTGAATATCTGCCCAGGTGGGTGCTCCTGGCCACACCAGGGGATTTGACCCCAAGCCAGAGGAGGCCCTTCTGTCCCCACAGAGCCAGTAGGGTAGTTTGTGTGTCTGTGTCAAGTACCCCAAGGCTGAGCTGGGCTGGTGTGAGCCTAGGCTGTCTCAGGATCTCTCCAGGCTGTTGTGGGTATAGATGTGGGTCTCTGGGAGGGATTTGGAAAAGGTGAAGCTGGGGGAATTAATTAAAAACCAGGAGGGGTTAATACAAAAGTATTAACGTGAGCAACCATCCCTGTGCCATTGCATAGGCAGAATTTGGGAGTGGCACCCTGCCTTGTGGGGTCTCTGAAGGTGGCCTGCATACCTTGTTCAGACCTGTGCTTCTGCTGGGAGCAGGGTTACTGTGAGGGTCTCCCTGCCCTGGGACAGGCTGGGGCTCCCCACTGCCACTGAGACCCCCACAGGGCTGCAGATACGGAGTCAGCCCTGCCACCCCAGCTTGAAGGCAAAGTGAAGCTCAGCGCTGGCTGTCCTTGGCACGCTGTGACCACATGTGTGACAGCTCTGTGGGATGCCTGGCAGAGAGCTTGCTGGATCAGCAGGGCAGCCTGACAGAAAGCAAAGAGGCTGAAAAAAGAGGGCAAAATGGTGGGGAGGGCCCTGAGCCCTGGTGGGTGGCTGCAGGGACAAGGGAGCTGTCTGGGAGCAAGGGAGAGCGGGCACTGTGGACAATGGTGTGACTGCAGCAAATCCCTCCCGTCACAGAGGAGGGCAAAGGGCAGATGGAGATCCGCAGCCCGTGTGAGTGCGAGGCGCTGGTGCAGTTCCAGACCAACACCGTGGCCATCCTGCAGAACCTGACCGAGAGAAATATCCTTTGGGGTGATGCCTGGGCTTGTCAGGGTGCAGAACAGCTGGGGACAGAGCACACGTGGGGGAGGGAGGGATAGATAAATGGGAATGGGGAAAATTTCCAGCTCTTTTCAGGGGATAAAGCCCTTTTCCCAGGAGAATGTCTGGCTCACGCTGTTTCCTTAGCACGTTCACTTGCTCAGATGACAGCCAGACTTGAAGACTTGGAAAAGCAGATTGCCAACAAGAAGTGATCCTGGCAGAGGGCTGCAGTGCTCGGCGGGGCACGGGGATGGATGTACAGTAGCTACATGACGTTGTTATTGCTAGGCTATCGTAAAGCATCAGTGTTTGTTCTTGTATTGCAAAACCCCCAGAGGGGCGTGGACTGTATTTAAAAACCCCCAAAATCCTAAAAACACACAGAAAGGAACTTGAACAAAGCATCTGCTGCAAAGCCAAGGGGTTTGGTTGTTGTTCCTTGGCAGGTCTGGGATGAGAGGGAGCAACGATGTGGGCAGGCTGGTCATTGGACAGACATGACACTTGGTGTCCCCCAGAGTGACTGGGATGGCACAGCCCCCCTGGACCCTGCAGGCTGCTTTGCAAGAGAAAAAACCTACAGTGGTGTCACCCTGAGAGCTTCTGTTGTCTCAGCATCTGCTGCCAAGTGGTGGGGCAAGGACAGCTGGGTGGTGCAGACAGTGCAGGGGATTCTGATGCCCAGCTGGCTCCCAGTGTGGTGCCCAGGTGGGCTCCCACAGGAAGGTGGGCAGCAGGAATTCCTAGATCCCCTTGACCTGGTTTGGCAGAATGGTTTGGAAATCGGTATTAATCTTGTTTGGTTTTATAATCACATAACAAAATGGTAATTATTCTTTCTATCAATATCTATGTGTGTGTGTATATATATATATGTATATGTATATTTAATTCGAGAGCAGGGTAGTGCTATTTTTAAACTCTTGTTTTATATGAAGGAATTTCTATCCTGACAATAAACACCCTGAAGATTTGTACGACATGTCCCTCTCCTTTCAGCTGGGCTGCCGGGTGGCAGAGGTACCTCTGTGTCACAAGTGGGGTCTCTGGCTTTTGCAGCAGCTCCTGTTCCCAGGATCCAGGAATCCTTTGGGAAAATCTTTGTTCTGTGGCACGCCAGGGTGCTGCAGGCCCGGGCTCAGCTGGAGGGAGCCAGTGTGGCACGGCTGCTGTGTCCCCATGGGCAGGGTTTGCTCTGGAGCCTGTGTCTGTGGGAGCACAGGGAGCAGAGAGCTGAGTGGGCATGGACCCACTCCTGGGCAAGGGGCAGCTGCTCTGGGCTGGGTGCTGAGGCAAAGGGACACCTGGACCTGCTCCTGAGGGATCCCTGCAGACTTCATGAAGAACTGCTGCTGCCAGCAGGACTCTGCCTGGGTCAGTCTGCATTCTCTTGATTTTATCCCTCAGCACAAGAGTGCATTTAGTTCCTTTCAGAGGATAACAGAGAATTCCCCTCTCCTTCCCATGAAGCTGTGGTGCCCCCAGGACCCCAATCCTGCCTCCAGCTCTGGGGTCCTGAGCACAGGAAGGACCTGGAGCTGCTGGAGGGAGTGCAGAGGAGGCCATGGGGGTGCTGCGAGGACTGCAGCCCCTCTGCTCTGATAAAGGCTGAAGGAGTTGGGGATGCTCAGCCTGGAGAAGAGGAGGCCATGGGGGGGCCTCACTGCAGCCATGCAGGACTTGAAGGGTCCCATAGGAAAGATGAGGACAGTGTTCAACGGTCTGTGGTGGGAGAAGGTGGGATGGATTTCAACTGCAGCAGATTAGACAGATCTCTGCTTTTTCATAACGTAACAGATATATGTATTCACAGGAAAAATTAAGATTTAAATACAGAATTATGTAAAAATACATAGTTATTGATATTTTTGCTTGAGCTTAATCCCTTCAAAGGGTAGAAAACCAACACTACTATCAGTCTGAACTGCTGCCTCTCCCTATCTCTCACTGCCCTCCCTCCAAGAATTCAAGTTCCATTGGGCTAAAATAGATCTATGGTAGGTAACTTCTCAGTATATTTGTTTTCCTTCTTCTTCTCCCTCTACCTCAGTATCAAAGAGACCTGCATTCCTATGCACACTAAGCACTGGGTTCAAGTTGCCAATATCTTGTATCAATGTGCCTTGTGGAAAAACCTCTAAACATAGGAGTTAAACAGTTAGTACAGAAACTAGCAGCTGTCTTACTTGGCATAGCCTTTGTCAGAAGTTTTCTGGCACAATTTCCACAACCACAGACCACTGAATGTATTCTGAATTCTGACTGTGTATCAGTCCACATTTTAAGTGACACCTCACATTTTAAGAGAAGTTTTCTCATTTGCATTAAAAGGAAAATCCATTCTCACACTGAGGCTTTGAATCACTGGCCCAGGCTGGGCAAAGATGCTGTGGATGCCCCATCCCTGGGAACATCCAAGGCCAGAGAGGACAGGTCTCTGAGCAACCTGGTGTAGTGGGAGGTAGCTCAGGTTTGAATAAGATGATCTTCAGGGTCCATTCCAAGGCAAACCATTCAGTGTGGTCCCTAAGCACACAACAGAACAAGTTTATCACTGAATTTCTGTGCTGTTATCACTGCACAGGAAGTGCTCCAGTGCAAAATTTTTTTCTCCCAGCAAAGAGACAAAACAATAATTGGCCCTTCGTTTCACCCCACCCTGCATCCTGCTTGTCAAGTGATTTACGATCCCTGACACTGTGATCAGTCCTGAGTGGTCCCTGCTGCCTGGATCTTGCCNAGCTCAGGTTTGAATAAGATGATCTTCAGGGTCCATTCCAAGGCAAACCATTCAGTGTGGTCCCTAAGCACACAACAGAACAAGTTTATCACTGAATTTCTGTGCTGTTATCACTGCACAGGAAGTGCTCCAGTGCAAAATTTTTTTCTCCCAGCAAAGAGACAAAACAATAATTGGCCCTTCGTTTCACCCCACCCTGCATCCTGCTTGTCAAGTGATTTACGATCCCTGACANGACAGGCAGGTGCTGGCCCTGCCCTGCCCACAGGCAGAGGGGTTCCCTGCTGCCAGGCTGGGGCTGTGCTGGGCTGGGTGGCCTTGCTCAGGGACACGGTGCCAGGGGGATCCCGGGTTCTGGTGGCACAGGCAGCACCCCCAGCCTGCCCTGTGCCTGCCCTGTGCCTGCTTTGGGTGCCACTGCCGGGGCCCAGCCCTCAGCCCAGCCAGGCTCAGTGCTGGCAGTACAGTCCCTCTCTGCCAGCGTGTCCCAGCCTGGGGACACAGGGAACAGCCCTCTGTGCCTCCCTTGCTTTTCTTCCAGGACTGCTGGAGATGCTGGGCAGCGACACCACCCTTCTGTACATATGTAGAATGCTCTTCAGTAGTCTTCTGTACAGATGTTTTAGAGTGTTGTTGTCTTTTGTAAATATGTTTCACACATAGCTGTTATGTTGGTTCTTATATAAATACATTTTATAGTTTGGTGTTTTGGATCCTTACAATTTAAATACTTGGTGCGGTTCACTGTTACGGCGCCGTGTGGCCTAGGCCAGCTCGCCAGCACCAGAGGCTGCAGCAGTGGTGGGGAGGGAAAGAGTGAGCTGTACGCAATTGCTCTAACACTAAAATAATTAAACAAATACAGGGTGACTTTACAATCAACTGGGGGGGGGAGAAAAAAAACCGTCAGAAATTTTTATTCATAACAATATCTGTTCAGATTACAGGTCCCACTTAGAGGTCTGTACACACTTGGTATTTGTAGAGGTAGATCCCACAGTGCCCTTTCCCGTGGAATTCCATCTGGGAGCAGGCCCGAGCCTGCGTTGTCCTGCAGAGCCTCATCAGTGGCGCTGCACTAGGTGGCACCAGACACCAGCGCTAGGAGGGCTGGGCTGGCTGCGGGAACCCCCTTCTCCCAGGCACGCCGAGCGGCTGGAGCCGGTCCGGAGCTCAGGGGAGCGTCCTGAGCCAGGAACCGGGCAGGGAGGGAGGGACAGACGGACGGATGGAGCTCATCGTCAGACTGAAAGCTCTGCAGCACCTGGTGGGGGACTAGGGCTGCTTCGCAGGGCACAAGCTCTTCCTGGGGTACTTTGTGTACCTGGGTACGGCTGGGGGATCAGGGACTATCGCTGTCCCTCCTCTCCCTCCCCAGGAATACAAACTGCAGAGCCTTGCTCTGGCTGGGAAAATGCAGCATCTGCCACAACCCCCTCCAGCACCACACAACTGGGGCCTTGCAGCTTCGCAAGGAAGGACACAAAGTGGTTTTCATGAGCCATGTGGGATGGGGACAGCTCTGAGGGGTGCTGCACAGGTAACAGAGCGCAACAGGAGGAGTGCAGGCAGTCCTGTGCCCAGAAATGCTGGGTCCTCATTATTTCATGGGAGTTTGTGACAAAAAGAGTCCACATTTTCCCCCCCCTGCTATGAATAAAGCACTATAGAATGTTCTTCAGGTGGATTTCTTTCCCCCTCCATCCCCCATCTTCTCTTCAGCTTAATCCAAGCCTTGGTCCCTGATCTTATCTCCTCTCTTGGAGGCATAGGTCCAAGCACTACCTCAGCCAGATTCTGGCACCATCTGGGAGCACAGCATTGTCCTTTCCAGCCCCAGTAGCAGCTGAATGGCAATGGATTGCTTAAAAATTATTCCAGTGCTTGTATTTCTCATTAAAAGTGCTACATTGCTGATGCACAGGCCAGAAAATCTTCTGGGGTTGGCTATATTTCCTGCATATTATTTAATAAATTACTTCACAAAGAGCTAAATGCAGCCACAGAGTCAACAGGGAAATTGGACAATAATTAACAGATACTGGGTTAGTTGAGGGCCAGTTAATGGGGCTCAGTGCAGCTTGAGAATGGAAGTGTGAGCAGGAAAGGCCACAGTGAGACACCCACCATGCCCTGGATGGAAAGTGGAAGCTTCAGGGGCTGGATCTGTGCAGTTCTGGGGACTCAGGGGCTGGATCAGTGCAGTTCTGGGGGGCTCAGAGGCTGGATCTGTGCGGTTCTGGGGGGCTCAGAGGCTGGATCTGTGCAGTTCTGGGGGACTCAGGGGCTGGATCTGTGCAGTTCTGGGGGACTCAGGGGCTGGATCTGTGCAGTTCTGGGGGACTCAGGGGCCGGATCTGTGCAGTTCTGGGGGACTCAGGGGCTGTACAGAGCACGCAGAGGTGATTTTGGGCTTTTGCTGCTCTTTGTCCCTGCCTGGTTGCGAGATCAGGGGCTGCCCCTTTGCAGGACTGAGGGAAGTTGGCTGTGGGAGCTTTTTCCTCCCCAGGCATTCCCAGAGCACGTTTCCAGGACAGCTTGGGCTCCTGCCAGCCACAGAAATCCCCCAGAAATATTTCAGGAACCCCTTACACAAGCTGAGTGGGACATTGACCAATTGGTGGGAAATGGAGAAATTTCCCATTGCCTAAGGGCACCTAAAGAAAAGAGATTTCCCTGGAGGCCAGGGCAGGGTTACAGCTTCCTAGGGAGCGAGGAAGGTTGGGGCTAGAAGGGTGGTGGGACCTTTGCCATCCAAACAAGGAACACAGCCCCTAGTGCCTACAGCCATCAAGATTTGGGCTCAGTCAAGTTGTCGTGGTGCTGCACCATGGCTGATGACAGGCCTAGAAGGAATGAATCATTCCACCCAGAGAGTCAGCCACTTTCTTCCAGCACCAGCCTCCTTCCTATATGGAAGAAGCTGCCCAGAGAAGATACTGGGGTTCAAGTGACCCCCACAGAGCTTGAAAAAACTCACCCTTGACTAAGCTAAAGCTGTTTTCCCTACACCAACTTATAACCTCAGTGAGGCAAAAGTAAGGAAGATTTGGGGATGGGGCAAGTTACCTCTGGGAAAAATCTTGAAGGATGTTCCCAGGGACGGCAGAGGCAACCTCATGCTGGTTTGGATCATGCTGTAAGGTTTGGTTTGCACGACCCTGTGCAAGCAAAGTACAGAGGGAAACCGATTTAACAAACTCCCAGAAGAGAACAAGGCCACCACAAGGGTTTCTCCTGAAAAAGGATACCTGGAGAAGATACCTGCCCGGGAGAAAGCAGCTCCACCGCCTCCAGCCTGTCAGGGTGGACAACGCCCTGGCTCGTCTCCCCTTGGCTTGTCCCTCAGCCCCAGGTGTGGCTGCAGGGGTCAGTTGTGCAATAGAATAACTGCTTTGAGCAATCGAACAATCACGTTTGAATCTTGCGCAAAAAGCTTTTCTGGAAAATACAATGCAACAGGCAGAGGAAAAAGGGACAAACACGGGCACGTGCCCAGCCCTGTTCCCCACCCCCATCCTCCCCTAGGGTTTAAATGTTGGTGTCCTCACCTGCCACACTCGCACCTCTCAGGGACACGGCAGCATGAAGGCGGTGGCCGCGCTCCTGCTGGCGGGGATGCTGATCCTCTGGGCAGAACTGCCAACAGGTAGGACGCGTCCTAGGATAAGGTACGGGGAGGGAAAGCCCGGGTGCTGGGATGGAGCCATGGTTACGTGGATCCTGGGGTGGGGAGAGGAGATGAGAGGGGTGTTTGCCGGGCAGCATCTCCCCAGTGCCCTCAGCTGCCCCGGAGCAAACCGGTCCCTCCTCTCGCAGGCAGCGCCTGGTCCTGTCCCCCCGTCCGCTTCACCTGCGCTCTGCACAACCCGCCGAACCAGTGCCTCGTGGACCGGCACTGCCCCCGCGGCAAGAAGTGCTGCCGGTCCTTCTGCGGGAGGAAGTGCCTGTCCAAGCCGCCCGCCATCCCCGTCTCCTACGGTAGGAGCTCAGGAACTCCCCCGCCCGTGCCTGCCTCCGGGGATGATGAGGTGGCTCTGGGCAGGGAGCTGTGCCCTGCTGCCGGAGTGACCGGGGGACAAACGTGTGGGCTGGGCTGAACACCAGACACAACCCGTGTCTTACTTTCCCTTTCCCAGTGTGAACTCCCGCTGCCAGGACAGACTGAGGATCATCTCAGCACTCCCACCCCACCTCAGCTCCAGGACCATGGGTGACAGCTGCTGCACAGTGCTCTGTGCCACCCGCTTCCCCTCTGCCTCTGCTGCCCCACCGCTCTTTTAACAAATAAAAGAGGCTTTTCCCAAGGGTGTTTGTAGTGTTGGGACTCGTTTTCTCTCCTCCCTCCTGTCTCCATCCTGGTACACAGTCTCACTGCTGCTTTCACCCCAGAATTTCTGCTGGGGGAAGAGGATGAAAATATTCTGGCTACACACCTGCAGTGTGGTTAGGGGAGAAAATCCATCCAGAGGCACAGAACCCCCAGGAAGAGAGAGCTGTGGGAAGGGACTGGAACAAAACAGGACAGGCTGATTTAGGAAGGCTGGAAGGGGCCCTGGAGAGCAGTGTGTCCTCCAGGCCCTCCCAGATGGACGGGGGAAACTGACCCTGCCCGCCCAGGGGGATACACAGGGCAGAGCCTCCCTATGAAAACCCTACCTGGGGCTGATCTGGAGAGCAGAGGAGGGGGTTACACAGACCCAAACCCTGAGTGGTGCTGAACCCCTCACTGAACCTGAGCTGGTGGGGAAAATTCAGCTGAAGAATCTTTGCCTAGGAAAGCCTCTAACCAGGGCAATGAAATCATAGCTCCAAGGGGTTCTTGTAATTTTTGTACAGCTGAGTGCCGGGGACAAAAAAATCAGGAAATGCCAAGAAACATCAGCAGAAGGGAGTGTGTGCAGCCTGAGGGAGCTGCTGGCCTCCGTGCAGCGGCAGAACCAGGCACTGCCACCATGCCCTGCAGGGGCTGAGCACCACCCAGCCTGAGGCCCAGCGAGGACCTGCAGCCCTCCCCAGCCCATTGCTGGTGCCAGGCCTGCTGAGAATGTCCCATTCCCAACAACCAGCCCAGCCCAGACTGGGGGAGAAGCTTGGTCTGTGTGCACTCACACCTTGCACGGTCCATGGGAGATGCTGGAAGCTTCCTGGCCGAGACTGGGGAGAGCAGCTGCTGGAGCGAGTCCTTCTATGGTCACGTCTGTGGAGGTGACCCTTTCTCCGTGGAGGAACTAGAAGGAGGCAGGGACGTGGGAATTACTCTGACTGAGAAAGAGGAAGTCCTATGGTAAAGAAAAACAACTGTTTGCTTAGCCTGGCCACGGGAGGGCAGAGAGAACTGGAGAGCTCCGGCGGCGCTGGGGAGGCTGAAAACGCCGGGTGATCCAGCAGGCACAGGCTAAACAAGAACTGGGTGCTCATCAGCCAAACTCCGCGCAAAATCAGACATTGGTTCTGCCCCGCGTAGCGTCCCTGCAGGGGAAAGCTCTCCCTGAGAGCAGCGCAGCCCGGCGCGCAGGGAGAGCTGTGCCGCACAGCCGGGGGCTGACAGGGCTGAGCCCCCGCGCTCCCCCAGCCATCCCGGCCGGGGCTGGCACAGCCAGGGCAGAGCAGCCCGATTGCACCTCCCGCGGTCGTTAGTCACAGATCACAGCCCTCCTCCTCCATCAGCACCAGCTATTATCAGCTATTAAGCAGGCATTTCCATACAGCTGGCTAATTTGATAATGCCGCAATTATCTTGGTTTGTTAACAAGATTAAATTGCTAATTGGTTTGATTAAGCACAGAGCTCCAGGCATGGGGTGCCTCTCAGCTGGGCCTGCATAACCCGATGGATGCCGTGCCCAGGGCAGCAGCTCCTCTGCAGAGACAAGGAAATGGCAGGAAGGGTTCATCCTCCCAAAAACTGCTGCCTGAGGCCTCCAGATCTCCCTGTGAGAGGTCCCTCTTCCTGCTCTGAGACAGCTTGGCTCATGTCACTGCTGTCACCCAGCTGCTGGCCCAGGAAGGCAGGAGGAGGTGGCTTTGGGCCAGAGGATGCTCTGGGGACGTTTAGTCTGTCTCTGTCCTGCTGCTTTCTGTTTTGGAGCCCTGCAAGTCAGAAATCCCAGAGGCAATGCACCAACTGTGCCTCCACCTGCAGCTGTGTCAACAAATCCTCTGCCTTTCTCTTCCCCGGCACAGGTCCCTGCCTCCTGTGCGCAGCATTCCAGCTATCCCCAGCTGTGCTGGGCAGCCTGGGCAGCTCCCAGCACTGGGTTAGACTCACCTCTACCCTGTCCATGAAGCAGCAGCCACCTGAGTGGTGCTCCTTCAGCTGGGAGGAGCTGGGCAGTGCACCAAAACACACACAGGTCGGGATCGCTGATTGTGGTAAGCTCCTGGCAGTGTGCACTGGCTGAAATCCTTTGATTCAGGTCTCTGGGGAGGAAGGGAATTTCCCTCTTTGTCCTAGGTAGGTGCCAGGGAAAAGCAGCGAGTGCTGTGTCAGAGACTCTTCCCACATCAGCTGTTTCCCTAGGGACAGAGCAGCCTGGAGATGAAGGTGTTCATTTTCCCTGCCGGGGGGCTCAGGACTCACTGCTTCCCATGGGACAGGCCCAGCAGGTCTGGTGCTGGGAGTGTGGGCAAAGGCTGCACTCCAGGACCCGGCCTGGAGTCAGAAACATCCATCATGGTCACAGCAGCAGCACTGCAGGGCAGGCCAGTGCCTGGCTTACTCCATCTTCCCTCAAGGCGAGCATTTTCAGGCCAGTCCCTTTTGGACAATTCCCAAACATTCCCCAACATCCCAGGGGATGGAATCCAGAGCGTCTCCCCAGGGATCCATCAGCACCACAGAGCACCCTTACTCCACGCAGTGTCCTTTGTTCTACTCTGAAGTGTACACAGGACAGAGGATGGGGAAGTCAGGTCTCACCCACAGCACTGCAGAACATCTTTAATATTTTCTTGGAGCCTCCCCCTGCGTATGTTACAGTCTGGCTCAGAGGACTGGGTGGTTGGGGTCTGAATACAGAACAGTCTGGTGCTCAACAGTGATGTGAGACCTTTTCAAGAGATGATTCAAACCAGCCTAATAAGAATTACTACAGCTTTGATAGCCTTTGAAAGGGAGGGATATTTAGCTAGCCTGGCCTAGGAGTGGGAATCCGTAGTCCCAGCAGGATCTCAGCAATCACATCAGTTCCAGAGGAGAAAATACCCTGGGCAGAGCAGATCCACTCAGCAGCAGCCCTGCCCGTGGTCAGGAGCTGTGCACAGCCCTCATCATTCGTGCTGAGGAGCAGCAATATTCCAGTGGGGAAAAGGAGTCAATAGGAACATTCTGCTCCCCACCATAAAATAAATAAAAGAAATAGGTACACACCTCTGCAGGAAAACAAACCATCCTCGCAGTTAAAGGTCAACAAATGTATGAATTCACTCTGTGCTTTCATCTGTGGGATGGTTCATACAAACTCAGCTCCCCACCTGGACCTAGACCCTCTCCAGTGGCAGGGAGAGAGTGGTCTGGGCCAGGGCTGTCTCACGCCAGCTGATGCCCTCCAGCATTTTCTTTCTGAAGACACAGGGGTGCTTTGTCTCACATGGCCAGGATAGATACACCAGCAACCTTTCCCAGTGCCCTCCCACCCTCGCCAGTGAGCAGCAACAGAGAACAGCAGCTCCCACCGTGCTGGAATTCCGTAGCAGAGGGAGGCAGTGTCTGCCAGCGGGGCACATCTGAGAGCAGGGATGGAAGCTGTCCCTTCTGCCTGGCCCTGGCACAGCACCCCAGCTGAGCACGGCCCCAGCCCCTGCATGGGGGGAGCCCCCGGGCTGGCAGGGGACAGAACCAGGGCTGAGGGATGCCAGAGCAGCCCGTTGTGGTTTCTCTCCTGCCTAAAGTGCTGCCAAAGCCCATAAGCTGCTTGTGACGAAGGCCTTCAGTCTGGCAGGGAACAGCTCTGCCTGCCCCAGCCAAGAGGCAGCAGAGCTGTGCTGAGCTGCTTGGCTCCATCCCCCTCCATCCCACCAGGAATCCTCAGCAGGCCGCTCTTTGCTGCAGCTGCACGAGGTTGTGCACACCCAGGAAGCCTTTCAGATGCTGGCAGGACTTCCCTGGGCCAGGGAGCCAAAAGGAAGGCAAAAGAGATGAGGCACTGACAGCACCCTGCAGCTGAGGGAGATCCCTACATGCCAGCAACCCTTTTCCCCATGCAGAAGGAGAGGACAGGAGAGATCTCTTTCCTCTGCACTAAGCCTCGCTGCATGAAGACACATGTGAGAGTTCAGGAGGCTGGCAGGGGCACAGGCAGGGCAGCTGGACCTCCTCATGTCCCTTGGCAGGCAGGGCAGCTGGGCTCCATCATCCCTGCCCTCGCTGTAGCCCCATCTCTCAGCAGGGCACTCCCTCCCCAGTCCCTCAGAGAGGCTGATGTCTGTGTTCAGCCAAGCAGCTGGGATGTTCCACAAATAACAGCTCTGGCAAAGGCTGGTGAAACACTGGGAGGCTCACATGAAGCAGTTTGCAGGGAGGAAAGCAGCTCCCATAGACGCCAGCCCTGCACCAGCCCCTGCTCACACATCAAACTGCAGCACAGCTCCCACCTTGCGGCCCACACACGGTCACAAACTCACCAGCACAGGAACAAAGGTACCTGCACAACCCTCCCAAACGGGGCTGCTCACCTGCAGAGACCAGTGCTCCCAGGTGAAACCAGTGCCTCCCTACAGCAGAGTGCTCTGGAAGAGGAGGGTGCGCTATTTATCCTGTAGGGCAGCCCAACGAGCTTCTCTCTCTCCCCAGCTCCAGCCGTGGAGGGGAAGCCATTTCCCAGCTCCTTCAGGTCCCACCAGCAGTGCTGCATGGGGGAATTCCTGTCTCTTCAGCCCTGCCTGTGCCAAGGCACACACAGATGCTCCTTTCCCTGACATTATGTAGGTTAATAACATGCAATGCGATGGCAAGACACAGGCAACCGCAACGCGATGTCAATATTTAGCTTTTACACATTTGGCTAATTAGGAAGCAACCTGTGATTCCCTGAGAAGGAGGCAGGGCTGCTTCGCCCCTCTCCCTCCCCTTCTGTACGTTCCCCGTTCAGATGGGATAAACGTCAGCTCCCTATTTCTGGAGTTCGCTGGTCGCAAACGGTCTGTCCCAAAATGCTATTCCCAGACAGTGGATGTCAGAAATCATTATACTAAATAAAGCTTCATGAATGATTCATGAGGCTGGATTTCACATTAATCAGGGAGAGATGGGCAAAAGCAGCAGAGCGTCGCAGACCGCCCTGTCGTGTTCCTGCACAGCTGGGCAAGCAGGAGGCTCTGGACCTTCAAGGCACGGATCAGAGATGTGGTGCCAGTCAGAGGAGCACCCTGGTCCCAGCACCATCACAGCCGGGCCCAGCAGAGACCGAAAAACTGATGCCCAAAAACCTTTCTGCTTCAGGAATCCTGTGACTCCATCGTATTAATGAGCCCCAGGGCTGCTGCTCCGAGCATCCTGAGGTGCACGACTGCTGTCTGCACTTTGGGAATCCTGTGCTGACTCCCTGGCTCTGTGCACGATGGCCTCTAAAAATAGAAAAATGCTTTCCTGAAATGTCATCAGGAGGCTCCTTCCAGGGCTCAGGCAAACGGGGCTTCTGCCTGGATGCCATGCTGCACCCCAGCAAACCAACAGGCACCTTCTTGGGACACACGTGATACTTCCACTGCTCCAAGAGTTTGGAAAAAGGTAGATGAGTCCTCTCTTGGTAACTGAATCTGCCTGATAAAGCAAGCCCTGAACAGCATCAGGATCAATGAAAGAATGAGGGGTGCCCTCAGCATCGCAGCAGGTGGAAGGAGGTCATGGAACGTGGGATCCTGCATATGCACGGATTGCAGGAGTGAGTGCCTGTGTCTCCCCCAGCCATCCAGACTCAGCCAGCAAGCTCTCACCCACCTGCATCCTGCATCCTTGGCTTCTCCTCTGCTGCTTGCTCAAAGATTCCTGGTAAAACAACCCTCAAAACTACAAAAATCTATGACAAGCAGCCAGGATGGCTGTACAGCAGGGAGAAATCCATAGCCAGCATAGCAGACCTGGGCTCTGACATGGAGACAGCAGTGATTCTCCATGCAGCAGCAGAGGAATATCCATCAGGAGACTCAGGAGCTGTCAGACACCCCTGCTCCCCGCTGCCGTGGCTCTGCAGCCTTCCCTCGGCTGGCAGTGAGTCACCAGCCCTGAACCACAGAGCCACAGCACGGCTGCTCTGCTGCCAAGGGCACCTGGGGGGCTGAGGGGTCCCATGCCAGTCTGGCCCCCCAGAGCCGCCCTGCAGTGTCACATCACCCCACTCCCCAGCACTCCAGCGTGTTCAGCCCCACATCCTCCTCCTTGCACTGAGGTGTCCTGCTCGTGCTGGGATGTCTAAAGGACGAAGAGGCAGAGATGGGATGGAGGAAGCCAGCAAGTCCCTGGCATCCTTCAGAGCCTCAGGACCTGGAGACACTCTGGCAGCAGAGCTCTCTCACCACCTCCAGCGCTGCCTGAACCTTCTGCAGAGAGCCCAAAACACAGCATCCTTGCAGAGACAGGAGAGCAGACCCTTCCCTGCACCCAGGCATCTCCAGCTGTAGTTTTCCTGCATGTTCATCCCTGTCAGCTCACAGGCAGCTGCAGGCAGAGCTGGAATGGGAGCAGGGCACTCACCCAGAGCCTCAAACCACCAGGGCACTTCCACCTGCAAAGCTACCACCACAGTGATAATTCACCTGCATTTTCTAGTATTGAAATTCTCAGCTGTGTCACCACAGCTGGGCAGAGACTGGAGAGCCCCAAACCCAGTGGCCACTCTCTGTCTCCAGCTCTGGTGGAGAGGCAAGGCCTCAGGGCATGGCACACGCTGGGTTCCCCTGCTTCCATCAGTGCCAGGCCCTCACCTGGGTTTGCTGTGGGATGAAATTATCCACAGGATCAGATAAATCTCAGGGAAATCACCCTTTAACTTGACCCCCTTATTGCATGAAAAGACAGATTTCCAATTTGCCTCATTGTACAATTTTTAAATACTAATTTATAAGGCATTTCCACGTGCAGTGCAGCTCAGGGGCAAGTGATGGACCACCCTGCTCCACCCAGCCTGGCCTTGCTGGCAGGAATCAGAGGCCACTCTGGCTCCCTCCTTGGCTCTGCACAGCTGTCAAAAGCAAAATGCAGGGCAAGCGTCCTCACTGCACAAGCCCTCAGAGAGTCAGAGCTCGGCTGCACTCTTGGTTGTTGTATCATTCGACCTGCAGCACTGTAAGATTTAATTACAGTTAAAGTTGTGCTTCCATCTTCACCTGTCTCTCCAAGAAATGAGCCCATGCTGCCTGTGTGGGTAGGATGATTGGGTTTTGTGGCTTTCTCTGTACTGGTAAATGAAGTGTGACCAGACTGACCCCGACACCAGAGATGGGTGTCAGGGAACAGAGCAAGTCCTGCCAGGAACCTTTCCTCTGACACCCTGCTGCCCTTCTGCCAGCACCCCCACCTGTGGCAGCTCCCAGCCCTGCTGGGGATGGTCTGGAGAGGGCTTGGCCCGTGGCAGGCCCTGGCCTGAGATGCTCCAACAGGTCAGTGATGAGCCTGGGAACAGCCTTTGTTTTTGATGAATTCAGTTTTGGTAACGTGTCCTGGGTGTTGGAGGACGCTGAGACAACCAGGAGCAGAGACAGAGCGGACAGAGGGGATGCAGCACATGGAGATTGCAGGCTGCTGTAAGATGGAGGCAATCCGTATGCTCGAGGCATGTGGGAACTTGCCAGATAGTAAATCAGGGCTCTGAAGTGCCTGACCTTACACTGCAGCATCTCCCTGCTCCCTCGCCAGCGGCTCTCCATCTATATAAAAAACAGCCACTGCTTTGGTACAACTCCCCACATTTTCTCATGTTTCCTGTTAGCATTCTGGAGTCCAAATGCAAGATCTCCAGCAAGTTCAGAGAATGTTCATTAATTTTTCCTGGTTCACGCACCCAGTGAGCTCAGTAAAACCCAAGCCCAGAAGAGTTCCAGGCTGTCAGAGGGATGGGCTATTGCAGGACACACTGAGAGCCTGTCCCAGGCCTGCTGCAGATGGATTCCAACAAATCACCTTTCTACAGGGGGCTGGATATGCAGGTGTATCCAAGGGCTCCAGAGACTGCATGAAGCTGGTTAAATAATTTCCAGTGTTGAGCAGGTTGATATTGATATAACCCCATCAGCAGCATCTACAGACACCCTGTGGCTCTGGGAGGAAGATGGGAGTTGTAGAGATGGAATCCCGTGGAATTTGTGTCCCTACTTTTCTCCTGCTCAGAGGATGCTGCCATCACAGCTCGCTTTCCATCCTGCCACCCCATGAACTGGCTCCAGGGAGAGGCATGGAAACTGGGACAGCTGGTGGCACATGAATGTGAGCAGCCAATGGCACGGGGAGGAAAAGCCCAAACCCCTCCGGCTGGAGCAACCCCCTCCCACAGCCCGGGGAACAAACACACCAGCGAGCACAGAAACCACCAGGAAACAACAGCATTAAGGAAAGCCCATGTATTTAGTATTAAGTCTTTGCCACTGAGAAACACAAGACCAGGCTTTTGCGTCTGCCCTAATTTAGCTCTTTCCCTCTGGAAAGGACTATTTGTGAAATGCTTTGTGCTCATGTCCCCGGCATTAATCAGCCCCTGTCAGCCGCCGGCTCCGTGGATCCCCCTGCACTCGCAGGTGTGCTGCTCTATCCCACCCTCCCACGTGCCAGGTACCCAGTGGCCCCAGCCTTTCACAACAGATATCCAAAGGGCTCAAAAGTGCTTGAAGAGTTTTCTTTTAATTAGAGGAGCTCTGGAGACATGCTATATTCATATGCATTTCCTGCTATTCTTTAATTTATTGCTACATCAGCTATTAAAAAAAAAAAAAGGCAAAAAGAAGAAAGGAAGGGAGCTGCCACAAGCTGAGCGCCTTTTGGGATGACTCACTGCAGCTCTGAAATGGCTGCTGGCTTCAGACTCACCCTGCCTCTGCGATTTGCTTCCAGACTGCAGAGGAGACCACGGTGAGAGGTTTTGCCCCCCGTGCCTGTGTGGAGGATTTGCCGTGTGGTTATCGGCATAATCCACCCTGGTATCCGGCGGGAGGAGACTTGCCTTCCTCAGGAGAGGGAGATGGGGGGAGACATGAAAGGAAGAGATGGCGAGGCATTTCCAGCTGACCTGATTTTCTGCTTGTTCCCATCTCCACATCGCTGCTGGTCAGTGCAGGAGTGGCAGCAGGGGCACAGGGCTGGCCTGTGCCATGGGGAGCTGCACCTCACCAGGGCCATTGCAAACACAGCTGTGCCAAGGAACAGCCCTTACACCTCGATTTGCTGGAAAACAGCCTTAAAATGGGAGCCTCCCTTTCCTGCCACAGCTTGCCAGTGTCGGTGCAAAGGCAGGCCAACAAGCTCTGGTTGACTCGTGGCAGAGTCAGGCCTTTTGCCTCTGAACTTGTGCAGAAAAGGGAAAATTCACCTCAGGTGCCATTGAGGCAGCAGCCAAGTCCCCTCTGAAGGATGCCGTGATGCCAGCACAAACCTGCACGGGGCCTCTGCAGCCGGGGAAGTGAACTTCCCTTCTCTGCAGCTTCTTCCAGCCAGAGCCTTGAGCTGCAGCAGGAAACATGAAAGTATCTCCTCTCTGTGTCTCCCCAGCCCCTTCCCAGGGCGATCCCTCCAGTCTGGGGGCAATAAGGGCAGAGCCCCAGCAACTCCCCTCCCCTCATGATTCAGCCTCCACATGGTCCAGGGACACTCAGCAAACCTCCTTGTACGGGGAGAGCTGATTTTGGGGGGGACAGGCCTGTGCTCTCCCCTGCAGTAGAGCATAAACAGAGCTCTGGTGCAGATACAAAGTGCCAGATGGAGTGGCCACCCTTGCAGCGCCAGGCTCCTTCCCTGAAAAATGGCTGGATGAGAACTATTTTCAGAAGGGAAAAGAAAATTCACCCTGATCACCATATGTCAGTGACAGGCAGAGAAAACCCCACGTGGGAGCCAGCCCTCCTCCTACCCCACGGGCTGCACCCCGCTGGGGCTCAGCACCCACCCTCAGCCAGGCTCGCAGCTGCCTGGAGCAGACAAAGATGGGCACGTTTATCTTGCAGCTTCCAGGGATGCTCAGCCATCTCTAATTGCCATAAAAATAAATGCTTTTTGCTTCATATCACAGAATAGAGGAATTTCCCTCAGTTTTTTATTTTTTTTCCTCTTTTCTGAGGCCTCCCTCAAAGTCATCCCTTCCCCCTCCCTCCGCTGCCTCCTTGCCATGTAAACAAGCCCAGGCACACACGGTCTGACACATCACACACATGGAGACAACGCTGATGGCCCCGCAGCGGCCAGCACTGCCTGGCACAGGGACAGGACTGGCAGCACACGCGGGAGGCGGGCGTGCGGCAGGGGGAAGGATGCTCGCCACCAAAACGAGCTCTCAGTGCGCCTCGTGCAAGCCCGGAGAAGGTTGAGAGCCCTCAGGCTCCAGCCCCTCGGACTGCAATCAGCCAGCCGATGGAAGGGATGCAGCGGGCGCTGTGAATCTCGGCCCGTGCCTGTGTGACACAGCCGCTCTGTGCTGGCTGCCGGAGCAATGAGCCATCACTGCGGGGACATGCAGCCCCGGCCATCACCCTGGGAAGGTTCCTCTCCCATCCTCTCCTCCCCATCCCTCGGCTCCAGCAGCTGACTTCCGGGCCACTTGGTGCTCGCTGCCCGGCCGGGCTGGGGATGGCCCCGGGCGGCGGCGGCGGCTCGCTGACCTGAAACCCAGCGTGTGCCATGCCCGGGACTCGCTGCCTTCGCCCACCTCCCGGTGAGCCCTTCAGGAGACACCGAGGAGCTCAGCAAGCCAGGGGAGCGCTTCCCCGCGGGGCTGCCCCGGTGCCCCGCACACTCCCAGTCCCAAGGAGCAAGATGGAGATGGATCGCACGGAGGGCAGGGGCGCAGCGTGTGCCGGGCTGCAGGGGCCCTGCTCGGCCTGACCGCGCACGGCACGGCCCCGCCCGGCACTGCCGGCTCCGGGGACTCAGCCCTAAGGGCAGCGCTTGCCACCCGGGCAGCCTCGCAAAGACCTGGGGTAGCCCAGGGCCGGGTGAGACGGGTACCCCCAACGCGGCCGCCACAGCCATCCTGTGAACTCTCCCGCCTTCCGAGGGACTTCCAGCAGGTAAGACTTCAGGAAAGCCGAGGGTACCCTCGCCTGGTCCAGATTCCCGGCTCGGTTCCGCGTGACAGCTGCGGTGGTGCCTTCGCAGGGGACAGCGCCAGGCTCGCACGGAGCCGCGCCGACCTGTCGGCCGGGTTCGCCAAAATCAGGTCGGCTGGTCTTGTCCGGTGGGGTCCCCCCGGGCATCTTTGTCCTGCCCCCTGTACAGAGCGCGGGAGGGGCTGGTGGGAGGCAGAGGCAGCCGGGAACCAGGCGCCGGCAGTCTGGAACCGGGGACTGGGAGCCGTGAATCGGGGACCGGGCTCTCCCCGGCTGTTCCCGCGCCGCGGCGCCGGCGGGCGGGCGGAGGGCGGCACCGGGAAGGGCGGCGGGCGGGACCCCCGGCCCCGCGGAGCTNCGCGGCATCGGCATCCCGGGGCGCGGCGAGCACCGTAAGATCGGTAACACAGGGACCGGGGACCTGCCACCCGGGTACCCGGGGTACCAGAACCCCTGGGCACCGCAGGGATCCGCACCCTGGGCTGCGCGGGGGACCCGGGGCATCGGCATCCCGGGTGAGAGGGCAACCGGAGCGGCGGCATGCCGGGATGAGCGGGGAAGCGAGGCACCGACATCCCGGGGGAAGCGGGGAGCCGCCGTGCCGGCGTCCACACCCCGGGATGCTGCTGGCTGCCGGGGCGCAGGGACACTCCTCCCCGTCCGTCTGCGGGCGGGTGTAGGGGAGTCCCTCGCCCCGGAGCCTGCCTCCCCCGGGGGCTGCATTCCCCCTCCAGTGGGAACGGAGCACGGCGGTCCCTCAGGAGAGCTGTGAGACCTGGGAGCGGAGGCTGGCACAGCGCTGGGCTGTTGGTAATCACCCTCTCCTGCACCCGAGGCGGGCAGGGAGTCCCCCGTCATCTCCATCTCCGGCCCTGGGCGTTTTGGTGGCCTCAGCGCACAGCAGCAGCTCGTGTTTTGCCTGCAGGGAGCAGCCAGGAGTGGGAATCCCCCTTCCATTCTCCCCGCTGCCTGCCCGGCAAAGCCCCGCACCGCCCGAGGCACGGCTCGGTCCCGAGCATCTTCAAGCCGATGATCACAGAGACGCTCAGCAATGGGGATGGGGCTCTGCAGGGGCAGTTCTGGGTGACCAGAAGGCAGATGTCTCCCCAGTCCTGTCCCAGCATATGGGGACACCCCCCTGCAGGAGCTGGGATGCCACCCGGCCCCGCTGGCCCCCTCAGGCACTCAGCAGGGGACCCCCAGTCCTACCCCAGTGCCGTGGATATCCCGCACGGGATCTCCTCAGCGGTTTGCAGCCACCACCGCTGCACACCTGGGACGTGCACGGTCACAAGCCGCGGGTGACAGGGAATTTAGGTCTAGGCTATGGGCAAAGGATGAGAGGTTCCTCCTCCTCTACGCATTTCTAATGGCTCCTTTGAGACAAGCCACACGACTCCCTGCTGGGAAGCCTCGCTGAGCTGTAAGTACAGGGTTTTTTATTTGGACTGTTAATCTAAATCCATTGTACCTGGTTGGAAAAGACCCTGTGTGCAATGCTCCCTGCACTTGCTGCATCCTCACTTGAATGTCTATTAGCACCTTCCTTCCCACTCCTTGAGTTCCCTCTGCCAGGTAGAATAAATATACATAAGTTCCATTTGAAAGCCTTTGAGAAAAGAAATATGTTGTCAAGGGAAACTCTTCTAGCATTTCTTATAGACATGCTTGATCTGTTTTATATTTTATTTTTACTGTCATAAATGCATATATCAGGGTTTGTTTTTTTTTTTTCTCCACGAGATAGATATTAATTTGAACGCCCAACACCCAGCTCACACTGGGCTTGTGTAATTCTGACGGTTGTCTCAAAATAGCTTACAATATATTTCAACATTTATCAGAAAGAGACTGGCTTATCTGTTCCCTTTTTCCAATCATTCATGGAAATTTTGGGTCGACTAAAGGAAAATTTTGCAAATTCACTTTATCCCAGACAGACACATTTGTATTCTGTCCGTCATGCTTTTAAATAAAAATCACCCAAGCTTCCCAAAGTAAGCTTCCTAGCTGATACCCCTGCAAATGTGAATGGGGTGCACGCTTTGATGGTCCAGCAGGGGAGATCACACTGGCTCCCAGTTCAAAGCCCAGTTTTGTTCTAAAGCTGAGCTTAGCTGTTCGTGAAACAAATAGGCAAGAGAGTTATAAAACTATTAATTGCTGCTTTAGATTCCTAGATGAAAGCTGCATGTGGGCAGAAATAATTTGGTCTATTCATGAGCGAACAAAAGAAAGAAACCACTCTGGCAGTTCGTGACCCTTCTCCTCACTCTGCCTCCAGCACAGGAGGGATGGAGGGATTTCCCCGGGATACAAAGCTTGCAGGGTCCTGACACCCACCTTTTAATTTTGAGCTGGGAGAGAGGCAAGAGCCATCTCCCGTCTGGCTGTCAGGGTTTGGCACATCTCACCCAGAGCCACGGCCATGCACCGGGGTTGGTCTGGCTGAGCTGGAGCAATGCTTCAGGCTTGTCCTGCCACCCCTGGGCTGTCCTGTACCCCAGCCCAGCCCCCCAAACCACCTTGCCTTTGATTTTGGTGGCATTTGGCCTGACCTTTCAGAGAGGCTGCTCTCTAGGGAGGGTGCAGAGAGAGTCTGAGGCTGGTTTTGGGATAAGCTGGATCCCACAGATGCACCTCCAGGGCCTCCCGTCTGTGTGTGTGCTTATTGCCTGAATGCATGAGCATCCTTCTGGAAGGAACCTGGATTAGTCATCCCTACCCCACAGATGGGCTGTGTGATGTCTTCTCTGGAAAAGCTAATCTGACACTGAAATTCCAATTTATCCCTGAAAGAAGTGTTTACACCCCTTCTTCTCCCTTGCTTTTGGCTTAAGCATTTAAAAAATGGATCCTTCTCCTTCTTCCCTCCCCTTTGAAAAGCAAGACAATGAGTCCCTTAAACGCTGGGGTTTATCTCGAGCTGCTTGCCTCCTCCAGATGTGGTGCGATGGAAGCTCTGGTCGTGGTGCAAGCTGTATCTTTAAGGAGCCCTGGCCGGGAGAGGCAGTGGAGTTCGCAGATGCTTTACCAGGCTGTTTCACACCAATCTGGCATTTCCTGCACCCACAGCCCTGCTCAGCCTGGAAACACCTCCAGGGCTTAACCATGGCTCCGCTACCTGTTCTCTGCAGCTCCGCTCTGACCTACGGATTTAGATGTGACCGTGTCCCCCAGTCTGACAAACCTTTTACACCGAGTTTCTCAGACTGGACAGCAGAGCCCTGGTGTTTGCCCCATGAATCCTGTGAGATGGCTGCTGAGGAAGAAAGGGTCGCAGTGGGGTCCACGGGACTCCCCCATTGAGGGACCCACCCCGTGTCACTGCCCTGGCCTTGGCCCTCGGTGGCTGCTGTGGGACCAGGCTGTTCTGCTGAGCCTTTTTTCCCCTGGCTCCTGCTGCCTGTTGGTGCCTTCTGTCTCTGCAGCCCCCAAAAGCATGGAAAATTCTGTGGGTGACGCCAGACAGGAAAAAATGTCATTCCTCAACCAAGAGAGCAAAGCAGTGTCCCTCAAACCCCAGCACTGTGCCAGGAGCAGGGGGATCCCGTGAGTACAGGGCTGCTCCAATTTGTTCCCTGGGTGTTTTGATGAAAAAGGGAGGTGGAAAAATCTGATTTCAAGGTGGTGCATAAAGATCCCAATGCTCTTTATTTGCCTTTTTGCTCTACATTTCTGGTCAGGACAGGTAAATGCATCTGAAGGTGTGGGAATGCTTCTCTTTCTTTGATGCTTTAAGATTTTCTCATTAGAAAATAGGATTTCTGCTGCACGAAAAAGTGCAGCTCCCTGAAACTTATGAATTCCTAAAACACAATAGAAATCAAAACTCTGGGTTTTTATTTCCCCATCAACATACAGATTTTATTCAGTCATCAATGATTCTGAATCATGTTTTTGTTATGTTTCAAACATAATCAAAATAATCTTAATATTTTACATGGCAGAACACACAAGAGGAAACAGAACAGGCAGATGAATTGTTTTGACATTTCTTCCTCTCAGATTCTCCCTAAAATTGACACCTTCTGTGACAATACTTTGATTTTGGCAAAACTGCCTGTGCTGCTGGAAAGATTGCACCATCTTAGAACCTTTTGACCAGGTCTAATTAGCAGTGTAGGTAGTGGGGCTACAAAGCACTTTGGCAGAATTGCAGCAGTGGTGATTTGACAAGATCTAATTTTTCCTCCGGGAGACTCTTTGGGGAATAAATCTTCTCTTCAGTGACTAATTACCTGTTTGAAGAAGGAGAGCCCCATGGGTGAGGTGCTGGAGGTGCATTAAACTGCCTTCCTTAGGCCATTAACAACCTGCAGAGGGAGAAACTTTAGGAAAAGCAAGGAAAATTTTCACATGGAGAAATAGTCGGCTTTTCTTTTTTTAGCTTCCATACCACAGGAGAAACACAGTCTAAAGCTGTTTCTCTCCCCTTCTCTCTTCTTGGTCCTCACTTCTCAAAATGCAAACATCCCTCCTCACTCCCCAGGGTGTTTCTGGCCCCCCTCACCCAGATCTGGGGGAGCCCTGCGACCCCTCCAGCCCCGCTGTCTCACCCACAGGTGGAACCCGCTCCTGCTCTGCTGATCATGGTCAACAAGACCTTAAATTACTGGGGTCCCGGTTTTGAGGAGGACGTTATCAACATCAACGTGGGGGGCCTGAGGAGGCGGCTCAGCTCCAGCGCCCTGTCCAAGTTCCCCGACACGCGCCTGGGACGGCTGCTGTCCTGCGACTCGGAGGAGTCCATCCTGCAGCTCTGCGATGACTACGACGTGAGCGCCAGGGAGTTCTACTTCGACCGAAACCCCGGATTCTTCCTCTACGTCCTCCACTTCTACCAGACGGGGAAGCTGCACGTCATGGAGGAGCTGTGCGTCTTCTCCTTCTGCCAGGAGATCGAGTACTGGGGCATCAACGAGTTCTTCCTGGACTCCTGCTGCAGCTACCGCTACCACGAGCGCAAGCTGGAGAGCCGGCACCACAACTGGGATGAGGAGAGCGAGGTGAGCAGCGTGGACACGTCCCCTGACGAGATCTCTGACATCAACCACGACCTGCTGCGCTACAGCACGCTGCGCTGCGGCAACCTGCGCAAGCGCCTCTGGCTCACCATGGAGAACCCCGGCTACTCCATCCCCAGCAAACTCTTCAGCTTCGTGTCCATCAGCGTGGTGCTGGTATCCATCGCCACCATGTGCATCCACAGCATGCCCGAGTACCAGGAGGTGGATGAGAACGGCAACGTGCTTGATGAACCCATCCTGCACAAGCTGGAGTATTTCTGCATCTCCTGGTTCACCTTTGAAGTGTCCTCCCGCCTCCTGCTTTCACCCCACCCCAGGAAGTTCTTCACGCACCCGCTGAACCTGATTGACATTGTCTCAGTGTTGCCCTTCTATTTCACCCTCCTGGTGGACGTGACCATGGGCAGTGACTCGGAGCTGGGCAACCTGGGCAAGGTGGTGCAGGTGTTCCGGCTCATGAGGATATTCCGGGTGCTGAAGCTGGCTCGGCACTCCACTGGACTGAGGTCGCTGGGGGCCACCTTGAAGGTAAACTGGTTATCTCCTTATCTCCTCCTTTAGTCTCTGGGCAAGGAGATCTGTGGCATGGCTGGGGGATGCGGAGGGCCCTGTTTGCAGCGAGCTCCCAGCTCTGGGTGGTGCCTGGAGAGCTGGCTTGGGCTGCTGGGTTGGGCTGTTGGTTGTCTGCTAAAGCAGACGAGTGTGAGGAGCACTGGCTGAGTGACTGCTCTGTGCACTCACAGCACAAACCCCCCCCGTTTGCTTCGTGCAGCACCGCTGCTCCCATGGTCTCAGCCATCCCACTGTAGTATGAAAGCCTCATTGCACAGCACTGGAACAGACTCAGCCGTGCCTGGGCGGATGGGGGTGTCCCACCAGAAGTGAGTCAGTGCCTGGCAGGGCTGAGAGTGACCTCAGGCCAGCACCAGTGTGTGTGTATGGCTCATGGCTGCTCCTGTCCCAATTCTGGGAAAAGGGAAACCCTCCTACGGGCATGCTGCCATCTGACCGAGCCAGTGTCCAACCCCTGGTGTCTGCTCATTTAGGGAAACAGAAATGCTGGTCCAGCTGAGTTGATACCTGAATGCTTCAGGATACAGTGGAGTGGGGACTGGCACAAAGCAGCAGTAGAAAAGCAAAGGGTGAGTTGCGTGGCCTGGGACAACCCGCCCCAGGCAGGCTCTGTGCCCTCAGCAGAGCCTGGGTTGTCAGCAGCTGCCCCTCAGTGTGATGGAAAACCTGGCGTGCAGGGCTGGGGAAAGCTGGTCCCAGGACCACGTGTTCCTCAGGAGGAAGCTCTGGAGGAGGAAATGCTGGCCGTGTGGAGGACCAGGGTTCAGCTAGACCTAGAAGGGGTATCTCTGCAGGTCTGGTGAGAGGGTCCACGTGCCCCATAACATGCCCCAAGGCTGTGTTTCTCCAGACCCCCACCCACAGTACCCCTGGCCTCTTCAGACAGACCAAGGGCAACTTGAAATGCCATGCAATCCTCACTATCCCAGTGCTGCAGCCAGACCTCCATCTCTGCAGCTCAGTGGTGAAGCAGGACCAGCTTCCTCAGCCAGTGTGGTTCTGTTCACCCCCACCATCTCTGCCCTCCCTCCCCCTTCTGCTGAGGGTGTGTTCCTGAATCTGGGGAGAAGGAAACTCACCTCCTGTGCTTACCCAGAAAATCCAGCCTGGTGCAGAGGCCAATGAAACTCGGCCTTTAATTGTCCCTGGCTCTTGGTGATTGCATCAACAGGAATCCTAAAGCTGATCTTTGAGCCTGCAAAGACTCAGAGTGACACGTGCTCCCAAAGCCCCATCACACATGGGGCTCATGCTGGCACGGGGGGATGATCAACAGGGCAAACATCTCATCTCTGCCCCTGGGCCCCATGTCCAAACCAGAAGACCGCTTTTTCAAGCATTGCTTGCGCAAATATCCCTGTGCTTTCTCCCCTTCAAACAACTGATGTATCAAACAAATGGCCAAGGGAGCAATCTTTGCAACAGAGCCTGAAATTCAACCAAAGGGCCGCTCTCCTCCCACTCGGTGCCTGGCTTGGGAGGGAGCTGCAGCTCCTGGTGCTGCTCCCTCTGAAGGGCCGTGACAGGGAGCAGTAGCTGGGGACACCCTGTTTTCCTGTTTTCACTGCTGCAGCAGTGACAGGGCTGGCATGGGCTGTACTGGCACCGGCAGATCTCAGCTGCTGGGGCTGGACCCATTCCTGTGGCTGAGTCATGGAGAAAAGCAACCATTGAGTGAGAATGGGGGTGAGGATGGGCAGCAGAAAAGGTCTTCTGCCAGCTTCTGCTGTGAAGCAGGATCAGCCCTGCCCAGAACTAATCTTGCAGAGCCCACAGAGTATCGAAATATTCCCGGCATCCTCAAAACCTGCTGAGAACAGTCCAGGGAGGGTTGTTTGAAATGAGGATGCCTGAAGTCCTAGATGCCTCATACTTCTGAAAACTCACCTTGAAAGAGCACTGACAAGTGACAGACCCAGGTGACACTGCTGGTGAAATTTAAGTAAATTTGCACACATGGAAAGGGCTCCCTAAGTCCTGCTGGTGCTCCATGCAAGCATGAACACCACCTTTCAGCAGAGGGGACACTGATGGACTTGTGTGCATATTGCTAAGCAGCAATCAAGGTCTGGGGAGCCAGCAGTGTCCCGGCTCCGGCTTCTGACGAGCAGCTGATTCACCAGTGACGTGCTGGAAAGGGCCCCTTCCTGGGGACTCCGCAGCCAGCTCTAAATGGGGATGAGCAAAGACACAAATCTGCAGCAGCTTGGCGTTGTGATTTAGTGGGCACATAAATTACAACGTCTTGTTAATCATAATTTACTTCCTATTGCGGGAGCAGAAAGCGGGAGCAGAGCAGCGAAGGCTGTTAACAGCCAGGAAGCAGGAGCGATGGCTCTGGCAAGCTGAGTGATTGTTCCCCTGCCATGAAAGTGCTAGCAGAGGGAATTCTGCCATTTGTGCATCGTAAACCCTGAGCAGTCCTCAGAGTGCTTGAGGCCCGATCCACAGCGTGGTTAATTTGAGGAGAGGTTTCCCACACGTCTCTGCTCTTCCTTAAAAAAATGCCCCACATCCATTTCTGCTACTGCAGCTCTGTGGGTGTGGGTTGGATCCCCTCTGCACTTGATAGATGTTGTTCCCTGGGTGATCGCAGCACAGACAGGGATCTTCAGGAGCTGCTGTCTGTCCCCTCAGGGGCCTGAACACACAAAGAGGGTGGAACTGCACATCACGTGTCACCCTGCTGTCACTACCCTGGGCCACCTTTGCTCGGTCTCCACACCTGTATTTCTGGCAAGGCTCAAAGTGGGCCTTTCCATTGCGATTGTCTTCTGCTGCACTGGAGGAAAAATATGCTGCATTTGGCAGGAACCTGGAGAAACTGCTGCTTGGAGGGCGTTTTGCTGGAGTCTTTTATTACCTAGCATTGTCTCCCCCAAGGCTGGCTACTTGCTATGCCTGCAATCCACCCAAACCCTGGTTAAAACTGAATCCCACCCAAACCTTGGTTAAAACTGAATCCCACCTCTACAAGGCTGTATCCCACCTGATCCTTGGCTAAACCTGCATTCCATCTGAACCCTGGCTAAGCCTGCCTTCCATCTGAACCCTGGCTAAAGCTGCATTCCACTCAAACCATGGCTAAAACTGCATCCCAGCCAAACCCCAGCTGTTGCTGCCTTCCCCCTCCATCACTGAGTGAACCAGAAGTTTTGCAGACAAAGGGCTGCGAACGGGCGGCAGCCAGTGCCTGAGGATCAGCTGGGAGATTTCTGGAGCCTTCCCTGTGCTGCAGACCCTGACCCTGCTTGTAAATTGAAGCAGCAGGAGCTGTGGAGCTGCCTGACTTCCCCTTTGCCTTCCCCCTCCAACACATCCCAGGGCCAGAACTGATACTTTTTAAAAATGTATGAGGTTATTCTGTGCTGCTGGTCCCCAGCTGGGATGTACAGACCTGCTGTTAACTTCCAGCCAGGAGCAGGTCTTTCTTGGCCAAGTGCTACACCCTTGGCTCTGAGCTGTTTGTCCTCCTCGAGGAGCTCCCTTGGCACTGCTGTAGGGCATTTGCAGCCACAGGTGAGGGAGGAGAAAGGGAGGAGAAGGAGGAGGAAGGGCAGGAAGAGGTTATTTGGTATTACTGGCATTAGCTGAACAGCTTTTGCCAGCTGTCTAAGCAAAGTCTCCTCATTCCCTGCCATGAATCCACCTCCTTTAAGTTTCATCCTGACCACAGAATCCTTTTCCCACATCTGCTGCTATTTGCTTTGCTCAAATGTTGTTTCCTTTAGCCATTATGTGGTCTCCAATAAAGCATTCTCTGCTTGTTAGGAGACTGGGAAAAAATTCCCACAATCAAAGCCCTGCTTTCTTTTCCCCAAAAGATGAAGAGCAAGCTGGCAGGTCAGTGGGCAGAAACATCCAAAAAATTCACTTGTGGCAGTTGAAAAGTGATTGGACAGGCCATGCTGGGAGGATGGGGGTGGCAGTCTGTCCCCTGGCAGCCCCTTCCCGGCATGACTTGCTGCCTTGTCCTCCAACTGCCCACAGCTTTTCCCCCCTGGGCTTCTGGCACAGGTTTGTACTTTGTTAAAATATTAGGATTATACAAAGAAAGATTTCAGCACAGCACAAAGGTTTTGGGTTGAAACTAGAGAAACCGCGTCTCCTTCAAGGAGCATTGCATAGCACTGCCATCAGAGCTGGGTGTGCCACAGCTCTGTTCCACCAAGGCTCCCAGACCCCTTGTGCTGTATCTCATCAGCCTGGGGCTTGTAGCACCCTGTAGGATGGTGCTAAGGCCAGCCCATGCTGACTCTGGATGGGTGCCTGAACTGCCCTGATGACCATGAGTGTTTGGTTTCGTGTCAGCTGTGATGTGATGTTTCTATATGTGTGCAACAAAGAGTTTAATGAATGCTGGGGCTCAGTGGTGTGGGGGAACTGGATGGACTCTGGGGCTCAGGGGTCCCCAGGGAGTCTGGGCTGGGACCTGGGTAAGAGTTGAGCTGAGGCTGCAGCAGAAACCACGTCCTCCCTGCCAGCAGTGCCAGCGACTCAGGAAGGTACAAATTGCTTCTTTTAGTGGCTGCCTATTAGGTGGTTTCTGGGGACCTGCCAAGATAAAAGGAAAATGTGCTAAATATTGTTAGCTGAGATGAGGCCAGAGTGAGTGCGGGAGGCAGGGGAGCAGCCTGTGCCGGGGATCCCTGGCTGGGGAGCACAGATCTGTATTCCCTCCAGCACTCGCAGGCTGGCGGAGTGCAGAGAGGCAGCTGTGGGTGCCAGGAACGATTCCTGGCTGCACCAACTGCTCCAGATGAGAGCCACCCATGCACTCCTGCCCCATGCCAACCCACCCCTGGAGCAGGACACAGCAGAGGTGGGTAGAGGCACTGAGGTCCCTGCTGGAGGTGTGCAGGGCTGTGTTTGCACTGTGGGAATCTCGGTGTCCCGGTCAGCGGCGCCCACTGACCAGCGCTCTGCTCTGCCTTGCAGCACAGCTACCGGGAGGTGGGGATCCTGCTGCTCTACCTGGCCGTGGGGGTCTCTGTCTTCTCTGGCGTGGCCTACACTGCTGAGAAGGAGGAGGACGTCGGCTTCGACACCATCCCAGCCTGCTGGTGGTGGGGCACGGTCAGCATGACCACCGTGGGCTACGGTGACGTGGTGCCCGTCACCGTGGCAGGGAAGCTGGCGGCCTCGGGCTGCATCCTGGGGGGCATCCTGGTGGTCGCACTGCCCATCACCATCATCTTCAACAAGTTCTCCCACTTCTACCGCAAGCAGAAGGCGCTGGAGGCGGCCGTGAGGAACAGCGGCAAGAAGGACCCCGAGGAGGAGGGGAGCGTCTCCAGCCGCGACCGAGACTCGGAGGCTCTGAGCGAGACCTCCCTGGACAGGGGCAGCCCCGACCGCCGCGGTCTGAGCCCCGGGGCCCCCGCCAGCCCCTGACCCTCGCACTGCAGCCCTGGGACACGCGGGACCTGCCTGCTCACGGCGAGCACGGCACCGGGACGCGGCGGAGGGGCCACGCCGGCATCGCCCCTGCCCTGCGAAGGACAGCAGGGGCTGGAGGGGATGCCTGGTGGGTGCTGGCTGCCTCCAGACCCCGTGCCTGCCTGGACGTGTCTCAGCCCTCACCCGCTCACTCGAGGCTGCAAAGGGAGGTCGTGGTGCTGGATATACCCCTGCCAGAGAGGGAGGCAGAAAATAAGAAATACAAGTGACCCCTGATCAGGCACTGCCCCAGATGCACGGAGAGGGATTTTCCTCTGCCCTAAGGTTTTGCGTTGTCCAGGGTGAGGTTAAATAGCTCAAGGATGAGGCAGCTCTCAACCAGGCTGGCGGCTCTTACAGATCCTGTGCCATGAAGACAACTCCTGCCCCAGCCTTGTCCAACCCCCAGCTGGAAACAGCCTCAAGAGGCTCAACTGCCCCCCGAGCCATAAAGGAAAGGGGCCTGGGAATGAGTCTGTACGAGAGGAGAGGTGGTGTCCAGCTCAGGGTGAGGCCCACGGTCCCCAGCTCCCGCAGTGGGATCGACTGAACCTCACCTCTCCATTGCAGCTGGGATTTATCTCTCTCTGCACTGGCACTGCCGGGAGCCCCGGGCACCTGGGGCTGTGCTGGGGTGTGGCACAGCTGGGAGCACTGCCCACACACGGGGGAGGGACACCAGCCAGGGACGGCCAGGCAGAAGGAACGCTGTCCTCTGGGGCAGCAGCAGCAGCGGGGTCAGGCTGGGGGAACTGAGGAGCCAGTCCCAGTGGGGCTGTCCCCAAGCCCTGGTGTCCCTCACCACAGCCCCTAGCCCGGCTTAATCCTGCCGCTTCCCTCCCTGTCTCAGGGCCCGGCAGGGGCAGGAGGGCTGTAAGGAGGGGTCACACTGCCCCGGGTGTCCCCACGGGGAGCTGCACTGGGGCAGAGGGGACCTTGCACCGCGATTGTCACCTCACAGCCGGGCAGGGAGGTCAGAACACCAAACCCCCTTCCTGCCTGGATCCCCAGCCCACCTGAGCACTCTCGGGGCTGCTCCCAGCACAGCATTAATTCCCCACAGAGCTTTTCCTTGCCCTCCCACCCCATTTTGTTTGGAAATTGTGCAGCTCTGTTGCACTCGGAGGAGTGCAGCCAGCAATGTCTGTTTCGAGCAGGAGAAACGTGCATTCCGCAGTCCCAAACCACCTCAAACACATGTAGAAGGCTGCAGGGTGACCACAGGCACCTGGATCATGGGGGTTGCCCCTGGCTGTCCTGGCTGGGTTTCAGCACAGCTGTAGTTGCCGGTGCCAGCTCTGCCTGTAGAGATCTCCTGGTCACAGGCAAGGAAAGCCAAACCAACGCTGCAGGTGCAGGTGCAGCCTTTCCAAACCCAGTGGGACTCAGGGAGGGTCCCCAAGGAACGCTGGTGTAGGATGGGAGGGTGCTCATGTTTCTGGCATCATCAAGTCTTCCAGTACCGACGGTTCATGGTCCACTCCGTGCTTATTCCTGCTGGGAGCTGGGACTGGGGAGCAGCACCCTCTGCTCTGACCAGCTCCTGCTGCACTGTTACTTGAATACAGGAAGGAGTTTCCCCTCCTCAACATAAATATTCCAGTAGCAAAATGTATTCAAATGTGAAGAGGAAATTACATCTATTTATGAAAAAGCATTATGCAAATAATTAGGAGCATGTAAATTATTTTCTATCTATGCATGGGATGCATACTGTATATTTTATTAAAGACCTCAATGATCTGCTGTGGATGCTGGTTTCTGTTTCGTGGCAGGGGATGTGCTCACGCAGCCCACGGGCTGAGGCCAAGGTGAGCAGGAGCAGCCAAGCTGCTCCCTGAGTGCTGCAGGTCCCTGTCAGCCGGCTCCAGCACAGCAGAGTTCCCACCTCAGCCTGCTCTGGATGTGTGCTGACAGCTAATGCTCGTGCCTGCACTCTGCTGTCATCCTGGCTGCAGCAGTCTGGATAACCCACCTTCCTGAGGCCCAGTGAACATCCATGGGGTGTGAGGGAATGTGTTGGAGCTGGTGGGCTCTGGGAAAAGCCACTCATGGAGCCAGGCACCACAGCTGGGAGGGAGGGAATCCTGGTGCTGGATGTGGCCTCTGTGATGCTCTGGAATGAGGGGGTGTCTCTAGGATGTTGCTCTGCAGGGGCTGCTCTCCCTGTGTCAGGTGCATTTATTCTGCTGGGCGTGATAGAAGTCAGGGGTAAAAACAATTTAATCTTTATTCTTTTGAGAGCTTTCCCATTAAACAAATTAAAAATCCACATGCTGCTAATCATCCCAAGGCAAAAGGCAGGATCTCTGTGAGCCCCTCTGCCAAATCACAAAGGCACATCAGAGCGGGCTGGGGCACAAGAGCTCCAAGCTCGGGTTTGGGAAAGCCACAAAAGATGTTTTCTTTTTTTAGCCTCCTGTGCTCTCTGTGAAGACATTAGGATTTGTATGGCTCTGAGTAACTGCACTAGGAAAATCCTCCCACTGCTGTGCAGGCAGATCTGGCAGAGCTGGAGCTGTGCAGAGCAGGGAAGGGCCGGGTGCAGGAAGGTGCCCAGCAGCAGAGTGGGTGAGCACAGCCCACGCTCCCCAGCGAGACACGGCTGTGCAGCACTGCTGCAAGGACCTCACTCACTATTTCTAAGGCAAGTAGGAAACTCATGTTCTTTTGCTAATCCCTAATCAGTTTTCCTGAGTGGCTGCATTTTCATTTGATACAGTGGGTAAATCAATTACACACTTTATCAGGTTATTCCTACAAAGCTGCTTTCCACATTCACCAAATGATTGACTAAAGCATGACTCTCTTGCCTCCAGGGAATGGTGATTAAGGAGTGACCTTATTAAGCTATTTAATGCAGCTGAGAATTAGACAACTCTGCTCAAAGAGACAAAGTAAACTTCATTACCTTTGTTTAAAACTTCTTTTCCTTTGCCAACTTTCAGATCCATGACTACCCTGAGCATGGTCTGTGCATTTGGCTGGAGATTTTAAAGGGCTTCATCTGTAGGAAGGAGAGATTCCTCACTGGCAGTGTTTCTGGGATCTCTCCTGCTCACACATTCCTACAGCCCTGCTGACCTCAACAAAAATCAGATCTCATTGCCCGAGCACACTGCTTGACATGTTGAATCAGTGTTACTTCTATTTGCTGAACTATGTAAGGAGATCGGTAAAGACAATCAGCACAGTAATTCCATTTTTCTTTTTTTTTTTTACAAAATAATGCTAATCCACTTTTGACCTGCAGTGAGACAGCCCCGAGGTCTCCATATATTTATGGGTTCACTTTAGCCTTTACCTGAACCCGAGCTGCTAACTTAGTTGTAGGAAAAACACAAAATCAAGACTTCTATTCTAACCATCTGAGAAAGCCAAATGAGCAGCCTTGAAGGCACGGAATTAAATTAGCCAAATGTGCCTAGACAGGTCACACCATTTCAGGGATAAACCCACAGGCCGGGCATGCAGGGAGGCACAGCACCAGCAATGCATCTCCACATCCAGACCTCGAGTCTGCTGAGAGCAGCAGAGTGGGAAAAAACTGCCCCACATTTCTTTCAAGTTCCTGCTCTCTGTAGTGAAGGAGTGATGGTGCAGAGCTTGTGAGCGCCTTGGGCTGAGGGAAATGCACCCTACAGCTCAGCTGAGTGTGCTGACTGTGCACAGACAGGTCTGCAAGGGGCTGCTGTGACCACTCCAGATGGGACCCAGCCCCTCTGGGCTCCCTCCACGGCCAGCACTCTATTGATTTGGGCAGCAGCAACCTAGAGGGGAGCAGGACAGTCCTTCGTAGATGGAATGAAATTGTTTTAAAGTTTTGAAACACATTGGCTTTCTTCCTGGGCTCTTAAATTAAAGAGCAATTAACTTACAGTCTGGAAAGAGCTGATGGGTATTTCCTGGTTTGACTCTTCAAAAATTTTGCCAAAATGATTAGTGAAATGAAAAATTGTAAACTCTCGAGGCAGGGCTGTTGGCCAACGCTCAAAGCATTTATCCAAGCTCAGACTTTTGGCCTGTGCACAGCAGGAAATGGTACAAAATGAGGGCGTAGGAAATGAGGAGCTGGGCAAAAAGGACACAGGCACAGCAACTCCTGTACCTTAATGCTAATAATTATTAAAAACTCCTGGTGCTATGGGCTTAGTGGAGAGCTGACTTTTTCTCTTTGGGGGAGAAAACCAAAGCTAAACATCAGTGCCAGCTCGTGGGTACCTGTTGCTGGGTTTGTCAGTCACATGCACAGGTTTGTGCAGCAGGTGCACACAAACACTCCTCTGATAGGGCTGCACAACCTCCCTCCCTTTGCTCTGGGGCTGCACAATATCCTGGTAATGTTCTGAGAATATGTGAGAGCTCCAGGCTTCCCCAGTTACTAGAAAAGCCGGCAGCTTCGCTCCCTTTGATTTCCAAGCTCCTTCCCAACATTTAAAAGCTCAGATCTATTTTGTTTCTTCCGGATTTGCTAACCAAAGCTGACTCCTGAATGAATTCTGTCTCTGCTCCAGTTAGTCATCCCTCCAGGACAGATTTAGTAACTGCTCAGGGAAACCACATCGAAGCCAACAGTTCACCATTGGAAGGCAGCACCCACTCACTGACAGCTTCATCTTTTTCTGAGCTAGAAAGCTCGAAGTGCAGCAAGTGAGCCAGAATTAGGAGTGAGCCTCTAGCCTCACCTGTTGTGTAGGAAGGTGGATAAATTGATAAGTACCTAGCCCCAAACCTGCCTGCAGGCTCAGGGAAGCTGCTGCAGAGACAGCAAGGACCTAGAGCAGAGCATCTGATGTTTGCCCCAGCTGCCAAAGCAAACATCCCCTCCTGCAAGGCTGGAGCTCCAGGCAGGGCTGCCCCTGCCCCTCCCTGCTGGAACTGCCTGAGCATCACCCGAACCCCCACAAAGCTGCAGCACATGGAGCTGCCCTCTGCTCGAGCAATCTCACCCCGAGCTGCAGAATCAGTTTTAAAATGTGTGTCTGACATGTTCACTGCCTGTGTTCCTGAAATCTTGTACCCTCCTCCAGAATGTTGCATAACACTGGCTGACTAGAGGTGCATCGTGTTAAAACTTGCCCTGGTAAACAACAACACCCCAAAGTATTTTGATGCATAAATATGAGTCATGACACAAATGCTTTCAGGTAGGGACAGTTTATTTGCCCCTTTGAACAAATAAGGCAAGATATTCGAGAAAGATCAAACAAAATCTCCTGTATCAAACTGAGAGGAATGCAATAAAAGTTACTGTTTCATACATATACAAACTAAAGACCCAACACTATTATATACAAACAGCCAGATCTTACAAAACAGCATTTCAAGTCAGCAGTTTATGCCAGTGTTGCTAATTTCTTTGTTACAAAAAAAGTTAAAGCTACAAACTTCACATTTGTAAGTCTCACATGACTGACACCATCAGTATCTCTGGGTTTTAGAAGCAAAGAGAATGGTTTGTCCAGAACCTTTTCCCCAGTGCAGATGGACCCAAGGAGCACATGAATACAGCTTCACAATTAAGCAAGTTTTTTGCTTAAAACTTTGTCAAAACATCCCTCCCTTATGGTACCAGCCTTGGTGATAGCCTGGAGGACTTTGAGAAATGAACAGGTACTGTGCTCCCAAACATTCTACAAAGGGGCCAAAAAGGGAAAAATTTTCTCCAACAAACTGAAAATTAGTGAAGGAGAAAATAATTCCTCTGCACTACAGCTCCAAGTGCAAGAAACATCATTAAGTCTCACCCACTGCAAGCCTTTAAGAAAGGTTCAAAGACAGTTAAGCCATTGGACCAGTTTCAGTTATTTTGGTTCATTTGCTATATTTTAAGACAATCATGTCAGCAAAGCAGAGCATTTCAAGAGTGCTTACATTCAGTTACAGCAGTCTCAGGTTGCATATTCTGTAAATAGACACCATCCCATGGTGTTTCACCAAAAGGTTGGGGTTTCTAATGCCCTCTGACCTCTACAGAGTTATCTACACAGTGCAGAGGAAAAAATCCTTCCAGCAGAACAGGCTTGACCCACAGCACACAGGCAGTGCACAATTCACCGTGTCACAGACCTCTGTGTCTGTCACACCAGAGCTGCTGGGCCAGACTCATCCAAGCGACTGATACAAGATCCAGCACTGACCAGAGAACTCCCTGCTAGGCTGGAGGAGTTTCTCTGATGCAAAGGATGCTCATGAAAACTGCTCATCACAAAGACACGGTTAGGGCAAAGCCTATTGCACAGACTGCAGATGAGCACGGTATGAGCCCTGATGTTCCCCCACAGCTGGGGCTGTCACACTGCTGGCTGTCCCGGGATGTACTCCTGCAGCACCCTACACCCACTGCTTACTGCCTCCCTTTCCCTTAGGGACAGATGTGACCCCACTGCATCACCAAACTGAGACAAACCCACGCAGCGAGCCCTGCAGAGGGTAAGAATGGCTTGGTTCCTTTCACAGCTGTGGAGCAGAGCTGTGAGCAGCAGCCAGGAGCCTGCTCCAGCGGGGAAACAGGACCCTACAGAAACATGAAACAAACACATCACCTCTGTAGCAGCATGGGATTCAGGAGACACTGCTGTTTAATCATCCAGGGTGATGTACCAAGGCCTAGTTCAGAAGCACGATGTGGAAACGCTTCCCTCTATCAGAGCAAAATACAAAAATACTGCTAGAAACACTTGCTCTGCCCAACCATTCCATCAAGTGCTAGGAACACCTGAATCCACACAGCTGTGCTGTTAGAGCCCAGGGGCAGAGGCACTGCTCTGGCTCTGCCCTGAACACAGGCTTTGTTTTACTCTCCACTCTGATTGCACCATCCTCACAGATTGTACGTGCTTGGGGCATTGTGGTTGATTGAGCCATGCTGGGCAGGGATGGCAGGGAAATTTAAAAAAAAAAAAAAAACAACACGAGCATTCAGAGGAACTGGAAGAGACTGAGCCTCTTCCAGCAGGACATTGGTAATTGTCTTCTCATCCAGATCAACTGTGCCTTTGCTCCACCACCATAAATGCACATCTTCGTTAATTCAGCAGCCTTTACTTTCAGTTTGACTCTCCTGATGTGCTAAGCCTTGCAGAAATGTGAAGGATTGTGAAATCAAGTTTTTATTCAAGCATCCAAAGATGTAAATTTGAAATGAAGCCTATAAAATATTTCACAAGCTGTGGAGATTTTTAAGTCCTCTCAGACACAGCTGAAGTACCTAATTCCTGAGAGAGGTTCACACAACGTCCACCCATTCAAACACTGTTTCCTTTTCCCAGCACTCCAATCTCAGCAGGGTCTCCCCGAAGGACATTTCCAAACACACAGACAAAGGGGTATCAGATCACTGACTGGCTTTTGGTTTTAAGTGGGTGTGGATTTTAAATTACAGAATGCAATTCCTTATGGAGGCACAACATGCTTTATCTACTCATATGAATTAATGATGTACACAAAATGAGGACAAAACTGAGGTCTTGAAGAAATCACACTTGCTTAAAGCACACAGTGTAAGGCATGGGGCTTATTACAGGCTTTTTAAAAACTGAGATTTAAGTCTTTCAAAAGGCTGGAACAGTTTGTACATGTTCTCACCTGCTCTCTTCAGTGACCTAAAACTTATCAGTACCTTAACAGTAGAAACAGTTAACAGCTTGAAATAGAGTCTGTGCATTCACAAAGGAAAACAAAAACAAAAAAAAACCCACAAAAGACTCAGCTGTTACAGACAACAATCCGTGTTAACTTAAACCAAAATGGACTCCTGAAAGTTCAGTTGAAAACAGAGGGAGCCAACTTTCATTAGCCTATTTCTATCTGGTTCCTCTGGTTGAAAAACAATCCTCCTAAAAACAGTAACAGAACTCTCCTGGAATAATGTTTTAAATAGATGTCTAACATGAAAACATACAATCAGGATTTTCCACATAACGGCATTCCTGAGTTCACAAAGGTGCTATGGAAAAATAAACGAGCAGAAGTATTGCCCTCTATTTTGCTAGCATATTTCAATAGAAATCAATCTGTTCAGTAGTCATAAGAGCAAGGGGCTGATTGTTTGAGGATGGAAGAACGTTCTACCCATGGCTCAGAAGTTCTGCTGCCGCCGCTTCTTGGCTTCGATGGCGTCGAGGATGGGCTGCCGCTTGGACTGGTACTTCTGGCGGATCTCCTCGATCTCCTGCTCCATCATGGGGTCCAGGGCAGAGAGCCTCTTCTGGAGCTCATCCACGCTCCAGGTCTTCAGCTAGCAGGGAGACAAGAGAGGAACAGACACTGGCATCAGTGCAGCCACCACCCACACACCCGCGGGGATCCTGCTGCTCCTCTGACGGCCACAGCGCATCTTCCAGCAGGGAAAGGCACCGAGAGCTCTGCTCCAGGCTGCTGCTCTCAGTGAGAGTGCTGTGAGCCCCAGGATACTGCTTCTGCTCATTTCACAGGTACATTACACGCTCTGGTTACTGGCAGTGCGAGCACACAACCAACCAGTGAAATGTTTTCCCCATGGAGTTGCTCTTCTAATGCTTCGTTTTGCAGGCTTAGGACAGGAATGCTGCACTGAGATGGAAGGAAAGCAAAGTTCTCTTCTCCTCCCCTTTCCTTGCAACTAAACTTCTTAGGCTAAATAACGAAAGGAGACACCAGGAATAGGAAGAAAATATATCACTGACAAAAGCTGCACGTGGAAAAAAATAGGCAATTATGTACAATCAGGCTGAATCTCAGTCATGGAGAGGAATTCAGACTCTGCTACACCAGAAATCCCAGAGCACAAACACACACCAGGTCACTCTGGGTCAGCCTTGTACTGATAAAATATGCAAGTACCATTTGTATGTTCCTGTACACGTGAAGATGTCAGGCTCATCTGGACAAGCTCCCTCTCCCTGAATTCTCTCTCTGCCTGACCTTTGTTTAGCTGGCTGTCTTGTCCGTGCCAATGTGCTGAGAACTGGCACAGGAAAGTTTTGCTCTGTGATTACAGATGCCAAGTGTGGCCTGGACAGTCTAGACTGTCCACAGCTACAGCCTTTAATGTTATAACATTGTAACTGGTGAAAAAGACAGGATTTTAGTATGATAGTAAAAATCAAAATGGACACTGGAAGTGCTTCAGATGTTTACTTAGCACCAGTTCTTTCCCCATCCCAGACCAAGTGACCACAGGAAAGAATGTTTTACAGGCACTCCAGCAGGACAGAAATGATTGTGCAGCACCTGCCATCAGTGAGCACCTGCTGTGGATGCTAAGAATATGCAGAATAATTTGGTTTTTTTTTCTTGTGAACAAAGAACTGTCGATTTTTTTTTCTGCTTTCAACAAATGTCATAATTAAGTGACATCTTTATTTTCATGCGAGTGGGGCTGTCCTAGTTTAGCTGTTAATTAGTCAGCTGTCATGGTTATTCTTCAAGTAATTTCTAAACCAAAACATGAGAGTGAAATGTTTGCTGCCTACTATAAGGCAACAAATGAATGTTTAATGGCAGTTTGCATCACTCCTTAGAACTAAGCTATGGAACTCCTGATGCCTTTTCTTGAGGTGGAAGAGATACCAGTCCCTAAATCACAGAGTCACCTGCTACCTAACTTCTCACAATCTTTTGGAGTTCTTTAGCATATTCTGATAAACAAGGTCTTTCCTAGTTGCTGTTTCAAGATCACAAGTCCATTTTAGTAATCAAGACACATATAAAACAACCTTTCTGCCCAGGGTATACAGTCTTTCAGCCTTTCCAATCAGGCAACTGTTCATTAGAAAGACAAAGCACTTCCTCCACAAAGATATATATTATTTATACACATTAATGCAACTTTAACAGGCAGCAGTTTAAGTTGATGCATGGCACTAGTTGCCTTTTCACACTAATTTATTAAGGAGCAGGTAATTATTCAACATTCCACTTCCTCACAGTCTAGGGAATTGAAAAGTCAAATAAAAATGCAAAATAGAAGAAAATATTAATACAGCTACTGAATACATATACTAAGCAGCTACAGCTCTCCCAGTGCAGGACTGCTTAAAGAGAGTATTGGAACAAATCTAAAACACCTTGCTCAAGGCTTAAGCCAACTATTAGATGTGAGAAATTGCCCTAGGGCTGCAATCTTCAGGGATGCCCTTTGAGCCTTCTCTGCCATCCTCCTGAAGTGCCTGGGTGCTGCTTAAAGCCAGAAACCAAGTGCCTGAGCTGGCAGAGCAGATGTACAGCTGTGGGCTCTCCAGAACACGTGGCTGTGAGAAAACCCTGCCCTCCTGCTGTCCTTGAACAGGATGGAGCACCACAGGACATTCTCCGTGGACACCGACACACAAAACCTTCCTGCACAGTGTAAGAGCTGCTTGCCAAGGGACACAACAGCTTTGGCAATTCCTGGGACTGTGTTTGTCAGGACAGATGGCTAAACAGCGTGGAAGATGCAGAGCACAGCTAAGTCTGGAGTGGGCAAAGCCCACAGATTTATATTGGTATGAACCAGCTGGGAAGTGGGTTACTGCACAATGCAGAGCAAGCGGCTGCTTACAGAGCCTGATCACGGGTTAAACACCACGGGGAGGGTGGCAGAAGGAAGGGAGGCAAGTCCATGTGGCTCAGGAATGTGGGAGCACGGGAACATTGCTGTGTGCAGTGCTGTGCCAGCGAGGATGAACGACTCGCGGAGGTTTCATCTGGAATAATGGCACGCTGTCTGTGAATGCCACACTACTCCTGGAAGAGGTGGAGAAGCCAAAGGGCAGCACTGGTGAAAGGTCCAGGGGGGGATTGCTCAGCCCAGACGAGCTGATGGGACACTGACAGGTCCCCAGTGGGTAATGAGAGCCACGAGAGACACACAGAGCAGGGGACACCCAGCCCTCTGCTCCCGCTGTGCCTCAGGCTGTGACAGCAAGAGCCCAGGGACCCGGCCTGGGCAATTACTCAGCCTGTCCTTCCACTCACACACACATCTTTAGAAGGAAAAAAAACCCTAACTGTTCAAAACGTGATGGCCTCCATTTCACTTTGCTGCCTGGCATTTCACTGTCAGGCAATGCCGCAGACAGGCTTTCTCCCAGAAATGAAGTTTTAGACTCCAGTATATCTGTTTCTGCACTCCTGGGACACTGACATTATTCTCTCAGAGAAACGCCAGGAGCAAAATCAGACAAGAAGGACAAGGACAGCATCTCATGACAGACGGTTACTCGGGGTAAAGTCTCAGCGCTGAGACGCTGCAATTAGAGCTGGTTTTAGCCACGGGCTCAGTCCCATTCCTCTCCTCAGCAATTCCTCTGCTCTAAGAAGTCTAACTGTCTCTGTAAAAGCGATCTATTTTTGTCCATGCTGATCAAATACCTAAGACAAACTTTTAAAGGAAGGAAGTTCATTTCAAATGTAAAGCCAGATAAAAAAATACTCGTTCTAAGGTTGGCCAAACAAATCTATCAAAATGGTGAGCAGGCAGTACACTGAAACTCTTGTATGTTGAGAAAGCTAGTTTTTAACCATTTGATTAACACCTGTATTTTTACTTGAGGTTTTGAGAATGCTCTTAACTCTGTAAAAATGCCCAGCTGAGGACAAACATCAGAGGTGGAAGTGTTCATCTGAAAACCTCTCACTCGTGGTCACTGGATGCTGTTTGTTTTCTTCAGACACCACTGACAGTAACACCTTGTTTTAATACGCTGATGGTTTCTACTGTATAATTCAGAAGGACATACATAATTATACCCTTTGGAAGGACATAACCTACAGCCTTTCCACGCCTACGCAGTAGAGATGGACAAATCAGGAACAGAGCATTTGAAATACAATTTCTTCCTGAAGGAGATTTGTTAGCTACTCATGACATTCCTTTCTCAGCATTTCTGACAGATTTGCAGACAACTACCCCACTGAATAATGTTCAACTCAGCAAACTGCTTCTGAGTTGCAGTTCTTTCAAATCAGCATTTTTAAAATGGGGGGGGGGACCCCCACTTGCATTTCTTACAGTCAGGTAAAGTGTCACAGCAACATGATATTCTACTAAATGTAAATGAACCTAAGCAGCAAAAGGAAAATAAATGTAAGCTCTCTGCAGACAGCCAGAGGTTTGGTATTCAAGGGCACCATGGTCTGAACTTTTATACCTCTCTTGTTCTGTCCTAAGCAGGACAGCCAAAAAACAGGACAGCCCAAAACCCTGCCAGGGTATTTTTAAACAGACCATGTCAGATTTCTGTTTCACATAAAACAAAAAAAAAATCTGTTGTAAAACACAAAGCCTAGAGAATTCACTCAGCCTCTGCCCTGTCCCCATGAAAATCAAACAAAAACCCCAAATGGTGAAAACATTTTGAATTAGAAGCTGATGCAAATAAATTATCTCAGTCCTCTTAGTACCCACAGCCCTCACACTGAGGACACCCATGCTGGTTTGCCTCCAGCAAGGTCTGCAGCTTGACCAGTCTGGGACTTGGCACATTCCCTGGTCCCTTGAGCAGCACAAGGTCACCACTGCCTGCACCACTGCCATAAACACGGTCATCCAGTAACCCCAGAGTCACTGCAGCCATCATTCTTATTTGCTCCTCTAGCAAAACCACTGCCAGCCAAATCTCTTCGCTGCATGACTTAGGAGCATCAAACAGAAACAAGCTGTTTCCCAGCAGCTTTCACACATTTCTCCCCCAACAAAGAGTTTCGGCCAAGCTCACTGACTGCACAGGAATCAAAAAATATTGTCTTGGGGCAAGTGGAAAACATGTTCCTCCTGAAACTTTCTTTTTACTCAGTGACACTGAATTTGATCCCTGCATTTAGCACAAAGCCTTTTCTTTGCATGTCTGCAATGTTTCAAGCTATCTGGGCTTTGCTTTTAAATACAGTCTTTGAAGTCCTGAGGCTTGTGCCAAACAGGAACCCTCCATCCCCTGAGTTGTTTATTCATCATCACTTTTCAAACATGCAGATGGACCTTGACTTCTGGAACAAAACTGGAATATGCACGACACTGGTGAGATGAAGTTACTTTCCTCACGGGGAAAGCATTTGAACAGTTTTTCAGAACGAGAATGTTTTCAAGTCTTGGTACTACAACAAATCCTACAAATAAAATTAGGAAATCGTTCTCTTCTTCCGTAGCCCTCTAGACGTATCCCTCTACCATAACTCCTGTGAGTTTGAACACTTGTCCTCCACACGCTCAGGGTGGTTTCCTAATATCCTCCCACTGTTACCAAGAGCCTGGGGCTTTTTAGAAAGAAAACACCCAGCTGCAGCAATCACTCTGCCTGCCTTTCACCCAGATATTCCAGGTGGCATTTACTGCTCAACATAACTTGATGTCAAACTTTTAAGTTTTATATAGCCTTTAGAAAAACTGGCTTTGGCAATTATCACTTCATAAGGGGCAGTGGGAGTTTGAAGACTAAAATACAGAAGTAATAAAATTGCAGCTTCCCACGCTACACAGGGAAATAAATTCTTAGTAGAAAAGATACGAGCTAGATGGGAGCTAAGGAAAAACAAATTAATTGTCTATTTAGCACAGCTTTTATTGTTATAGCTCCCTTTTAAGCCTAATTTTATGCTGCAATCTAACAGTTCTGGACTGCATACCCAGTGATCAAAGGCCCCCATAAAACTCATCAATCCCATCAGCAGGGAGCACAACCCATCATTTTTTTGTGTGTATTTAGTGCATATTTGGACAGGCAAACTCTAAACGTGGCTTGAGAAGGGGTTTCACCCAAATCAAGTTACCCAAGCTGTGCTAAACATTAAATGCCAAATAGGAATTTGCTGTTAGAGATAATGAGAAGTATTACCACGGTAATACAATAGCAACGGTCTACTTTGGAAAAACAAAACCAGAACAACCAACTGGGGACTGCAGTTCTGTGGAAACCCCTCAGGGGAGGCTGTTAATGATCACACTCTACAGCAGAAGTGGCTATATACCAGAGACAAGTATAAAACAATTCCTACAAGTTCAATTAAATGTTCAGGTGTCCTTTAGGAAGGGAGGCTCTTCTAAGAACAGAGTAATTAAACTCTTGCTTCACTTGACCTTGGCTATCACCAAGGCTATCAAGATGCTTCCCTGCTGACAAAACCAAGGGCACACTGTCACTTTCTTCTCCAGAACCCTGCAGATCAGTTCGACGTGTTTCCACCTCAACTGCTGAACATTTCCTCTACCACCTCCTCAAACAGAGTTTTATTTTTGGGAGGAGCTCTCCCATCAGATGCCACTTGCTGTGGCTGTTTGCAGCCACCCCCTTGGGGCAGAACTCAGCCTGCAGCGGGCAGGGGAGCAGTGCTGCTACAGAGACCACGAGCAGGGAGGGCTGTCAGAACTCAGGGATTCATGAATGAGAGCTCTGACAAGTCTAAGAGCTGAGATTATCCTGGAATTAGCTTTCAGTAACTTGAAAGACTGGTTAAACAAGGTATCCATTAAATGCTCATATCAAATACACTCTGAGGACACTGATTACTCAAAAGTACTATGCACTTTTCTTTAAAACCAGAAAAAAAAAAAAGTCCTCAATTTCTCCAGCCAAAATTAAATGTAGAAGGTAATTTCTCACGCTAAGCAGTGTTCCAGACTTTAGATCTTGAAGATGGTGATATAAATTGGTGTTGGAATAGCATGCCATTTTTTTCCCATAGCATTTTTCCTGAAATGCTGCTTCAATATCACTTGGCACACTTTCAATCACTGCTCTAAAAATTAAGTGCCTTGTTCTCGTTTACGTTTCCAGCACCAGGAAGCCTTGATGTAATGTATGAGCAGGCATTAACTATTTATTCACTTTAAGTTGTCAAATGCAAAGGACACGAGGACCTACTGGCACTTTCTATTTTTCCTCATCCATCAGGTCCCTACAACTCCACAGACCTGTCAAGTAGCCATGGTACAGAGGGGCTGCAGTAAATCAGAACAAGCCCTTGTGCCTACACAAGCACTAATTATCTTGATTTTCCTCCCTTTTAGCATCAGCACGTCAGTGAAGTTTCTCACTGTTATGAAAGCAGTGGATGAAATGCACTTATTGTGGGATTTCATGCAAGATTAAAAATACAAATATTAATCTTTCAAAAGATTTGAAAAATAAGTCTCAGCAGCACAAGCTTCTGCTTTTAACGCACCTTAATTATTTAGGCAATTGACTGGCAAAACACATCATGAGCTGCAGCATCCAGCACCAGCCAAAACAGCACTGCAGCTACAACTGCTCAAAGGCAGAGAAGAGGAGCTGTGAGCAGTGCACATCTCAGACTGTTCTCAGGCCACCTCCCCAGAACAGCAGACAGCTTTCCACAAAGAAACAACACCTTCAGTGAGACCATCAGGTGACCTAGGGGTCAAGTCAGCTTAAGGCAGTTCAATATTTAACTGCAATCACAGCATCACTTTCTGAGGAAGAAAAGATGGATGCTACCACACACTCAGCTTCTGATCCTCAGCTGAACTGGTAAAGTGTATCTTAACAGAGAGTTACATCAGAGGAGACCCAGGGCCTCTCGAGTGAAGTGTTTGGGATGGCTCCACCTCACTTGCACAGATGTGGAGCTACTGAAAGCGAAGCACCACATTGTTATGATGCCAGTAAGGATTCCAGCTGATTTTCCAAGTAGCTCTGTTTACTTGATTAAAATGAAGGCTCACAACACCAGACCATGGTGTCTCTATCATCCCCACAGGATTCCTGGAGGGCCATGTGCGCCATCCTTCTCCCTGCCAGACACGCTGGGAAGATCATGGCTGAACTGGAAACTGCCTCTGCAGGAATGACAGCTGCCAAGATCTCTGTCTGCAGCCTGGCAGCCTCCACCTCAGCAAGGCTCCTCCCAGGCAGCACAGGACCACAGCTCCTCCATCCAGCACAGTGCAGTCTCACAGTGACTGCTGAGGCCACTGCTCTTCTCCAGCAACAACTGCCACAGATTTGCTGCTCCACTCCATCTTATTTCAGGCCACATTTACACCCAAAATGTTTGATCCAGCTGGTTCAGCAAGGACCTTTCTCAACCACACCTGAGGAGCCCATTCCTGTGCACATGCTCTGGACACACAGCTGCTCCTCACCAGCTCAGGGCACCTCTGCCTTCCCACCCTCCCCACAGCTTGCAGTTTTCCCCTGCTCCTCAAAAGCCTCGAGGAACCAGAGATCAGCTTTGCTGTTGGCAAGGTATCAGGAAATCCCCAATTTCAGAGGATTACAGCAAACACCCCGTTCCCCCTGGCTACCCAGACAGAACTGTGGGAACACCACAGCCTGCATCAACAGCACGGGCATTCCTGCTCTTAGCCAAGAACTGCACTTCACTAATCCCTGCTGTATTCCTTACAAGGAGAATTTTCCTTTCCTTTTCTTTTCTCTTTCTTTTCTTTTTCTTTTCAGGGAAGTTTTGGTGTCACAGCCAGCCCAGCCATGGAACCTCTGCAAGCTGTTACTACCCTCAGCATTGTCCTGAAGTTTTAAGGAAGAAAGCCCATCCAAACGTCCACTCACTGGTACGAGTGCTGAGTGGTCATTTAAAAAAAATAAAGCTTTTTTTAAAAAAAGAGCAATTCATTTTAATCTTCTGAGCTCCAAGATTAAATTTCCTTTTTTAGCCTTAGTGTCAATTGTGAGCATGAATAGCCCCATTCACTTCCAAAATCATCCCAAGTACTGTACACACTTAATCTAAACAAAGGGAATGACAAATTCTGCAGCACTGAACTTCAAGAAGTCCAAACCTTGAAATCCTTTAGGAACCTAGGAAGTGGCTGACTAATCCTATAACCACAAAGACAAGTTATCTCACTGCTATTCTTTTTTCAGTAACTGAATTACAACCCAAGCTAAAAGGTCAGCCTGTCTGGACAAGCAAGCAAAAAAAAAAAGTGCAAAAAAGGAATACCATTTGCTTTTAAAAAGCACTTGCTTGCCAGAGGTTTGATTAAATAAAAACAGCAGGGTTTTTTTCCTTCCCTAAGTGATTATGATTTAATTTTCTTAAGTAAGAGTACAAAAATACCTCTGAACATGCTAAAATAAATCATGTCATTAGGCCATGAGGATCTGGCTAGCTGCACAACTCAAGTACAGAGCTGACCAGTGTGGGGTTTTTCTCCCTTTTTTTTTTTTTTAAGAAGAGCAATCTGTCAGAAAATGCTGATTCTTTTAAATCAAATGATTTTTTTTTTACAAATGTGAAAAGTTTAACTAATTTCTTCTAGGAAGGGTACATATGTCCCAGTGAAAAGGAGCTTCCTTCCAATTCCAGGTACCCTTCACCCCTCTCTCCCTTGCTCCTAAGGGCTCTGCTTGCTGAAGGATTAACAATTCATTTCTTTATTCAGGATCACTTATCCTGAATGAAGCAGAACAGCTGAAGAAGTAAGAACACCTGAACTCAGAGTAATTCATTAACACAATATTGCTCAGTGTGAAACACAAATGTAACTGAAGTGGTAACCAATTAATTAACACTAAATCAGTACTCAAATACAGCCTTTATTAATGATGTGGAGTAAGAAGCATCATTAGCATATCTGAAGACTTCACACACTCAAATCTACAAGGCACAGTGAAGGCTTAAAACACACATTTTCAGTTTCAAAGGCTTAAGACCACATCATCCATGGCAAGCAGCCATTATAGCTTCGGCCTATTTACCTTAAGAGTAATAAATTTTATTCAACAAACATTTTTGAGTCTTAGTTTCCCATTTCAGTTCCAGCTCCAGGAGAGCTGCTGAAAGGGGTCTGTGTCCAGGAAGACTCCATCTTGTCTACCCAAAAGTGAGGTTTTTTTTACAAAATCTTGGTCCAACACTGCTCTACCTCCTCTGTTTCACTCAGGGAAAGGAGGAAACAGCTGCAACTTGAAGGTAAAGAAGACAGCAGAGAGAATGACAAGCTTTCTGAAGAAAGACTGAATTACAGAGATTTCCAGGGCATTCTGGAAGAATTAATAGCTGTGTGTCCATGCAGCTGTCTTTAAAACCAGGGGCATACATTTAATATTTAAGAGGCAAATATTTTTTTGGGACATTCCCCAAGTGAACCATGTCCACAAAATCCATCTCGAATTAGCCTGAACAATTCAGTATGAAAGGTTTCCCCAGTTGTTCTCTATTACTTGGGTATCCATTTAAAAAGATCCTCCATGATGGCAGGACACAAAACCAGAAGGAATTAAACACTTCATTTCTGAATAATATTCCTTTCAGACTGTATCAGTCTATATGTATTAAGTTCCTCTCTCTCTCTCTTCCTGAGGGTCAAAGCTTTGATTATGAATCATAGAAAGGTTTGGGTTTGGAAGGGACTGCAGGATCATCCAGACCCCCCCCTGCCATGGCAGGGACACCTTCTAATACCCCAGGCTGCTCCAAGCCCATCCAACCTGGCCTTGGACACTTCCAGGGATCCAGGGGCAGCCACAGCTGCTCTGGGCACCTGTGCAGGGCCTCAGCACCCTCACTGTGAAGGATTTCACCCCAGTATCTGCTCTAAGACACCCAAGGGTCACACACACCAGTTCACTGGCAATAAGCAATGCCTCAATGTTTCTGCAGGTTTTGAAGTGACACAAGAAGAGGCTGCACAAGGTTAAATGCAGCAGGTCCAGCAGTCAGATAACTGAGATAACTTTGCTCTTCTCACAGCTCATCATTTCCCTTGTCCAGATGAGATCCTGCTCACTGGGAAGTGTTCTCAGATGCCTGATGGAGGCTTCATCCCCTGGCTTTTCCAGGTAATCCAGACTCCATCCCCCAAGAGGCAACGCACAGCAGCTATAACAGACTCTCCATGCGAGGAGTCTCCAAAAGGAGCCCTTTTTGCTACAGATGAGGAAAACCTGGACAAGCTTGTCTTTTTAAGCTACATTACCCTTAACAAACATTTGCACTGACAGATGAGCTGGAAGAAGATTTCAGAAGCATTTCAAATAGATCTCGTTGCAGCAGCAGTGTTCTTTCTTTAAGGGAGATGCTGTGCCAAGAACACATCCAGCCCTGAAAACAGATCTCAAGGCATAAGAAGGCTCAAACAGGTTTTCTGAAGAATTCAATGTGCTCAGAGAGTGTTTTCTGAGCTCATACCTCCAGCTACCACTTCCTCATCCCTTTCTCCTGAAGCATGTTGCAGCCTGACCTTAACCATGCAGAAGCAGTGGAAAAAACCCAATAATCACAGGCCCAGGATGAAGTTCTTTTAGTTACTTAGTTCATTTGTAAAACTTTCAGTCAATGTCTTAGCAGATTAAATCTACAGTAGGCAAGGGGCCTCCAAGATAGTCCAGGATGTTGAATTTCCAAGTCTGAGCACTCTGATACGAAGTCGATTTCAGGTTACATTATTTCAGTCTCCATTAAGGGCTATGACCTAAGCATGAAACTACAGCAACTCATTTTACTTCCCACTCACTGCAAGCTTCATTTAAAACCCTCATGTCACAGAAGGCCTGCTATATACAAAAATATAGCAAAAAATGAAAATTTGACAGCAAGTTGTGGCAGTAAGTGCTTTGCAATCAATGTCAGTTTGCACCAAAGGGAAAGCAGGTGGTGAGCAATGACCCTGTTACCAAACGGAAGAGAGCAGGAATTTATTCTCTCCCTCAGCAGAGACAAGAGTCACGTCTCTGAAGCACCTTTTTCAATTTTAAATATTGCTAACAAATTTTAAAAGCAAATGTGGTATATTCTTTTGTTGTTGTTGTTATAAGAGGAATTTGGAAAGGTTTATCAAACCTACGTACACAGAACTTGCTGTGAATCACACTGGTGGTTTGACACAGCCACGAATCCAATGAGGTTTACAGTGAGGTTCAGAGTGTCTTCCTCATGCAAATGTTACAGAAGATTCAAGACCACTTAAACAATAAAACAGAGAAGCAAGCTGTTCCTGGGCTTATTTTTAAAAAGATTGTTTGACTACAAGGTGACAAAATGAACCATTTGTCCTTAATAAAGATGTCACAAGTTAAAGGTATTTTCTGGAAAGAACATACTAACTATCCTGGAAAGGTAATGCTTAAAAGAGAAATAAACAATTAACAGAACTTTAAAAAAATCTTGCCAGATGGCTGGAGAAAGAAAAAAAAAAAAAAAAAGGAAATCCATTCAAGGAATGTCAGTGTTATGAATCAAGACAGGTGACATTTAAAACCAATGAATAAAGCATCAGGAAAACCTGTCTCTTTTTATAAATCATACTTCACAGTGCAACTACATCTAGGTAATACTCTTCAAGATCCTCCTCAATAAACAGGAGATACCATGGGGGTACAATTCAGGTTTGAAAGCTAATAATTGTCTATCCTGGACTGCCTCCTGTTGTCAAAAATATTCCTTTTATTTGAGTCTGTTTCCCTCCCTCCCTCCCTCCCACAAAAACAAAAATTGTAGCCTTCATGCTCTCCCATAGAAAGAAATCTTTATTTTAGATCCAGCTCAGCAGAAACAAGTATCTCAAGTTTTCTTGCTTCCCAACCAGGAACCTGCCCTAGTTCCACAGTGCCTAGACAGAGATATCAATCAGCCATCCCAAATCTGGATTTATCTCTCAAACTGATGAATGCCCCAGCAAATAAGTTCACTTTATGTTCAAAGTAAGGCTATTGGAAGAAATCAGTGCCTGAGAAGTAATTTTTATTCCAGTCACCGCTGGGAAAAAAGAGAGTTCATGATAGATGAAGGGAAGAAACACTTGGACAGAGAAATCCCCAAAGATTCACTGAAAGTGTTTGGTTTAGTCTTCGAAAAATGTTATTGAAAAATGCTCTACTTTAACCAAACTTTTTTTTTCTTCTACACAAAACTATACATATTCAAATGAATTTTTTGAACAATCAATTTTCATTCATCACACAAGGGTCAGAGAAACTTGCTCTCTTGGGAAATAAAGAATGTAATCTAAGTTTCATAATAATTCAACAGGGGTCACAAGATTATTTGATTTTCAGTAATGCCATTTAAATGACCGACAAATGTGCACACTCTAAAACTGCTTTTTTTGCTCCTGTCCAAGCAGACAGACTTTCTGGTGTCTCAGTAACCAACTCAAATTACTCACTTGAGTAATTTGGCTGGGAGAAAAGAGGAACAGAAAGATTAGTGTAGAGGCCTGCATCTGACACCTTTCCCAAGCTGCTCAAAAGGCACAAGTACAAAGAAAATAAACCTAAGAGTATCACAGCAAAGTCAGGAAACACTAGAAAATGATAAATTATAAAGTCACACACCAGCAGCTTTCCCATATCATGCAAGTACTCCTAGCATCTGCTTTAACATCAGCATGGCTTCTTCGAACTGCTAGCAAAGACCCAAAAAACAGTTCCAACAAAATAAGAGCCAATTATTCAGTCTGCTATCATTTTCAAAGCTGGCAACTGCACAGAAAATACTCTCAAGTTTTTAATCGATTGAACTTTTAAAAGGACAAAAGGTAGTAAAGCTATAAAGCATCAATATTAGATTGCTAACAAATGCTATCCAAATGGATGTTCAGAGAAACCAAAGACGTTGAATGTTCCAGGTAGTGGCAGACAACGAGCTGCTCACAAGACAAATGACACCTTCACGGACAGAATGCAATAAATTAGAGACTCCGGTCATTGTAAAGCAGCGTGTGTTTACTGTTATTGATAAGCAATAAATCACCTGCCCTCCAACAGTTCCTCCCTATAAATCACTTCCAGCGAAAGAAACAGATGGTTCCAGTATGGAGCCATCCTTCACCAGAGCTGGGAGAGGGAATGAGCTGTGCAGAACGTGAACTGCAATGTTCCACAGGAGCAGCAGGAGCTGCAATTCGCTGCACCGCAGATTCCAGCTCGGGTGGAGCCAGGACCTGGTGCTCCCGAGGGCATCCTCACTGCCCCTGCAGCCCACTGCCATCCCTGGGGCTGGCTCCTCCTTTTATATGTATAAAATACATATAAAAAAGATACCATGATCCCAGTGCTCTGACAGCCTTGCTCTGAGAGAATTCAGCCTTCTAGACACTTTTCAGCCACTTCGATTTCTTTCTATCACACCAATACCTAACTTGTCTAACTGCAAGACAACAGATTCACATTCACACTTTCACTGCAAACAAACAGCCTCCTGTTCAGGCTAAACAAGCTGGAGACATCATTAGACAAACACGCTTTCCGTTTTTGTTGGTAAAAATACCAGAAGTGGGTTTACTTATTTATTTATTTTAAAAAATCTCTTTCCAATGTAATGTTTTAAACTACTGAGTAAAAACACAGAAATGAGGAGGCAAATAATAACACAGTATCTCAGGTGAGATCAGCATAATGCATCACTGTCTCCAGTGAACAGAAAATTTTATTCTTTACTACTTTAAGAAAAAGATTTATACCTTTACTCAGGGAAGAGGAAGGTTTGCTTTTATCTACATTATACTTGTAAAAAGAGAGAAATCTAAGCAGTAGCTGTTAAAAGTTCTGGCTAAGCTGCTTACAGACACACAGAGAAAAAAACAGTTTCCTATCAAATAATTATAAATGCACATACAGTTATTCAGCTATTTGAAGGAGACTGCAATTGTGATACCAACTCTTGCAATGCAGGTAATTTAAGATCTCCAAAAGATGAAAATATACTTTTAGAAACTGGACCTAATTAAATTCTTCAACCACTTGTCAGACCATTGCTTTGTCTCTTATCTGAACAAACTGCAGTTCCAAGTGTGAAACAGATTTCTATCATCCACTCCTTTGCCCCACTGGCTTGGTGAGCCAGCATCCAACTCCTAAAGCTTCCAGCTCCAAGGAGCTCTGGGCAGGACACAGGGCAAGCAACCAGAACCCAGAGGCCACAGCAAGTGGTGTGCAGACACTTTTGACATGAATGTCTCATTTCAAAACTGGTCTAATTTAAGGAGCACACTCCACAGAGAAGTCACCTATGGACAGCAAACTGGGGCCTGAGCACTTTGGAAGCAACAGGTCAAACAAGTGGACAGAGATATATAGGTGGGGGAAGAACTGGGTGTGATCCCACAACTCCTTCAATAAGCTCCTTCTCAGCACATCCCTGACAGGCAGATTGTGGAGACCAGAACTGTTTTTGTATCTGGGGGCTCTGCCTGTGCAGCCCTGAAAAAAGCGGCAGCTGACGATCTCTTGCATTCTGCCTCCCAGTTGGAGGCAATTAACACCTGCTCATCCTTCTTTATTTTGCCCTGGAAAAATCTCCTAAGCCACAGCTCCATTGCTTGCAGGAGAGCCCTCCCCAGCAATAGAGAAACAGATGACACTGTGCACTGAGAAGTGATGAAGGTTGTTTTGGAATCCAGGGAAATCACAGCAATCTTTCCTGTCCAAAGAAATTCCCATCAGCAGCCAGTGAGACAGAGCTCAGAGGGAGCTAAAGAGATGAGCTAACACAGAGAATGGCACTCACAGCACGGACACACAGAGCTGGAACACAGGTGCACTGTCTGCAGACTGCAGGGGGTGGCACTGTGACCAAAGGCCACGGCAACTGCCACCTTCCACAGAAATGTGACAAACCAGCCATGTCTACTCCTTCCACCACTGCAAAGCCTGACATTCTCAAGGGTGTAGGCTGGTTTTATTTTCCCAAGGACAGAAGCTCTGCTTGAAAGTGTTTCTGCTTCAAGGAGAGAAGCTGTGAATGCGGATCCTCCTCATCAAGCCAAGGACAGAGAAGGACGGGCCCATATTGGGACTGTTGGTAACTGCAGGAATGGGGCAGGCCTGACCCACCAAGACCCTGCAGATGCAAGCAAATCAGGGTTTCCCCAAAAGAAGCTGCATACTTCTTAGGAAATAGACACAAGCCTTGATTCTGGTTATCTTCCTTCCCAGTGCTGAGGCAGCAGAATGGAGATTGGGCAGAAAACGAGGAAGTTCTGCAGGGGAATGAGAGGCAGTGCCTCCCCTTCACAGCCAGCTCCCTCCTGCTGCTCTGCCAGGGCAGCTACAGACCAGGTGAAGTGTCTGTACCAGTTCAGCTCTCCACAGGCAGCCTTACACAGGCAAGGAATGGTTGGCAGAAACACAGGTGCTGGAATCAAAGAAAACCTTGGAGCAAACAGCTCTAATTCCACAAAGACGTGATGTCCTCAGTACTCCTGCCCTAATCTCTGTGAGAAGTTCATGTCCTACTTGACTTTACATCCAAAACAAGCCCCTAGGGTAGCAAAAATCCACTGATAAGTGAAAAAAACTATGACTTAGAATTACAGCAAAACCTAAGGTCAGCACTACAGGTATTAAAAAAAAGCCCTGCAGTCATATCATGATGGCAAAATTTGAGACTGACTAGGGCCCAACAGCCACTGATTTTTGCCTGTGGAACCACACTCATGAAATAAAATTGAAAAGTTTTCAGTGTTGTCACAGCTCCCACAAGCCAGGAGTAGCTGGCACCTGCTAATCTGCTAACAAAACAGGCTTTCAGTAAAAGGATTACTGATGTAATACAAAACATTCATGACTGGCTGATCCACAAATACATGCTACAATGGGTTTGGCAACACTGAGGGCCTTTCAAGCAGGGCCAGAGTAAAAACAAGTAATTCTGTTTTAGCCACAAGTGATATTAGAATACCAACCTGCTAAGAGCAGTTAAAAGGCTTTTAAAATAGGAATAAGTAAAGGATTTGTTGTGTCTAAGGGCAGGAAACACTACACAACTAATTTTCCTGTATGTTACAGTACTACTGAAAGATTAAAGTGAAAAAATGTAGGACATTGTCTAAACAAATCTTCCGGCATTATTAAGTCTGTGCAACAGCGTGTGACTAATGTTCACTGGCAAAATTAAATGCAACTACAAAAATTCTGAGATCTGATTATGGCAATTAGGAATTATCCATACAATGCAGCCTGCCCATTATCAGCCTACCCCTGCAGCAATCTCCTGCTAGAGCTTGTTATATTTCTCCTAAAAGCAAGAATTTTTGCCCACAATTAGTATTTTTCTCCCCACGTTAAATAAATCATAATGTTGTGGAAAATACTGTTCACAGTCAATCAGGGCTTAAAAGATCCTTGTTCAAACATGAGAAGGGATAAACATTAACAGCATCAGGCATTGACTAATCATTTAATAACTTCTACCTCAGAGATCCAAGGCTGGAAATACTTTTCTGGAAATACTCTGGATTAATGCCATCTCTGATCACAACCAGAACACAGCCAGAGCATCACATTTAGGAAGAAGGGAGTTCATCACCTTTCAGAACAGGATATCTGGGTTTTCAGCTCTGCAGTGGATGGGGTTGACTCAATCTAACCCTCATCTAATGTGACATTGCCATTGTGATATAAATAGTGTCTTATTTGCCTGCTTCAGAAGAACAATGTTAGTCAAGAAAAGGTCAAATGGTTTTGCCACAGGCAAAAAAAGAGCAAAAATCTTTTGTAATTTAATATTGTCTCTTTTTTTTATTTATTTTTTTTTTTGGAAAAGTAGCTACTCCAGGTGCTAGTCACACAGGAGGGAGAGGAATACAGAAAAGACAGCATATTTATCTAGTCTGCAGTAGCAGAAAGCAATAATATTTCAATCATTTCTTAGGGCCCAGAGGAACTAATATTTACCTGGCATCTCACCGATCTCATCTCTACTTGGAATGCTGCAAACTGTAGAAAAAGGCTGCTCAAACCTGCCTACTCTGGCAATGCAGAAGTTACAGCTGCAGGCAGATGTAGGACAAATGCACTGGACACAACTGATGAATGCCTTTTTTTTTTCTTATTCCACAGTGCTTATTAGAAAAAGCATTGATGCTTTGAATTAACAAATCATTAACAAACATTACTTTTACCCATAGATAGGCATCAAATCAATAAATTTTTAGCCAAATGGGAAAAATACATGATTTTAAGCCTTTTGACTACATTATACAATGTGAGCTTGCCACTAACCCTCAGATAAGGGCTACACAAACACCCACATTATTTATTAAAGCTGCTTTCAAGCAATTTTCTCGTCCTACAGGAAAAAAAAAAAGTAGCTCTGTTCCAAAATTTACATGCAAGGGAGGCTGGTACATTCATACACAACTGAACTAGAGAACTACACAGAGCGAGGAAGTGAAATTTCTACAAATTACCTCACAAAGTTGACCCCAAAGGCTGATTTATTGCTCGCTTTTATTGCTTCCAGCACAGTGGGAATCTGTGCACATGGCAATACTGCAGTACTAATGGAAATCAGTAAACAGGGTCACACATGTCACAAGAGTTGCTTTTCATGTTCTAAAAATATTTGTGGGTCCTGCTTGCTGGAAAGGCAGCGACCCTTTGTAGCCTGCACCTACAGCTCCCTGTGTGCCCAGGGGAGTGCATCCCACTCAGAGGAAATACACTGCTAAACTCGTTATCAACCAAATGAGAAAGTAAAAGAATTACAGCAAATTTCCCCCTGGGCCATCCTCTGCAGACTACAAAAGACTCTGAAGATACTGTGAAGCAGCCCATCTCTCCTGGGAAATGCCACTCATTGAAAAACAATTGTTCATCATTCAATTAAGGTACAGCACGAGGTGAAGGAGATAAATGAAGTGTCTGACTCAACTGGAATCGTGTGTTGGGCCCAGGCCCTGTGAGGCACAGGCATCTCGAGGGTTATTTTTGCACAAAAGAAGTTTATGCAGTGGCTTTATGCCTTGAGACCAAAGATAACTGTAGTGTCAAGGGCTCTGAGGGAGGGAATGCAGGAGGTCCCCTCAGCTATTCTTTGCAGCCTGAGTAAGAAAAGAAGAAAAGCAGGAGCAAAGACAACAAAATAACAGCAGTAAATCTATACAACCTACAGAAAAGCTCCAGCTGTTATTCCAGCCTTGAAGGGAGGCATCTCCTCGAGTGGTGAACAGCAGAGGGATTTTGCACACTCTGAGGAGCCAATATCAGCAGCTACAGCCAGAGTGACAACCTGAACCACAGGCAGCATGAGCAGGCAGTGAAAGGGCACACGGATTCTTTCGTGCTGGCAGTGAAAGATCACTGCAGAAAAATGAGGAGGAAACAACGTTCAGCATCTCCTGGCTTTTTAAAATCAAACATGAAATTTTACATCCTCACACGCACACACACAAATCCAATTTATGAACAATAGCTCTTTCTTTGAACTTCTGAAAAGTTCCTGAAACTTCTCAGTATGTCAGCCTTAGGAAGGAACAATGAAAATAAGGATTTGAAAAGAGAAATGAAGACAAGCTTGATGTTTGTATAATAAAACAAAATCCAGTGCCAAAGCTTGAGAAAAACAAGGAAATTCAAGAGTTCACTGTTCTTTGTCAAACACTCCACATTGAGGATTTGCATTTTCCAACTGCCATCTGGATTTTTTTTTCTTAATTTTAAATGCATAATGGGATGTTAAAGCAAGTCAGCTTATACCTTCATGTCCTCAGGCTTTTTTATTATTTGTTTGCTTTTAAACAAGGAACGTTTACAGATAATGACTGGCTATGATTACTGAGAAATACATAAAACGAGTTTTTCAAAGTGCCCCATCCAAATGCATTAGCAATTAGAACCTCCTCAAGTTTCCATTAGTCTGTCAAAACAAGAAATAATCTCATGGCAGCTGACTAAAATTCTTAAAGATTGTCACGTTGATTGAATTTCAAAGTATAGACTTACAAATTCGTAGTCTCCATCCTGCGGTACTTTCCAATCAGATGAATTTTTTGTCTGGCCAGAAACATTCTTCCCAAAGCTATTGATTTGATTCTCCTTCTCCTTCTGCTCAAAGTATTCAAGGAATGATGGTCTGGCTGGCTGCATCGTTTCATCTCTCCCTGGAAATTTTAAAAATAAGAAAAAAATAGTTTTTTCAAAAAATACAGTTTTGGTCATACAGCCTGACATCATGCCAAAAAGTGATTTTTTTTTTCTTTAGCACACACTAAATCACACAGTACTGCTAAAGTACTTGCTAAAATACTATTTTTCAGCAGCTTTTCCATCATAAAACTGACTGCACAGGGAGAAAGGTGGAGAAGGAAAGCTGAAAGCCCACCACAGAAGTGATTACAGTGCTGGAGGCCTTGGCCTCTAGACCTGCAATCCATCCCTGACAGCACACCCCAGGTAACCAACTTCATGCACTGAATGCCAGAACTGAACAGCTGCTGGAGAGACAGGCTGGCCTTTTTCATCCCAGCCAGGTTCCATGCACTGCAAAATAAGCAAGCCTCAAAAATAAACAGTGCTGTTCTACAGGCAGAAACTCACCTTTACTTTTGTGAGTAGAACAGGACAAAAATGGGGACTTCAAAGACCACAAACCATAAAATTTGCATTGGGTAGAAGTGGTCAAATTTTCTATACTGTTTGGGTAGAAAGGCTTATTTAGCTCACAAAACTCTTTTTTTTTCTTTCCTTTCTATAAATAGTCAGTAGGTGTTCCAAGCTTACTGCCCTAGCTTTCTTTTTGTGAATTAGTTCTTCTGAACCAACTTTCTTAGTGGAAGAAAGGCTTAGACTTAGAGTCAAACAAGCCAGATATACAGATTAACCATTCAATTCTAGGGTGTAATTAAGAAACCTGGGGTAATAAGAAATGGGAGGGCAGCTTCATTTGTAGGGTGATGACAGCAAAATAAGGAAGGAAGTGATGAAATGTGAGAGGATGGAAATGTTAATTTCCAACACAGACAGCAAAACAAAAACAAAAACAAAAAAAAAAAAAAAGAAAAAAAAAAAAGAAGCCAAAACAGGAAGAAAAGATGAAATTTAACTTCTCAGCAAGTCAAGGTTACAAGGCTTCCAGCATCTCCAAGGGAAGATTTCTTCAGCAGTGCAACCAGTCCAGCACCAGATGCTGCCCAGGCTCTGCACACTTGAACTGTCCTGAGTTTCAGCACAGCTAATTCCGTGAGAAGAGTCTCAGTCCAAACTAAGGGGCAGGCTTGCAGAGCCAAGGTGCTTTAACACGGCTGCAACACAGCACCATGAGAGCTGCAGACACAGCTAAAGGCTGCTCACAGCTTCATGCCACTGCACTGCTCTCCCTGAAATGCTCCACTGAAACCTGTGAGCAGCAGGGAAGCAAGCACTGTAACCCACTAAATGGTTTTGTTCTGTAACACAAGGTTCTCTCGAATAAGTTACTCATTCTTGAAGCATATGTTTTAGCTGATGCAGAAACTATAATTTTCAGAAAGCAGGATCAGGACTGAAGTTAACAGAAAATGGCATCAGAACAGTCTAAGTCTGGACTGCGGAAATAAGTTCAGTGCTGAATGCCATACATTTGAAATAAATATAATCTGTCAGGCAGGCAGCCAACCAAGAGTTTAGAGAGCTTCAAACAAGCACACAGGGGATGTCCTGTGATGGGTTGGCGGGGTCTGTGCAACGCTGAGACTCTCCCACAAGAATCTGTACAGAAGGCAGGCTGTCACAAAACAGCCCTCTCTAAGGACATTCAGCAGCGCCTTCCTCTTGAAAAAATATTAGCTGCTCTGGAAACTCATTAAGATTTAATCACAGAATATTATTCTTGCATATAAAATTGCCACCCAGTGATCCAGAACTTCTCTGGCAGACTCTATCTGCACCTCAGAGAAGTGGATGAAGTGCTTGGTCAGCTACAAGATACTCTAGGAAATTATTTGCCTATAGACATGTTAAATACGGAACTAATTTCTACAAAGTATGAGAAATGCTGGCAGGATATTTGGGTTGTAATACTGAGAGAAGTGTGGCTCTGCACAGCCCTAAATGTCACAATGTATTTTGAAAAAGCCCTGCATCGTTCTGCCTCTCCAGGGCCAGCTAAAAGCTCAGGCATGAACTGAAGTGCTGATACTTTTGCATCAAGACAACTGGAGCAAAGACAAATTATTATACCCCTGGCAGTAGTTCCCCTTCTTTAAAAAACAAAACTAAAAGAACTCATCATACATAATTAGATCAAGAAAGACACCTTCAGACCAGCAGCGTGAAGGTCAGGCAGGGAACACGTCTGCGAAGTGGAGAACAGATTTGCTGTTGGGAATAATTACTGAAATACAATCACAATCCAATTACTGCTGAGTGATAAAACATTTATTCAGAATGAAGTAAACACACCCCTTGTACTCTGCTGCAGCTCAGCCTGCTTGAAGCAGGAGGTAAGTTATTATGGACAATCATGGCAATGTTTAACACCAACTAATTTTGTAGGAAGAGAGGAATTCATAACTAGCTAGGCTAATCTATACACAGCTCACTGACAGCCAGTCTGGGTCTCAGTAATTCAGACTTCCTAGGGGGAAAAAAAGGGAAAAATCTAAATCATGTTTGTATTCTGTTTTGAAGATTACTGTTTGCAGCAGAGGAGACTGTGAAAGCAAATGTTTCACTCCAGTGACACTGGTTTATTCAGTTATTTTCTGTTTACTTTCTAAAAAAACTGTTCACTCAAAACAGAGCTAAATTCAGAGCGTCAGTTAAAATAATCATGCTTATTTCCTCACATCTTGTGTTTTACCAAGGAGTGCAGTATTAGCACTTGGCAGAGGTGATTTTCAGAGTCCCACCTCTCCAGTGTGCCCAGGTCCCACTGGATGCCATCCTTTCCCTCCAGCATGTCAACTGCCCCACAGAGCTCAGTGTTGTCAGTGACAAAATGAAGAACAGGGAAAATTATGTACCTGTAGAGGATTTTCTTGCTGCTCTTGATGTCCCTGGACATATTTAATTCTAGCAGGGTTTTAGCCTTCCTAACCTGATTCCAGCCTGCTCAGACAATCCCTGTGTATTTCTTCCAGGCTACCTGTCCTTGCTTGCAGCCTCTGTAGGCTTCCTTTTTGTGGCTGAGTTTGCCCAGGAGATCCTTGTTCATCCATGCAGGCCTCATGGCATTTCTGCCCGACTCCCGCATTGTCAGTATGCACTGCTCCTGAGCTTGGAGCAAGTCAGCCTTGGATATAAAGCAGCTTTTTGGGCCCCTTTTCCCTGCACAACTTTATGCCATGATTCTCTACCAAGCTGATTCCTGAAGAGGCCAAGATCTGCTCTCCTGAAGTGCAGGGCAGTGAACTTCCTGTGTGACCCCCTCAGTGAGAGGATGAGGGGAAATGAACTGCGGCAAAGGGTGACTCGGCTGAACAAAAGGAAGAAAGTTTCACAGCAGGGATGGCTGTGCAACAGAATGGGACTGGAGTGACTCTGCAAGGCCTCCAGCAACCAGATCTGACACCGCACCTGTTCCATTCCAGGGACAATTGAACTTAGGGGATCAGACTGATTAGCACCAGAGCTCCCTGCCCACCCAAGTGCTTTTGTGGCACACGCTCTTCACACCCACTAAACACCTCTCACCCTGCAGTCACCTTAGGCCTTGTAAACACAAGCAATATTTAGTCACCAATTTTGGTACATTTAGTCACCAATTTTAGTACATTTAGTCACCAATTTTAGCACATTTCCACACATCAATACATTACACTGCATCTTAGTGCTGATTTGGTTTTTAACTGATATAAAGCAGCGATTGCTCACTGGCAAAAAATGGGGAAAAAAAAGACACAGCAATATAAAATGAGAGATAGCTGTGAAGCAGATCTAAGATATTTGAAATTTTAGTTGCTGCTATGGTCTCTGTAGGGGTGTGGATGCAGCAAGACTGACAGAAATGCTCCCGGAGACAGAAAGACATTACACCAAATCAATTATCATCCCAGCACGACTGAACTCCTTTTCGTCAATCTTAGCACTTAACAGCAGTGTCATCTTTCCAAAGATGACCTGCTATTAATTCAACAAAAGAATCACATCACTATATCTTTAAAATTTTGATAACAGGCAGCCAAAGACAAAAATCGATCACTGCTATTTGCAGAAGCAGATGCTGCTGAAAGATGACACCGCACCAAATGCGTCTGTGCCAAAAAGCATTAAACTTCCTAATTTTATAGGGTTAGGCTAAAATATGAACATTTGACAGAAAGTGAGATCACAACTGTGGTGGTGAAGAGCCTTTTATGAGAAGGTCACCCCGTGGTGACAAGAAAGGCTTCACTGTTGCATCTATTTTGGAATCTAAAGTGTTGCTTATAAGGATGAGCCGTGAGAGCTCCCTGGAGCCATTAAAGGTCTATCATTTAGATATGCAGTCATCTTTTAGGAGCTATATTAATTACACAAATGGAACACCACAGCTCTGCTGGGGCTGGTCCAGCTGACTGCAGAATTGCAGGTTCAGAGTGGCTGTGCAGAGCAGAGAGAGCTCAGCCTGCGTTCTGTGAAGAGCTGAAGCCCTCCATGGAAAACTCACAGGTGTTGCCTGGGAATTTTAAAGTAATGTTTAAAAAAGATAAGAACATCAGTACCATTGTGTCTGAGAACAGAAATAGGTGTGAAACCAATGGGTCCAAAGGTACGTTGTGCACAACAAATATCTCTGTAAACTTTGATTTCTATGCTGTCTTTCAGCATTGGGAAGCAATGTCCAGCTGCACGTGGCAGTGTGCAAGCTGGGACAGTCCCTCTGCAAGCACAAACAGCCCAGACAAGCCAAAAGACAACTGACAGGTACAGGCAAGGCTCTGCAAGAAGCCAGCACTCGGATCCTCTCCTCTGCCAGGCCACAGCAAGGGCAACTTGTAAGGAAACAACTGAACAACAACGCGCTCCTTTCCAAAAATGTCACCTGTCTGAATAGTTGAGGGAATGGAATAGGTCAGTCTTAGGGGCTGACTGCAGCAGACAAACCACCTCACATGAAGCAAAAGATGACAAAGAAGGTGTGGAGAGCCTCCAAGTAATTTACATTTCCATATGATGCTGCAGAGAAAGCAGAATGATAAAGAAGAAACAGCCCAGTCAATCAAACCAGCAAGAGATTTACTTTTCATTCCCAGCAGTAAAGAATATCCATGAAACCAGATCATTTGCTATCATCTAGCCCCAGAAATCAAAAGACTCATTTCACTGATTTTGTCAAATTAGCTTTCAAAATTGAAAATTTTCAGAAGCTCACGATCTTCAAAGGATGCTTTCAAAAAGAAAGGGAGATTTATAAAGACCTTCTATCTATCTGAACAAGCTTGCTGAGCAATGAAACTGAAATTTCTGCTTTTCTCTACTCAAACTTGACATCAGAAGAATCCTTGTTTTATTATTGTCTCCTCTTGAAAGGGATTGCTAAGGTCTACCTAGGGTGAATATTCTGGAGTTACAAAGCTTGTCATGAGAGGGAGAGTAAGATAACCTCAGGAACACATTTTGTGTGCACTTTACTCAAGGCAGTTTATACACTTAATACTTAAAATACCTGTTCTTGAAGTCACAATGATTAGATTTCCACCCTATACCACAAAAATTGGAGCTGGAGTTATGGCTGGGAACAGTCAGGAGATAATGCCACAAATTAATTTACAATGAAGCTGAAATAAATCAGCAACAATGAAGAGCTCAATTACTCCATTAGCGATTTTGAACTAAAACATGATCCTTGGTAAGTGTATGCGTATTTGTCAAAAATTCAGAGGCTGCAATCTCTACTAAGCCCTAGTCCTCACTAGTTTCAATAAGCTGCTGGTTTATATTCAATTATGTAACTTTAAGACTGAAAACATACTTAGGATGCACAAAAAAGTGCCTGATGCTCATGTGTAAGCAACATTTCATTAATATTAAATTCCAAATGGAACTGCAGTTTTCTTTGCTTTGGGCTGTTTTTTAGAGATCACAGATGAACTTTAGCAGCTGGACAGCATAATTTGTACAGTCTGAAGAGCACTGAGTCATTTTAAGCAGCAGAGCAGAGAGATGTCAAATTACTCAACCAGAACAAAAATTGCTCCATCGTTAATAAGTTCATCCCATGGCAAGAGGAACTGAAATTTCCTCATATTAAAAGCAGAACACGTAACACTTTTTATCTCTTTATGAGAACAAGTCTCCTCATAATTATGGCCTATCTCAAATTAAATCAAACCAAAACACTCCCAACAGGCTCTGCTATTAACAAGAAACTCCTAAATGAACATAAATCTCTTAATGAATAAGGTGTGAAAGACATCTAAGGAGAAGAGCACCAACACTCACCCAAAGCTGTAACATCTATAGTGAAAATCCTTCCAAAAATAGGGGAGGAAATCCTCACAGTGATTGAAGGTGCTAAAGGCCAGGTTACCTCCTTTTATATCTCCTCTGCTTTAAATCTCAGATATGATCATAAATATAGAGCAGCTTTCTTCCTCCATCACAGATTTTCAGTGGCCACCTTGTGCCTTTCACCTCATTAGCTGGAATTGCTAATTGAGTCCAGCAGCCCCAGCACATGACAGACAGGGAGATATGAGGGTGCATGGAGACAAAAGTGAACATTTCCTATTCTGCATCCTCTGGCTCAGCTCCTCACAAATCTGAATGAGAAATAACCTCATCAGCAGGGATGTAGTCTTCACATCCAGCACCTGTGGGTAACAGCTCAGGCTCCCCAGATGGCACAGAACCAAGTAAGCACTTCCTAACTCCCTTTCTATTCACAAGCCAGAAACTCATTTGCTTATCTAGAGAGAACAGAAAACAACATTGCAATGAACATTTTTTTTCCCCCTGAAGCTTGAAAATCTGCTGGTAGAAACAAATTTTGTTTTGAACTTCCGCAATGAAGGGAAATTTAAGAGTTTACACTTTTTCTTATTCCTGCTTAGGAGTAAGGCTTTCTCCAGGATTTATTTTGATCCAGTAGGGCATGAGTTTATTCTGAGAACAGACAGCTAAGCTCCAGTTGGCCTGTATGTGCAAATGCAAGAATGTGCACGGGACAGCGATGTACTTACTAAGTGATTTACTACTATTCTGTCTCTTGGTTGAGTCTCCTGAAGCACACTGCCTCCTGCACAGTGCTCAGGACCCTGTTAATCACACCTCCCATCTTCTCCAAGAAAAATGCTTCTGTCCAGAAAAAAAAAATCCCCTACTTTCTACCCCCCACCCTACTAAATACAGAAGTGCTCAATAATAAATGGTTAAAACCAGCAAAAATAGCTCTGTTAAATACATACATCTTTTCTCCAATTTCAGCATCTCTGAAAAGATAGAGATAATTAACTTTGTCTGAGCAATGAAGCTTTGTCAAATATGCAGGACAACCAAAGGTAGACAAGCATCCCCCTTAGATCCTGGATTTAACTTCTCTTCATCTGCCAGCCTGCACAGAGCCAGCATTTCAGTTACTGGGGCCAGTGTTCAAAACAAAAAACAAAACACACCACAAAAACCCCACAAGAAAATGACAGCACACACTCCCATCCCTCGGAAATGCTGCCTGCGTGTTCACACAGCTTAATACTCTTAAGCAAATTTTGCTGGCCACTGCCTATGTCAAGCTTGCCAGCAAGGCTGCTATTAAAAGTCAGAAATCAACAGGAACATTTCTGTGCAGATTTGTCTTCTCCACACCCCAAGAGTGGCAGTAGGATGATTCTTACAGTTCGAGAACAATTTAATCAATGTAGGAGTTTGTAGAAGCAGCATGTTATTTAAATGCATAAAGCTGAGAGTGTTTTATGGTTCAGTTATGACTAAATGGATCAATTTGCTTTAAACACCGAACTGCACCACTGGACATTAATAACACTAAGTAGTGGGAAGCTGCTGCAAAGAGCTATTATTGTCCATGGAGAAAACCAGGCAAAACAAGTCCCTTTGGCCAAGGTCTTTGACGCACACATGATGTAAATCCTGACAAGACGTGGAGTTATTCTCCACAGAGGCTGCATGAGCAATTTGGATAACGTGCCCCTGCACTTTTCTGGACAAGTAATGATATTATCATCTATGGCTACCTCAGCTATACACCAGTAATACTTAAATCAATTACAATATTAATGCAATCACATAATCCTTCTGCCACCCATTCTCATTCTGCAGCTCACGCTGCAGGTTTTGCAGTCGTTGCTTTATGTGAAAAATCTCAGGTTAATTCATGGGGGAAAAAACGTTTCCTGAATCTTGGCAGAAATATTTCTCTGGCTTAGGTTTAAGTGTCACCCACTGGATGTCTCACACAGCCACCAAGATGACAAGCTTACTCTGAGTCATTTTTCAAATAGGAAATTGCCAAGTTTGCATCTTAGCTCATTTAATTTGCTAATGAAGCCCAATTCCCCCTCAAAAGGGGAAATACTTTTTTAAAATGACACAATCATGCTCAGCAGTGTGGGCATGGTAAAAGCACAACAAAACCCAAGCCACCTCAAACTATGTAACAGTGAAGCCTGACTTTTTTATTTTTTTTGAACATTTACAAACTCCAAAGAATTTTTTCCAGAGCATTACATTATCAAGGTAGAGACAACAGTGTTATCAAAGCTTCTGGTCTACCTCTGCACCAGACACTGTACTGAATGTGTGCCACATGAACAAAAACCCCACAGCCACAATCCTTCCCCTGTCTCTGGGTTCCTCATTCATCTCAACCCAAACCCCAGACAGCCCAACTCACACTGCTGCTGGCAGTTCTGTGTGCTCCAATATAACTCACAATTATTTGATGCTTAAACAAGCAAGATGTACTTTAATAGAGAAAATGGGGCAGACTGTAGTACTAGACAAACTAGATCCAATTTCACTTGGATCTGATCATATTGCAGCATTCAAGGAAGGCAACATTATTATAAAATTATGTTCCACTCTTTAAATCAAAGAGATAAATTCATGCCAAGATTCCACTATCTAAACAAGTACAGCAAGTTAAGCAGAAAGAGGGAAGAGTAAAAACAAAAGGAGTAAAAAATGCTTCACTGTTTACTAGCACTATATATTCTCTCATAGAAAAAATTAAAAAGGACGTTTCCAGACATATTAACAGCTCAGAAGTTATTCCAGCTCTCAAGCTCAATGGAAATGGTCTGTTATTACAAATCATTGCTCATCTATAGTTCTCCAGCTACATTTAAAGTTTTCCTGGAATAGTTTAACTGCAATCCATAAGTAATCTTTCAGCAATCGATTTAGAAGTAAAAAGTTGTAGCAGCACAATTTAGTATCTGCAGTCTCAGGCAATCACTTGAGTGCTTTCAGAATGTGTAACAGAATGTCACAGTGACATTTTTAATGCTGCCTGACTATTTATATTGAGTGCCCAGAATAAAGCCAAGCAAATGAAAGAATTTAAGCAAACACAATTACAGCTCAATTGACTGCAAAACAGAACTTCCCCTGCAATGTAAAATATTGGAATTTATTCTACTTCCTAAGAAGTCACAAATTGATTTATGCAAGAATCACTTTCAAGTCTACTGGAAGTCGTTTGCACTTTCAAGGCTATTGGAAGTTGTTTGCTAGAGATTTCTAAGACAATGCTGTCTATGAAACACTGAAATACAACACTTTAAACACTTTTTACATTAAAAAGAAATACAACCAACCAAAAAACTAGTTAAGACACATATTTTTTTTTAATTAGAAAGAAGGGCTAGAATACAACTTCAGAAACCTGCAGTTAAGAAGCCCAGGACACCCAGGGAAGCTATAATGACATGTAAAAAAACAAACCAGAAGTTTTTTATTGACTTAAAAATAGGTTCTACTGTGAGTCATAACACAAACTGCCAAAAAATATATATAACTGTCTTTAAAAAGAAGATTCTATGAAGCTCCTTAAAAACTCAGTTGTTCTCAAACAGCATCATGATATTTATATTTAAGATTACAAAAAAGCACTTTCTCAAGAGGATTCTGCAGCAGGCTGACGAGCTTTAGGGCTAAATGCATTTAACTGAATGTTATGGATATGTAAATGACAAGCTGAAAAATGGAGCTGCAGGGAGTTCTCATGAAGGGCAAGCTGCTCAGAGACACTGCCTTGCATCCCAAAACAAACTGGGAAGTGCTCTGTGCAGAAGCCAGCACCTCAGAGCTACACTACCAAAGAGGGAGGGGAAAAGGGTGTTAAGGCAAAGTTATCCTTTCCATTAAGATCAGATTTGCTGGAATGAAGTTAGAAGCAGGCAAAATGCAGCATAACCTGCAGCAGACAGTGGGTTCAGTGGGCATCAGTGAGTGAAGCCCATGGGCACAGAAGGGGTCCCTGTGCCAGGCACCAGCTCCAGAACCTCCAGACACCTCCTGCAGCACCTCTATTACACACCCCGCTGTGAGCACCCTGCACAGCAGCAGCTGAAGAACAGAGTTTTTAAAGAGCCTGAAGCCTAAGGAGGGTTTAAAATAAAAACACCACTTTCCAGTCACGGAGATGTTCGAGGTGCCGGAGCTTGTCGTGGAGCTCCCTCTTGAGGGTAGAGGCTGCCCTGTGGTGAAGGCAGGGCTGCATCCTCATAGCTCATTCTGCTCAAAACCAGAGCGTGTCCTTGCTAAAAAGACACTATCAAAGGCATCTCCTCCAGCCTCTGAACACCACTTCACACCCAGCACAAGGTGCTTTTTAGTTACCAGCACTGCAGCCTTAAGAAGATAGTGAGAAGATAAGCACATGTCAAACACCGAAGATAAACTCATGAGGTGTGAGGTGTATTTACTTACACAGTGCTGGCACTGCAGGAGCACCAGACAGCAAAACCCCTGATACTGTGAGCCATGAAATGGAACGATACACACTGATGATGAGAAACTATCAGTGCTGTCTGTTGGTGAAGAAACTGCAGCTTCACCCGGTTTATTTAATACTATTGAAATGTCCCTTTCCTTCAATGACATTTTAGCTGCTCTAAGCATTCATCCATCTCCTTGCTAGACCAACCGTGTTCCACCACACCATTGTCTTTCTGCTGAAATCTCCCTCTCAAACCCCACATCGTTTCACAAGCTTCAAAGGGCCCTGACAGGGAAGAAACTTTCAGCACAGAAATTTCTGAGGAAAGGATTTTTCCAGACTCCTGTGAAGAACAGCTAAAGGCTCAAGATCAAGGCCAAGAGGTCTTTGCAAGCAGTGCCAGAGCCAAAAGAACAAGCCTTGAATGTGATGGTCATACTTGAGAACTGCTAAGCCTTCAGTCAGCACTTTCCCCAGTCCTTGAGCAAACAAACATCCAGGCTGAGTCAATCCCTGTCTACCTCTGCCTCAGGACTGCAAGGTTAACAGACCAGTGGGAATGGATTTCTGTGTAAATCCATAATTCAGAAAAGATTTCTTTTCCTGTAGTCATGCTTTTCCAAGAAGGCTCTCCCTGCCATTTCTTTAATTAAAGAAACATTTTCAACCCTTTTCAAGCTCAAGGTGTGAGGGCTTCCAAAGACTATCAGTCACACAGTTTTAAATTTTACATTCTCTGACAAGGCCTGTGGCTTTAGTAAGTTTTCCTGTTTCAGGGCAGCACACATTTCAACTTGAATGTCTGAAACAGCAACACAGCTCACTGGGTTGTCCTCGTGACTCCAGTAACACCAAAGCAGCACACCAGTCTAGAGAGATGCCAACCCCTCCCACTGCGTGTCCCGTTGTGATGAAGCCTGCAATATATCTGTCATTCCATAAATCTGTTTCTTTACTGAATGCATCACTCCTAAAACAGACTTACTGCTTTCAGAGGCCAGGCTGCAGCCAGATCATCATCTAAAGCACCACACATTTTGTGATTACCCCTTGTTAGAGTCCCCCTTTGCATTCTGTGAAAAATACAAAACCAGCAAAACAGAACTGACAAAAAAAACCCCAAAACTCATACCTAGAATCGATCTGATTAACACAAAAGCTTGTGGAAATCGTGCACTTCAGCTATGCCAAGTGCAAGACTACAAATCACAGCTTGTAACTTGGACCTAGAAAGATTTCTCTATTGCCAGAGGGCATTGACCTAAGAGTTTTGGCTTCCTACAACCAAAAGACACAATAATCTACCAAAAATATCAAAGCAGGTTCGGAACACATATCATAACTTCATATTATATGAAGATTTATGTAATTTTCTAGAAGTCAGAGATGTTTTCTTACTTTTCATGGTGCCCTCCTCCTCTTCCTCCTCGGTGTTGATGACCATGGTGCCCAGCTGGGACTCCAGGGTGCCATCGTGCTCTATCATGGTGTTGGCTCCGTCACTCATGGTGTTCACAGCTCTGATTGTGCCAGTTTCATCTCCACTCGCCCTCACCATGGTACCTGAATCCGTCTCATCCTCCTCCTGTTCAAACACGCCACAAACAGATTTTACTGATGGTGGTGAAGTCCCATGAGGAATGTCTGTATTTAAGGACGCTGGCCAGTCACACTCATTCAGAGGTTTTTACAGACACACACAGAAGCAATGTTTGGTTTATGCACTTTGTTCTCTCCCTGCCATCTCCAGACAGGTAATGAAAACTAATGAATACTTTTCTGCCAGCATGATAAATAAGAGACAGACAAATAATCAGCAGAAACTTCTCAGTGCAAGTTGTATCTCATTTCTGAGCTGGTGAAGTGTCTGCAAGAGTAGATTTGAACACCCAATCAGTCATTAGTGTTTCTATCAATGCAGGAAGTTCTGAGAGCTGCCCCTAACCCACTGTCTCCAGCAGTACAGCTCACTGAGGAGTCACCAGCTACTTGACAGCACCAGGTCTAAGTCTGGAGAGTATGTGGCACATGGAAAGAAGTGCTCCTACTTTTTTTCTATTTCTACCATTTAGGTACTTTTACTCATTATAAACTTCGGGAGCACTGAAGAAAAATTAACTACATTCACAAATCTTTAAAAAGGATTCAAATAAATTATCAAAGTTTGGTAACTTTTTTCAATGAAAATTACTTTTTCCATTTGTTCAAAGGGACTAATAACAAAAATTGGAATTACTGCTGCCAAAGCTTAGGAGACTGATTCTGTAGGAAAACACAACCCCTTCAAAACCAATTCTGGCAGGACAACTTCCTGGCAGAGTTATGTCAGCCGAAGGTGGCAGTTTCATCAGGTGGTGTGTGCTTCACTAAGTGTGTATCGTGACTAGGATTTCATGAAGAACAGGGTCAAGATTTCCCCAGCCCTTCTGAAATCTTTTAAATGTGGACCAGCTATCCCAACTGCATGAACAGAAGTCCCTTTCTAGGTCCACAACAGAGTTTCTAGGCATCTCACCTTAGATGAGGTGCTCACGTTTTGCTCTCAGGATGAAATTCACTCTCTCTATGTGACCACAGCCTTACTGATCTGTGTTAGTGTTAGAAGGAAAACACACAGGTATTGCATCTCAAGCTGTAATAGTCCATCTCAATGTCATGGAAAGAGAGAAGTCACCTCTCCACGTTCTGGTGTCCCCAGCATTTTACCTGTTGTGTCAAGAGTGTCTATAAAATTTACTTCCCAACCTCAAAACCAAGAGAAGAGAGGAGCAAGAGAGGAAAAAACTACACAAGATGTTAACGGAGGAGAATTAATTTTGTGTGGAGTTGAGTGGGTGAGAGGAAGTGATAAATTTGTTAGCTACATATCATTTAACACAGGACTACATCAGAAGTTTCCACTTGGGAAGTGTTTGGGAAGCTTTTCTGCTAGCAGACACTGAGTAGAGAAGCTTCAGGAAAACACACACCAACAGAGAGGACTCAACTCCACTACAGAGACACCACCTCAGCATTGTGACCCCGGATCAGTCAGAAATAAAGAAGGGATGGCAAAGACAAAACTCAGGGTAGGGACAGTACTCGTAGAATTGACATCATGACAACATGACCAATAAAGTTACTTCCACACTGAATAAATATCCAGTCCTAGACTGCAAAACCAGATGCACAATGTGTTCAGCACAGATACCATGGACCATGCTGCTCAAGTGTCACCCCTGAGCAGGGCTGGCATACAACGCCTTGTGTTGCCCATTTCATTTATTCAGGCTGAAGCAGGCAGAGTCTCAAAAACCAGCTTTCAACATGCTTCCCAAATTCACATGCTGTAACCACTGAAACAAAGAGCCAAGCTGAAGTTCACAGCAAGCCCTGAACACTTCCCATGCCCTCACCTCAGGCTTCTGTCGGTTGCTCTTGTGTAGAAGAAAGTTTCTATAGGGGATGTTCTAAAGCACAATAGTAAAACAACACAACAGACTTATATCACAGTGCATCAGAGATGATATTATTATTCTGTATGAGGAGAGCAGTCTAAGACCTGAATCTACAATGAAGAAATTCTAACTACTGCATAAATACTATAATCCAATTGGGAAAATGAATCAAGTCTTCTGCATACAGCACTTTTTAGCCCTACTCAATCCCAGCTCTCAAGCCACACTATAAGGTGAGCAGCACCCCACACGTGCTGCCTGTCCCACTCAAATTCAGCTTGAGCAGGGACCAAGCATCAGCTTACACAGTCATAAAGTAGAAAACTCCAGAACTAAGTCAAATCCACTGGCAGTTGGACAAAATATTGCAAAAACAAAACCCAAAGCAGTTAAGCCTTATGAAAGGAGCATGAGTTTGGACTTTGCACACTGTTGCAATTAAATACTCACTGAGTTTTCTTCATCCTCTTGATCGAGTTCTCGCTGTTGTGCCTCTTGGCGTTTCAGCTTGATGTCCATTGCCTCATTAATCAGATCCCGCAGAATTGACACTCCTTTGGCACTTTTAACAAATGGATGCTGAGAAACATTTTAAAAACAAATAAGCACTGCATCAAAGCAAGATAGAACAGTAAAACACTCCTACTATGGCCTACTTAAAATCAAATTGAGATTTAACCTGAAGCATTACTAAAATAAAGATCCAGTTCTTCTGTTTGGCACAGGAGGGAGAACTTCCACCCTTCAAACAAAATCAAGCTGCAAGGGCAAAACTATGTGAGACCTTGGGCTCATTCACCTCCCACAGCTCTACTTACTCCTCTCCTTAGCTTAGCTGTCAAGAACCAATTACACAGACCATTACCATGCCTGGAACATTTCTGAGCAACCACTTGCATTTAGCCTGCCCTGTTTTGTGTTTTAAGAGACAGTTTCTTGGCAGTGCTGGTGGGAACTTGAAAGTAAAACAACAAATGCAAACCAAACAAAACCAGCAAACCAACACTGAACTCTGAAAGCCTAAACAACAAAAACAACCCAGAGAATACAAAGGAAGTTAAAGTCAGAAGGGTTCTTAGAGAAGAACTGAAAAATTGAAGTTGAGCGTGAGATTTTTAAAATGAGTTATTAAAAAGTAAAACCTGTAGTGAGCGGGAGCAGCAAGAAACGAAACCAACATCTCAAGAGCCACACAGCTCAGCCTTCCCTGGGCAAGCCTCCCCCAGAGCTTATGCTCTTTTAAGAAAAAGCAGACCTGCAGCAGCTGTGTGGCAGTGGCTCGCTGCTCCGGGCTCTTCACGAGACACTGCTTCACAAAGTCTGTAAAACTGTCCGACCAGAGCTCTGGTTTCCGGAATGTTGGAGGTGGATTGGTAGGAATCATGAAAATTGCCTGAAAGCAGAATATTTCAGATTTCCACAACAAAGCTTAAAACCAAGAACTCAACATAAATACACCCAAACACACGTTGGTACTAAAGAACAGTGGACTTTTCAAGGTGCTGCCTCTGAGGAGTTTGTGCCAATGTTACACGCAAATCTGCTCAGGGATCAAGAAGCAGGAAAACAGACTTTTCTCACTAGGTGCTCATACCTGGCTGAGCCATTATGGGCCCCAAAAGTGTGAATCTGACATTTTTCAGTCTTTAAAAGTTGTTTTAAAGCTTGCATTAAAAAAAAAAAAAATATCCACTTTGGATAATCCAGCTGAAAACATCCTCCAGGTCCAACACAGAGCGTCAGCTATGTCTTAACAGCAGAGGATTGTGATTTTTTTTTTTATTCCCATGCAGATTCTTCTTGACAAAGACCTGTTTCTCATTTAATCAACAGTACAAAGAACTGACAGAAAACAACTTGTTCTATACATTAAAAGCAAGATTGCATACTGATACGTGATTCAGCCAGCTGATATCAAACCTTTTCCATATAGCAATGCATCTAAGGCCACAGTCCTTACCCTCATGGGATGAATATCTGCATATGGTGGCTTTCCTTCGGCCATTTCTATTGCAGTGATTCCCAGGGACCAGATGTCTGCCACACAATTATACCCAATTTCCTGAATCACTTCTGGAGCCATCCAAAATGGGGTCCCTATGACTGTGTTCCGCTTTGCCATGGTGTCCTGAGGAGAGAAGGATAAAGATCCAGACAGCAGCAACTGTATTAGCCACAAATAGTCATTAATGAATTACAATCCTAATTATCTTGCATGCATGCAGATTATTAGACTCAGCAAGACTAGAATATGAAAGTCTGCAAAGAACAACTAAAACACGCTCATAGAATTTAAAAGTATGCTAAAAAAAGGCAGCAAATGCTATTGCAAGACATTATTTAGTTGTAACAGCTTCCACTGAGGAAGATCTGCTCTAATCTGCTGCTGGTTTAGCATCTCATGTTGATCCAAAGTGCTAAAAACCAACTATGAACAATTTGTCAATTTCCACAATCCCATCACACAGAGAGGTTAAAAAGATAAATGAAATTTACACAGCCACCCTGGTTTTACTTACTGTAAGTTGTCCTGCCACTCCAAAATCAGCAAGTTTAGCGTGTCCCTCTGTATTTAGCAATATATTTCCAGCTTTGATGTCCCTGTGTATTTTCCTCATAAAATGCAGGTACTCAAGTCCTTTCAGCGTCGATTGCACTATTGTAGCAATTTCCTCCTCTGTGAGCTGAAGAAGGGAAGAGTTACTGCCAACACACTGAGACACAGCACTGTTGTGCTTTGGTCTGTATTTTACTGAGATTCACTAATTGCTACTTAATTGCCTTCACTAAAGGTTGCCATACCAATGGAAAACCAGTTAGTGACTTACAGCATTATGTAGCAGAATTAGATCACAACCAGCACACATATACACACTGCCACATTTCACGTCATAACCCTTTCTCAACTAGTAATTCTTAACCTGCAACAACCAAAGGAAGGCAAAGCAGGGTCTTACTTGGAATAAATCTGGGTTTTCAGGAAAGCCAACACACCAAAACCTGCTCCACTAATTAAATTATCCAGATAACCAAAACTCAGTGTTACCAGTTTTCTTATTTGCAGAGGAACAAAGGCCCTGCATCTCAAGTTATGGCCAGTGGTTTTGTCAGGCACTGAACACTGAGAATTATGGCCCAACTACTCAGCTTCCCTGAGCTGCTGGACACCCATATTCCCATCCACGCACTCAAAGGACGTACAGTTTTATTTCGTAGCCGAATAATGTCAGACACAGATCCAGCCCCGCAGTATTCCATGACTATCCACAGGTCTGTGTTCTTAAAATAGCTGCCGTAGTACTTCACCACATGGGGACTAGGAAAAAAGAAGGATAAAACAAAGGGTCAAACACCAGTAACCAGCATCACTGAATAAGCACAACACACTGCAGAGACCCTATATATGTTTTGCAACTGAAGTGCCACCGGAACCCAGGTCAGAAGTATTCCAGAGCACCCTGAATTCTGCACAGGGCTCCCTGGTCCTGCCAAACCTGCTCCCACAGCAGGGCTCATGTGACCTGCCAGTAAGTCACTCCAGGGAGCCAAACTTTCCAACAAATCCCACAGAAACAAGGAGCGATTAGCCTTCAGTCTGCCTCAGCTCCCTGAACCAGGGTACAGCAGGGTCAGTGCTGGGGCAGGACAAGGGAGTGGGCAACAGGCCACAGCAGTCCCTGGTAAAGCTGCTGCAGAACATTTGCTAACAAAGGGAAACGTTGAATAAAGCCCACAGTTTGCTGGAAAATAGTTATCAGCTCATTAAGGCAAATGTTCTCACACTACCACATGAACCTACCAGTCTCTTTGATTTAGTCCAGGATATATTTTAGGATCTCAGTACAACCTGTCTCCAGCTAGCTGGCTGCCCATAAAGCAAACAGCCTAGTGAAGTACACTGTTCAGAAAAAAACAGTAAATGTAAAGCAGAAACTAACAGAAAGACTGTCCCTGATTTGATGGGAATGGAGCTAAGGAACAAAAGCGTGTTTAATCTATTCTCTGCTGAACATTTTCTAATGAAAAAACTTTAAAACTAGCAAGTCAGTCATGCTGCACAGTGTCCCTTAATGCTTGCACAGAAAATGTGATGCTCCAGCGATTCACTCCCTCTGACGTTCACAACTCTAAGGTCTCACTTTAGGCCTTACAACACTACTATTTAAGAGAAAGTAGTAATGCATTTCAGGTTACACAGTAAGATTTTTCAGGAACAATTTCTTTTCAAGGTACACTCTGTTGCCTGCCCCTAAGTCATCTTCACTTAACTACAGTGAGAGTGGAATGCAACAGGGTAAGTGACTGGGACCACAGTTTTATACTGCTCATGTAATTTATTTTAAATGGCTTTCCCACAGGAAGCCCTTCAAAGTAGTGTTTCCTAAAGCCAGATTCATAATGCCAGAAGAAATGAGTGTATTTTAAACCTTCAGCCTTGGACTTTGAGAGGGTCTTCCATACCCACAAGCTCTTCACTGGCTAAGTCATTGCAGCATCTTTTCCTATAAAAACATGCACAAAGGGGGACAACCGTCAGCCCAGAGAGCTGCCAGCAGGTTATTCTGGGGATGCTCAGATCAGCAGAAGACTTGGACTGCAGCAGAGCCAGCACAGGCACAACAGCACCAGGAAGGACAGTCCTGCCACCCGAGCAGGTGACAGCACGGAGCTTGTGCGCATGCAAGAGCAGTCATGCATTAGTGCCTCTCATCCACGTGCCCTTTAAAAAAGAAACAAAAAAACTCCTTCTAACAGTTTTCTACACCTTGCTGGGAAGCCACCACCCCTGTGGGCACGGGAGCTGCTGCTCAGCACACAAAATCAAGTTGCCATTGTCCAAGAAGCGATGGTGCCCGGGTTCTGGGCTGGCAGCGAGTGCAGGGTTACACCACTCAGCTCAGAGCTCTCTCTTGCTGCAAGCTGCATTTCTGCTGTCTTACCTTTGCACTACCCAAATGGTCAGCTAAGGTGACTCAGTTGATACGAGGTAACTTGATTGTACAAGTCCAGCCTTTCAAAAACATTTAAGGCAACATCGTGGCTTTTATTTGATTAAATGCCAGGTCACAGGTGATACTGTTCCTTGCATCCCAACAAAGGGTTCTGCAGTGCACACTTACCTGTCACATTGCTGCATTATGGATATTTCCTTTATGATCTCCTGCAGGTCAGATTCCACAGGAACTTGCTTAATTGCAACAACTTGACCCGTTTCTTTATGGATGGCTTTGAACACACTGCCATAAGAACTAGAAAACAAAACATTAAACAAACACTGAATATAGTAACACAAATGTTATGGCTTTGATTTTTGTGAGTGTAACCATCAGGTAAAACATTAACCATCCTTTTATTAAAAATATTTTGTATTTTAATGTCAATAATCAGCCCATTAACTTCTAAACACTGTAATACAAATAAGTCAGCACATTGAGACAGTGAGGAAAGACCACACCATCATTACACTGACTACAACTTCGGAATGGCCTTTTGCAAAAAATTCAAGAACTGAAATTCTCTTTTTCCAGCATAGAGTACGAGCTGAGCATCAGTAAGAACTACAACTCTGGTCAGAGAGGTTTGCTTGTTCCTGTCAGATATTATCATTATTTCCAGCTTCCTTGCTTACAGCAGCCAGGCAGATTTACAACTCAGTCTTTTCAAATGAACTGCTTAAGGCAGTGAACATGTCACTCCTGGAGTGTTCCCATGCTGCTCTGCCTCACCAAAGTGTCACTGAAGTTCACTTCCACCGGGCAGATCTTCCACAAGAGGTACCAGGGATAAACTACAAAATCTCTAGAGCTCCCACAGAACTCTACCAGCTCCAGGCTGGCACTTTTCAATAACTTTTTTACTCCATATTGCTGACCCACAACCTGTAATTTGGATTAAGATACCACACTCTTGGGAAACAAATTCTTTATTCTGTTATTAACCAAATACTATCACTGTGTCAGTAGCTACCTTTCAGAAACAGCACCATGACAAAAGTGAAACATCAGAGTCCACTGAACACACCTCCAAACACAGATGTGTTCTTGCAAAAATGTGCATTGGGCCCACTAGAACACAACACATACCCTTCTCCAAGCTTCTCCAGGACATCAAATACTTCTTCAGGTTGTTTGGTTAAACTGTCTTCATCTAACTTCTTCAGCTGTCTGTATGGGTAAGAGAAAAATTATTACATTCAATTTTATAGCAGTTTGGGCTCTGCTGAAACAGAAGAATAAATAGAACCGCTTAAACATACAAAAGGCTTGGCATGAAGTAAATTGATTATTGAAATTAGTTTATTTCACCCGATCAAGAGACTGAATATTATTAGCATCCAATAGCAAAAAAAGACTGGGGATTACAAAGAATAGAATGTGAGCAGGCACACAAATGTACAGCTCCTCTTGGCAGAAATCAGTTTCAGGATCAATACACTGGTGGTCACATCTCAGCATGGCAGAGTCTTGAACATATCTGCTACATTTCAATATCTGGAATGGAAGGATACCTATAAAGGCCGTAAAAAAGGGAATACCATCTTCCCTGATGCTTAGAGTATGTGTGGAATGCATTTGTTGGGAGGCAGGAGGCAATACTGCTCTCACCTGTACATTTGTAACATTAAAACTTCAGATCTTAACTTCATGGGTCTGGACATATACTCGGAAAATTCTATCCGGAAAAAGGAAACTGTATCTGACTCACAGGATCTTAATGCCATCCCTCTTAAATGGATTGTCAATAAGAGCCAGCTGAATTAATTTCTAGGAATAAAAACCTGCCATGTGCTGTGATTCTTCATGTGGCCCCCCCTTCCCCTCAGTACAGCTTTTAGGGAGATCCTGTACACAAAGCAACAAGAAGATCAATCATATTTGTTTGAGTCTACACTGGAGAGCTGTTCACCAAACCTCCTGAAACAGCTAAGGGCTACATAACAAAAAGGTCTGAAAACAGTATTTTATTGTCAGTGGTAAGAGTATCCAACAGCACACAAACAAGTGCTCTTTCATTTTCACATGAACTAAAAAAATCTGAAACAACAATAAACAAAACCAAAAACCAGCCAACAAAACCCCCTCCAAGCTCCCTAACCAGCTCATACAAGTTTTTTAAAACAAGAAACTTAAGAGTCTCAGAGTTTTTAGCAGACTGGTATTTAAAGGAAAACACACGTGCTTGCCTGCAACTGCAAATTACTCCTGAAAACTCTTTCAGCTGCTGCTAAAGATCAGGACTCCAGTCACAGGAATACGAACTTTTATACTAAACATGTAACTTTTCCCCAAATTTCTTCAGAAAGAGAGTGAAAAACCATTCATTGGTCCCTGGCTATTATGTCTACATACAAAAGCCACACGGGAGGAACAGCTCACGCATGGAGCACATACAATGGCTTCCTGAAGCAGAGGAAACATTATATAGAAGCAGACTCAGGAAGTGGTGAAATACTGAAAGTAGCTGCTAGCTTCCCTGCTCAGATAAGCATTAAACAGAATTTACTTGTCTCTGTGAAAACAGAGAGGGAAGGGGGTGTGGGAAAAGGGGAAAAACAAGTAATACATGCACCAGAAAACATGTAAGCCACCATTTCCAAGGAGCCCAAAAAAGTGGCGGCGCAAGAGGAAGACCCTTCTTGTTAAAGTTGAGGCCTAAATTCTACCAGCATAAAAGGAATTTTAAAAAGGCTTTTCACATACCCAAACACAACAACCAGACAACTATTGTGCTTGCAGCAAACAGCCTAATTTCTACTATAGACCAGAGCACAATTGCTTTACATTGTCCTGTTCCATGGAGTGCACTCGCTGCTGTCTGACACACTCTGCCGTTCAGGCTTGGTGCTGTACCAAACAGATGTCAACAGCAACACAAACCCAATCTCACCTCTATTGTTAGTCAGATCTAATCTTAATCACCTGACCCGTAAACACTGGCATAAGCAATTACCTACTAAAACCAAGAGGGTTTTTATGTTTGTTTTTTAAAGAATATACATCACTGTTTAACCAAACGGGCCAATGCCACTGGGGATCAGAGCCAGCAGCTTCCTTTGTTCGCAGCCGAAGCGTTCCCCGGCCCCAGCTGCGGAGCACTGATAGGGTTCTGACACTGACACTTCATCCACGCTGCCGCCGATCCCCAGCGCTGCCGCAGCCCCGGCCCGGCCTGGCACTCCCACTCGAGGACTCCCGGCTTCGTGCGGGGGTCCGGGCTCCGTGTGCCCGGTGTGCCGGTGTGCTCCGTGTGCCCGGTGTGCTCCGTGTGCCCCGGCACGGCGGGAAGGCGGCAGTGCCAGGGCTGGGCACCGCGCCCGGACACGGCACCGGCGGCACAGACCGGCACAAAGCTCACCCAAGGAGAGATGCGACGGGTGAGCAAGTGACCGGGGCTTGGTGACCCCAGGGGCACGGGCCAGCACATCTCGTTACAGCCGCGGTACCCGGTGGGTGGGAGCTCCCGCAGCAGCGCAGGCAGCGCCTTCTCCCCAGCGTTCCGGTTGAAGCGGTTTTCCCCCACCTGAGTGCCGTGCTGTCCCAGCAGGGACCTGCAGGCGCTGCCCGGTGCCACCCGGCTGCTGCCCACGGCCCCGCGGCTCCGGGCAGCGGCAGCGCGCCGAGAACCGACGGGGCCGGAACTCGGCAGACAACAAGGCGGGTGACAGGGGCCGGAGCATTCCCCGTCCCAGCAGGGACATTCCCCGAGCTTACCGGCGCGGGTTCCGCAGCTGCACCGTCTCCATGGCGGTCTGTCGGCGAACCGGCTCGGTCCCTCACTGCTCCATGGCCCCGCTCCGCAGCCGCTTCCGCCCGCCGCCGGATGCCGC
>VXBU01006372.1:519928-553426 GCA_013400315.1 Bombycilla garrulus
GGGGCAGCCCCGGGGTGCGCTGGCTTACGGCGCCCCGGCGCTCCGTGCCCTCCCCGCAGCGCCCTCCAGCTCGTCCCGTTCGGGATCAAGCCTCTCCTGCGGCGGGCGGCGGCGTACGAGGCTCTGGAGCGGTACTCGCTGGCCTATGTGGACTACAAGACGGCGTTGCAGGTGGACTGCTCCGTGCAGGCGGCGCACGATGGAGTCAACAGGTAAGGAATGCCCCCCGGTGCCCGCGGCGGGCAGCGCCGGAAGGCTCGGGAACAGCTGGTGCTGCTGCTCGAACCCTGCTCCTTCCTGCTGCCCTGGCAGCACCAAGCTGGGTCCCAGGCACACGAGCGAAACAAGGCCTGGCTATGCTCCCTCTGCCTGCTAGTGCTTATAGCTCCTTTCAAGGTGCTGGTCGAGGTCTGGGAGTGATTTCTCTGGGACTGAGATGCATGTAAAGAAATTAGCAGACAGAGAAATGCTGTTCATAATGCACCAGGCAGGTTAAAAGTGACCCTGCTGGCTACTGTGTGGCCCATGCAGCCAACAGCCAGGGTGAGTGGGAGATGTCTCTTCCAGGATGACTAAAGCCCTGCTGGAGAAGGATGGTGCAAACTGGCGTCAGCAGCTCCCGCCAATCCCCACCGTGCCCGTTTCTGCCCAGACAAGGTGGAGCACTCCTTCTGCCCAGGCCCCTGGAGCAAACACTCCTCCTGCAACTGCACCACAGGGAGAACAAGGTGGGAACGGGCCCTTGGGCTGGGCAGAGAGCCCTGGAGCTCCTAAGGGTGAGGAACAAGACAGCTGCCACACCTGCTTGGTGTGTCTGGAGCTGAGGCTGAGACCTGGAGAAACCCAGGCCTGGTTCTTCTGGAGCCTTTTCAGTTGACTCGGGTTTGTTTGATATCTCTGTGTCTTGCCTCTGGGATGGGGATATTTGTGTTCTTTGAGGCTGTGATATTCTTGTTGGTTTTATAGAGTTCTGTATCCTTTCACACCATTTCTAGATGGGACTGCTGCTGGCATGGAGAGAGCTAGAATGCTTAAGGAAGAAGGAAATGAATTTGTAAAGAAAGGAAACCATAAAAAAGCAGTTGAGAAGTACAGTGAGAGTTTAAAGCTCTATAAGGAATGTGCAACTTACACCAACAGGTACTGTTTAGCTCTTTGCCTTGCTACTTCTTGGCCCTGTATAAAAGCCATGGTGGTACTTTCTGGCAGAACTGTTTCATGTTTGCTCCTGAAGTAATGAGTGAAACAAAACCACCCCCTCAGGTTCACCCCAAGTGCAGCCGCCCCTGTGGTATAATATCCTTTGATCAGGTATTACAGAACCCCTTGGAGACATTCCCATCTGGGCTGCCAAGGGATTTCTCCCTTGGCTGCTTTGTCTGACAGGAGTTGGGTATGTTGAGTGGTCTCTGCTCTCCTCCAAACCACAAACTGCTGTTCTTAAACACTCCAAGTACTTGTTAGGCAGTTGCAGAAAGCAGAGCATATGCTGCCCTGGCAGAGGCAGGAGCCTGCATCCCCCAAGTGCAAGTGCAGGCTCTTTAGCTTTAGAGCAGGCTGCTCTAAACATCTTCCTTTGTGTTTCTTTGAAAAGCAATTTCCTTTTTTTCTTCCCTGTAAACAAAACAGACTTGAGCTCAAGAAGTAAGATGATCCAACACCACGAGGATGGTGTTGGAGCCCAGCTTTGTGCTGCACTGACAGCTGCTCTGTGTTGTGGCAGTAGATGCTGCTTTCAGCCAGAGGTCTCTAAGCAGGTGTGTGTTATTGCAGAGCCCTCTGTTACCTGGCCCTGAAGCAATACAAGGAGGCAGCACAGGACTGCACTGAAGCTCTGAAGTTAGATCCTAAGAATGTTAAGGCACTCTACAGGCGTGCTCAAGCACTTAAAGAACTGAAGGTAAGGCAGGAGTTTCTGAACGGCTTTATGCTAGGACTAGATGGCTGTTGCTGCATGATCACAGCCAGAGATCCCCTTTAGGGCTTCTTTCTGTGCCAGACAACAGTCCTTATGGGTCTGATGGCAGCTAAGAGTCAGACATCACACTTGGCTGGTTGAATCTCAAGAATTTGTCAGCATCAGATCCTGTTTCTAGAGATGCTGAAGGCAACTGCTTTTTACAGAATGTGCTGACTTGGAAAGGACCCACAGGGATCCTCAAGTCCAGCTCCTCACCCTGCACAGCACCAGCCCCAGCAATGGTGCCCTGGGCCCAAGAGTGTTGGCCAAACACTTCTTGGACTCTGTCAGGCTTGGTGCTGTGACCACAGCCCTGGGGAGCCTCTTCCACTGCCCACCCACCCTCTGGTGAGAACCTAATACCAACCCAAACCTCCCCTGACACAACTTCAGGCCATTCCCAAAGATCCTGTCCCTGGTCACCACAGAGAACCGTATTATGTTGAGCTTTAGCTTTTTGTTTCTTGAGAAATTCTGGAGTCAGTACTGGAGTACAGACTGCATTGGTGTTGGACTCAGAACCCACTCAGCCCCAGTCTGAGCATGTTTTAGAACAGCTACATCAATGCCAGTGCTTGAGCAGTTACAGAGAGGGAGTCACAGGTCTAATTGTGCTGTCTTTGCCTCTGTTGCTGGATAGTAGTTCTGCCTTACACTGCCTTTTTGATGCACACATGTCCTTCAAAAAACCTCTCTTTCTAGGATTACAAATCAAGCATTGCCGACCTCAAGAGCTTGTTGAAAACTGAACCAAAGAACACAGCTGCACTGAGATTACTGCAAGAACTGAACAGAGCCTAGGGTAACCAAGCAACAAGGAAAGCTTTCTCCCTTCTGCTGTTGCTGCAGGGACCAGTCGATGCAGGATTTGTGTTGAAATGTATCTTCCAGTGCTGCTGAGATCTGAGAGGTTCTGTACCAGCACAATGATTGTTAAGACATAATCTGTATCAAACTCTATTAAGCTGGCTCTGTGATCATGCCTAGTTTGAATGCCCCTCCCCAAGAGGCATTTAGGTTAATTTTCCTGGTTGAAGTCAACTTGCCTCTAACTATTGGCCTCAGGGACTCTTACATGTTGGCTAAGTTGCACAGGAAGGGGCTGTTCTGTCTGAAGAGCTACAAGCAGAGGGGTTTTAGTCCTTATTCAGGTGGCAGTTTTGCTGCATCTGTGTTGCTGTTACTGAAAGAAAGCTGCTGTAAAAACTGCTGTAGTTGCCAGAGCACCACATACTGTTCTTGTGACAGGGGCACAGTTACTTGCACAGGGCCAAACTTGTTCCCTCTCTCCCTTGATGCCTGCTGGCCCTCAGCTGAGTTCTGCTGCTTAGTGTGGCTGGGCAGATGTCTACAGCAGCAGCTTGCTTTAATTATTCTGTACATTTAAGAAAACAGCAGCAAGTTAATCTTGCCTTGTTACACTGTGCACTATTCTTTCAGATTCTGGGTGCTTGGGAATTTTTGCAATTTTTTTTTTTGTGTTGTATTTAAAAAAGAAAACACTTTAGCTCCTCTGTGCCTTTTGGAGCAGTTGCTATGGGGTATTACAGGGAGGAAAATATGCAGTAACACCCCAGCTGATGTCTGGCTTACTACTTCAATGCATGTTTAAATTTCTCCTGATCTTGTATTGATGGCACTGATTTTAAAGGGTAGATAAAGAGATACTTGGAGTTACTTTGTGAATTGTTGAAACCCTGCTGTTGTCATTAAAGCCATGTTTATTTTCACTCTAGGGCTGTGTTTTTTTGTGATGGATGGAAGAAGGGAAGTGAAACACTTGTTTAACCATTTCATACTGTCCCCTCTGTCAGAGGACTTCAGGCACTGCACAGTGCCTTGCTCTTTCGGACAGTGACTCAGCTCATAGTGGCCGTGAAAGTTAGAGTTCAGAGAACGAGAAAGCCTACAGCTCCAGGGGCACTGGGGCTGGGAAAGACATGCCAAAGAGAGCACAGCATTGCAGCAGGGTTTCCAGCCATTGTTCAGCCTTGCACTCTGCCTCAGCTAGTAAGATGCTGGGCAATGCTAGACCTGATCCAACTCATAATACAGACCAGGAGACAGAAGCTAGCCCTTGGTCAGGGGTCAAAAATCTTTGTTTCCCACCTTGCCTCTCCCAGCAGTGTTTCAGGTAGGTACCCTGCTGAATTCAATAGAGAGAGCAATCCCTGTAATGCCATTGAAGACAAAGACTTCTTACCTTAGTGTGACATTAAACAGCTTTTTGTAGGTCCCAGGGCTGTACTCCATCAGCTGTAATGGGCCAGGGCTTGGAACAAGTCCTCTCCAAGGGACACAAATTGCTCCATTCACTCCGTTCCTGCCTCTAAGTGTGGCAGCTCCATTGCTCCCACAGCCAGCCCTTGCCCAAGCTCTTAGCAGGGGTGATGGATTCCAGGGTGGGGAAGCACACAGCAGTACACAGATAGCAAAGAAAGGTCACAGAATCCAGGAGCAGGACTGGCTTCACTTGAAGAGCTATGCTTTTGGCAGCCCTGCTGTTAGCTGAGTGGCAGATAGCTGCACTGTTCAACTGCTCATTACAGCACCCCTAAGCTGCAGCAGTCACCATCCCCTTCCCCTCAAAACAGCAGTTGTGTTTGTGCCTGATAGCAGAGATTTCCCCCACAATAGCACCAGGTGCACAAAGGTTGTGCACAGCACTAAGACACTGCTGCAAGCTCAGGGTCCTGTCCTGTTCCTGCTGAGGTGCTGCTGTGTGTGCAGGACACTTCCCAGCTGGGCAAAGGTAGTGCTGGCCACAAGGAATGGAGAGGGTTTGTCACAGGGACACACCTTCACCTGCCCCACTCAGAAACAGCAGCTGCTCCAGACTGGAGGCTCCAGACTCATTTGCATTGCTGCCTCAACTCCCTGAAGCCTCAGACTTCACCAAAGACTGCGGCCAGGGAGCTTCTCTGAGCTACATCATCAGGGATCCGAGTGCCAGCTTCACCTTTTCTGATTACCGTTTTAAAACCTCTTGTCCTTGTTCCCATCCTTTCAGAGACTATTCTGATATTCCCTGTTCCTGGGCCCCACTGTGCATTCCCTCTGGTTTTAAAGAGGACTCACCCAGAGCAGTCATCTGGCACTGGGGGTGGTGTCACAGGCACACCTGAACTGCCCTGGTACACCTGGAAAAGGGCTGCAGCTAAGCTAAACAACAGCTGAATGCAGTTTACCTGTACAGCTCCATTCCAGCTCTCCTTATGTGCATTAACTCATGCAAATACATGTTTTTCCTCTAGGGACCAAGCAGAAAAGCTTCCAGCTTGTGACACTTTGAGAGAAATAGCAAATTAGGATCCTGTATATTAGGCAAGTTAAAGTCCTTTGAGAAGCATCTCTGAGATGATATCTAAACAGTGAACAGGTCAGGCTGAGGCATCCACTAAGAGGAAAACAAATATTTAAGGAGGTCAGAGGAAGAACTGGTGAAATGAAGGTGAAAAAAAGGAATGAAGAAAGCCCCAGTGGAGCGGAGCAGAGCAGACACCATGCAGGAGCAAATGTACAAGTGGTTCTATTAAAATGCTGGAAGGAAAACAAGAGGTAGGAGGGGTGACTCAGCAGGGAGCTGAAGCGAGAGTATGATACAGCACAGAAGGAAGATTGAGACAGCAAAACCAGTACAAGCTGCACAGAAAGAACGTGGGTGGTGCTGGTGGAGGTGTGCTGCCAGCTCGAGGAAGCAGTCAAGTGAGGTCAGTGCATCACCAGCCTCGAGTACCGAGGAGTCTCTGGGGACTGAAATTCCTTTCCTAACTAGGAAGGGCAGAGGATTGAGGCCAGGGTGATGACAGCAACACAGGAAGCACAACACAGCAATAACAGGTCCCAGCTCCCCCTGGGAGTGTCCCCATGGCACAAACTGCACTTGTGAGCACTTGCAGGCTCTTCAGTGACTCCTTGGAACCTCCAGTCAGACACACACACTGGAAACGCAGCTTTCCATTTACAGCTACCCCACAACACCTCAAAAAATTGGTCTTGTTCACCACAGACACATAGACAGACCCCGTGGTGAGCAGCAGGAGATACGTGGGGCCATTACTGCAGGTATACAAGGTTCATTACAAAAGGAGAACAGCAGCAATCCATCCTGTTTTCCCAGGATTGCCACGATTGCCATGCCTATGCCAATCCATCCCCCAGATAATCAGGATTAGAGGAGCCTGGTGGTTGGCAATTTGTTAATGGAATCCTGTATGTCCTTTCTGTCAGCTCTCCAGACTGGCACCCCACCAGCACCACAAACTTCAATCACTAATTACTGCAGCCTGAGTTCATCCTTCCACCTGCAAGAAGCAAAGTGTTGGCTGTCTTTCTGCCGAGGGAACCAACCCATTGGTGGGGGTGGAAGTAGCAGTTTGTTACTAGTGTCAGCTACATGAACAAATAAAACTACAGAACCCAATAAATCCATTAAAATGATGATTCATCAGCATTCACCATTTCCTAGGAAACTGGCCCAGGCTGGGCTCCACACTACATTTCACAAGGTGCTTTCAGTGGTGAGAAGAGATTTAATGTGAGGATTTTTACACGTGCAGGAGGAAGCAATTCTACGGGGCTTACAATACACAGAAACGATAGGATGGGGCATTTGAAGACGAGCCAGGGTCACTGTACAGGCACAATTCCAGCAGCATGGTGGGGCTCCTGCTCCTGTTCTTCAACAGCAACATTCTCAGGCCTTGCTCTCAGTCCCACAGTCTGCAAGAAACAGAGAACCCACACAGGTAACTTTCAACTGCTAAAAACAAGAGTTTCTCCCAGCAAATACAAAATTCATCTGAACTTGAATTAACACAGTTACTTTGATATCATAAGTCAAGAAGATATCTGAAATATCTTCAAAATACAGTCAGAATTGCTTTTTTAGTGTGTCTCTCCCAGCCTCAGTAATGGGGCCAGCTCTCCTATCAAGCACACAAAGGATATTTTACAGGGTATCTACTGACAAGGTTCTGCAAAAACCCTCTGTGAATTCCCAGGAAAGATTTTGCTGGTCTCCACTACAGAAAAGCAAGGACCTTCCCTATATTCCTTTCTGGGAGCAGAGTCATTGCCCTCATCAACATAGAAAGAGCCCACACAGATCGCTGCAGTACAACTAAAGTCCAGAAAACAGAGGATGCAATTTAAGAAATGGAATATTACAGTCAAAGACACCGATATTGCCCATTAAACCTTGCTTGGCCTGGATGAGAAACCAAATCCCCGGTTTCAGAGTCAGAAGCCAGAGACTTTGAGCACAGCACCCACCTGGAGTCACTGCAGGAAGACCCCAGCACTGCCCTTGTGGGGTGTCTCGGTGGTCTGGTGTGCCTGGAGAACAGTGACCGCTTCCTCGATCTTACAACAGAGCACAAGGGGGAGAAGTTGAGTTGCTCCAGTGTAAAACTGCACTGCACCAGCAACTCTGTGTTGCAGGTCCCAATGTGGCCTCCACACAAAAAAGGTAAAGGACTTGAATAGTTACAAAATCCAAGCCTGCTGCTTCTGCAGGAGACTGATCAGCCCCAAGATGTCTGTCTCTTACCAAGGGAAATTCTGGGGCATCTCTCTTTTATTATCAAGTCAGAACTTGCTAGACAGAAGTCAGATTTCACAGGTGAAACCACCTGACATCACCCAGCAGAGCTTAGGTTCCCCAAAAAAAACCCAGCACTGGAAGGGTGCAAGCGGCTCCTGTCTCCAAGGAGCAACAAAAATACACAGTCAGTTCACTCCAACTACTTTGATGGGAACCACAGCTAAATATTCACCAGAATTAAGAAGGAAACTGAAGAGATACGGCAGAGAGGCAGCAGTTTGTCTGGTTTGTATTCTGAGGAAAGAGCATCTTCCTGGCTGCTTCCATGTAGAGATACCACCCTGCTTTCCCCCTCTTGCTTCCCAGCCACCTCCAAACCACCCTCAGACTTGGCCTGTGCTTGCAGGGAGCTGCTTCCAGCTCCTCCTTTTGCTGAGGGCAGGCAGACATTCAGGCACTGGGTGTGGTGACATCAACATGGGGCTCCTTTTTCACTTGAAAATAAAAACAGCAGCTGCTTGCTGTCCCTGCAGCGATCACTGTCCTGGGCTGTGCTCACCTTTCCTTGCAGCAGCAGGTACCCAGCCCTTTGGAGAGGGATTTGTTTGGGCACCGAGCCCCTCCTACCTTGGCATGCAGGGAGTCTGGGGACTCCAGGAGCAGCAGCAGCTCGGAGTTGTCGATCTCCAGCAGCATCCCGGTGATCTTGCCGGCCAGCGAGGGATGCATCACGTGGATCAGAGGGTAGAGACGCTCACCTGTTCCAACACCAGCGAGGACATGAGCACTGTGCAAGCCCTCCTGCTGCATTTTCTAACCCACTGCAAGCCCTCCTGCCTCTCAACCAAAATGGGATTTGAGGGTGGTGATGGTGGTGGAAAAACCACCGGTCACGAGCAAAGCTACTCCAGCATGTGACAGCAACAGGAAGCTGCTGGGTGAAGTCAGCAGCAGGCAGCTACAGAGGGCACAGGGCAGTGGAGCTGTGCACATCTGCCCACCCGTGCACAGGTGAAAACGCCAGTTTCTGCAGGAGCAGTTTCCTGCTGGGGACTAAAGAGCTGGTCTGTGACCTGCTGTGCTTTGGCCAGGCCAAGCGATGCTGTCCCACACCAGGGCACTGCCTGCTCCACCATGGAACACCTGAAACCCAAGGGTTGTGTGGCACAGCTGACCTTAACCCCTAAGGTCACCAAGCTGTGCCCAGGAGCAGCACTACAAGATGGTTCAGAGCTCAGGGGAATTGCAAATGGCCTGGCATGACCTGGCAGCACAGGCAGGGTGGATAGAGCTCTGCCTCTCTGCAAAACTTCACCAGACACTCTCTCACTGCCAGGCAGCTCACGCAGACAGGGAGTAGTTTTATTGCTCCCATCCAGTTCCAACACAGACTGAATTCATATTTATTTTAAAAAGCAGCATAATAGCAGAGCAATTCCATGAAGCCTTACAGCTTCTCCCAGCAGTTAAATTTGCCCAGGTGCATGCAAGCCCACATGCCCCCAGGGCCCTGCAGCCATGGCACCCACCAATCATTTGCTTCTGCTCCTGAGGAGGGGCTGCTGCAAGCAAGGATGCTGTCAGTGGCTCCTGCCCCTGGATGTGCACAGCAGGTTCTCCCACCTGGAGGAAAAACAGTGAAGACCACTCAAAGGCTGGAAGGGTGAGAGTTACCCAGCTTGCAGGAACGGTGCTCGATACCAACCACAGTGGGGCATTTCAGCCTTTCAAGGTGTCACTGTCAGTTTGTATTCAAACACCAGCATCCAGAAAAGCTGGAGTCAAGCATTAGAGCTGTGTGGCTACTGGATCCACAGCCCCCAACAGCCCCTGGGAAAGGTCCCCACAGCACCACTCAGAGCCACTGAGAGCCTGGGTGTCAGCAGTCACATTATCCCAGAGCAGGACCAGGAACGTCACATTTCGGTGGCTGCAGAGCTCTTACCGGTGGGGCCACCATGGGTGGCATGTGCCCCATGGGCTGCATGTTCCTGGCAGATGAGGAGTACTTGTACTGCTGGGCACCCCGTGGCAGGGCGGACGAGGAGGGCACCCGGGTGCTGACCGTCTGCGTCCCGATGTTGGCTGCAGTGGGGACAAGAACACCTGTGAGAAGGAGCCCTTAAATGAGTGCCTATGCCAAGGAGGCTGAAGCCACAAGGACATGTGCTTGTCTGGAGGGCCTGAAAAGTCCTAAGTGGGCTCAAAGCAGCCCCAGGTCAAAGGCAGCTTCCCCAGGACAGGCAGGGCACTGTCACCCTTGAGGTGGGGTGGTCTGATGCCGTGCAGAGGGCAGGAGAGCTGGAAAAGGCACCCACAGCTCATCACCTCTTCTCCAGAAACCATCTGCATCAGCAGCCAGAGAATGGGAACAGCCCTGAGGAGGGTGAGCTGCCAGACCTTTGCTTCCCAGCTCATCCTGAAGGGAGGTGAAGACAGAGAAATGAGAGGACAATGACAACAGGAGAGGGGACAAGCCACAGACACAGCCCTCCTGGTCCCACTGCTCACTTCAGCAGTTAGTGACTCAATGCCAAGGAGAACTTTGGGCAAAAACCCATGAAGATGGGAAGGCTGTAGGCAGTCACTGCCCCAGATGTGGAGGGGACACCAAGACCCAGGACCAGCTCCAGTAGAGCCAGGCACTTGGGATGCCAGCAAGGTCTGGTTCTCCGCTCCAAACCCCTCTATCATGACGGCTGCCATTGGCAGCAGTTCAACCAGAGCCTGTCAGATCCTGTTCTTGTGCCCCAGAGATCCTTTCCCACCCTCTGCCTGAGCACTAAGCCCAGCTGCTGTGGCTGCTTTAAGGATCACATTCAAGGCATAGCCACCAACAAGACAAATCTGCATATCAGAGACCCGTCCCATTACCTGAAAGATCCCAACCTTCCCCAAAAGTCACATACTTTGTTCCTACAGACACTGCTCCAACTCCATCACACCATCAGACTCTTCCATGAGCAATCCCACAAACCACTCCATCCTCAGAGGAGACCTGAGCTCACAGTAAGCACCCTTGCCACCACAGCCATGTGCCAGCTGCATATGGTGGGGGTCCTTCCCCCACTCACCCACTCTCTGGGCCTGGGGGGGCACACGGGGCACCTGGGTGGAGGCCTGTCTCGTGGTGCTGATGTTGGACAGCAGGCGCCGGGGCGGCACGGCAGCCCTCAGGATGGGGGTGGCTTCAGGATACACTGCTGTGGAGAGAGAACACACATAATGAAGCTGCTTGGGGGCAGTGACTGTGGCTGGGGACAGTTCAGGAGCACCTCACCTCGGTGTCACTACCAACAGCTCACCTCCCGGTGCCCATCACCAGGACCCTGCACCAAACTCCGGTACGCTTTCCCAAGATAAACCCCCATGGTTACACAATTTGTGCTGCTTTTAAAGAGCCTCAGTCCCTGACTGAGCCCAGCTTGTGCCAAGAGCCCCAGGGACAGACAGGCAGACTCACAGGGAGGCCGGGAGGGCTGAGCACTCCAGCGAGTGGCAGGGCGGACTGGGACAACAGGGCTGGGGCCGTAGAAGGCAGCTCTGGTTTGTGGCTGGGGAAGAACACATTATCCAGCATGACTGGGGAGCTGAGCCGAGGCAGAGCTAACCCAGAGCCTCTTGGTGGCCGCTGCACACAGACAGACAAGCCAAAACCATCTCTGCAGGGTGCCAGAGCAGTTTAAAGACCACCCCGCAGCAGCCCGGCTGTTAGCACGACCTCCAGCAGCTCTACTTAACACCTCCTCAGGAGCTTCTGCACGTCTAACCATCCTCCCTTGCTCTCCATGTTCACACCGTCCCACCGAACTCCTCCTTGCTTCCTTCCTCTGAGGAGCAGCAGGAACTATGAAATCCCCAGCCCATTTCCTGCAGCACCTGCACCCCACCCTGCTGCTCACATGGAAGCCCAGGCAGATCCCACCGGCTCCACAGGGTGTGCCCAAATCTGCACAACCCAAGCTCTGCTTCTCAGCCCGACTGCCACCCCGGGTGCCTTGGGTCCCTGTGCAAGGCTGCCACTGGGGAGCAGGACTCACCGGAGGCATGGGGGGTAGGAAGTACCCTGGGGGGGTCTGGAAGGAGCCCAGGAGAGGGCCAGGCAGGGCCCTCATGGTGGCCAGCCTCTGCATGTACTGGTTGGTGAGGATTGCTTTCCGCTCCTCCTTCCTCTGAGCGAGTGCGACGTAGAGAGGCTTTGTGCTGACAATCCGCCCGTTCATTTCTGTCACGGCCTTGGTGGCCTCTTCTGGGGAGGAAAAACATACAAACCCAAACCCTTTGCTGCGGCCACCCTCTGTCATCACCTAAAACAGGATTAGAACAAGACAGCTAAGTCCACAGATTGCTGCAGCATCCACAAAACACAGCACGGGGTGTGTGTGTGGGATCCAGCCACAGGTACCCCATTTCAGCCCCCACACCCAGGGTGGGATGGAGGGGACTGCACCTCTCTCAAGACAGGTTTCTCTGGGGAAGGGCAGGATTTGCTCAGGCAGTAAGTTTGTGAAATGAAGATGGCAGTGTCTGGGCCAGCCTGAGACTGGGAGCCTGTGATCGTCTGGGGGGATCTGTGCCTCAGCCTCACAGGGCCCATGGGCCAGAAATGCTCTGGTGCTAAATGCTGCAGGAGCCAGCGAGGGATGGGGATCAGGGGGACACTGCCCTGACAAGGCATCTGTCCCTGGCAGGTTACAGGCAGCTGACCTTAAAGCCAGACCATCCCTTACATGTTGCCTTCCAGATAATCCTGACACCAGTCCCAGTGAGAAGAGCAACACATGCATTCCAAAAGGCCAAACACCAGCCTGTCACCCCAGTGTCCCGAGAGAGATGGCTTGTGGGTCATTTTCATTTGTATCAGTGTCACAGAGCAGATGGGCAATATTCAGAACGTTGCAGCTTTAAGATCCCATACCTGGCACCTCACCAGGGCTGGTGTAACTCAAAGAGGATACAAAATATTTGCTCTTCAGGACAGTGCCAGGTGAAATGGCATGTCCCTTACACCTGGCTTGAGGTGAAAGCCATCAGCAGGGAAGTGTGATTAACAGGATGATAACCCCTATCCATCTCCAAGGGCTGAGTGCACCAGTTCACTGACCCCAGGAGCTCCAGTGGCAGCCCCAGTCCCTCACCTTGGCACTGGTGATGGTGCCATAAGGAGAGAACTCCTTCCTCAGCCTCTCATCATCTATCCCATCATCCAAGTTCTTCACATACAGGTTGACACCCTGCACACAGGGCAAAAAAAAGAAAAAAACAGCCTGGGATGCCAAAGTTTACAGCAGTTTACACTGGATGCACACTTCACCAGCAGCTCAGCTGCAGGAGCAGTGACAAAGAGAGGGGCCAGGATTGTACATAAACTCCACTTGAAGTACAAACTCCCCAAGTGAAGAGGGAATCCACACCATCATTGTGAACCTGCTGAACCTCATGGAGCTGTCTCATTTCCAGACTAATATTTCTAGAAATTAGCAGACGGATTTGTTCACCTCCCAGCATCATCCTGGGTTTAAATCTCTCTCCTCTTTCCTGATGTTGCTTCCCAGGACATTCCCAGGCAGGGACCCCTAACTGCAGGAGGTACTCACCGTGCTGATCTGCTCTGGAGAGCTCTGTGCTGTCCCCAGGCTGAGCGTCCCTGGTGCAGACCTGCAGGACAGAGCACCCTGCTCTCCCCTTACCTGGTACCTGTTCACCCGCTCTTGCTTCATCTGCTCAAATTTCCTCTTGAGCTCGCTCTGGCGCTCCAGCCGCTTCTGGGCCCGGCCCACGTACAGCACCCGCCCATTGATCTCCTTCCCATTCATGTCAGCCACCGCCTGCCGGGGAGGGAGGGCTCTCAGCTCAGCAGGAACCCATGGCCACAGCTCTGCTCCTCACCCACCACAGGCAGAGACCTGCTCCCCCTTGCCACGTGCTGCCCATCCAGGGACCCAGCGCCAGCTCCCAGACAAGCACAAAGCTGGTGAGGCTCCCCCTGAGGAGAGGTGGGGACACCACCAGGTGACAATCCCAGGGGAGAGATGGGCAGTGAGGAGCCTCTTGCCTTCTGGGCTTCTTCGTGCTTCTCAAAGTTGACGAATCCAAAGCCCTTGGAGCGGCCACTGTTGTCCATCATGACTTTTACACTCAACGTCTTTCCTGCAGCAGAAAAGGAAGGTACCATCTGAGGGGTGCCCACTGAGCACTGCTAGCGAGCAGCGCTGTGCTGGGCAGCCACCACGAGAGAGCAGCTCAGCAAGGAGACAGGACAGCCATGGCAGCATGGAACAGCCCAGCAGGAGGACAGACAACAGGACCGCCACGGGGGACAGACAACGGGAGGCTGTGAGGTTTGGTGAGAGTGAACCCTCCAACCTAGGCTACTGCTCTATTGCCCTGGGCTCTCCAGCCAGGGCACTTCCTTTGGCTAGAAAATCTCATCTGCTTTACACATGAACACATAGATTGGGTTCATATGAAGGATAACCACAAATTACCTGGGATGACACTGACCAAGCATGGACGGTATGGCCCACAGGTCAGCACAACAATAAAACTCATCATAAGAGGCATCCTCCAGTAGTGAACTAAACTGAAAAGCCTGTTTTCTTTAAATTCAGACTCAACAATTCTTATTCCCAGGGTTCCTGTAACCAGACATGCTAGTAACAAGACAACTAAAAAAAAAAAAAAGAAACAAAAAAAACCCCAAAAACCCCAAAACTATCCAAGAAAGAAAAATTGTACTTTTTTCAAGACAGCACCAAGTACGTTATCTTCTGTCACAACAGGAAAGCACACGTAACATCCTGACAAATGAAGTGACTACAGTCCTTTAATGTGGGGGATGTTTAAACAAGTCACATCTCACTGAGAAAAGGGGCTTGCTATTTCAGCCAAGCATTCCCCCAGCTTCCTTTACAGTTACCCCAACTCCAGTTTATCAGACACGAGCATATTTCAACTACTGCACTCACCAAACTTGGAGAATATTTCCCGCAGTCTTTCATCATCCATGTCATCCCCAAAGTTTTTGATGTAGACATTGGTGAACTCTACTGCCCTGGCCCCAACCTCTGCCTCGCGCTCTTTGCGGGATTTGAAGTGTCCAACAAACCTGTGGGAAGAAAGGAACAGGCCTCAAACCCCGCGTGTCCCCTGCAGAGGGAAGCTGGGCTCAGGCACACCTGTCTCAGTACAGGCCAAGAGAGATCCCATCACCTCAGGCCATGCTTTGCTCACCCAAAAACTCACCATGAGTTTCACATACAGCAGCTTCAGCATATCCCAGTCTGGTGTACACACACCCAAACTCTCCCTTGTCACTGCCAAAAGTAGGGATGTGTCACCCCAGGAGACATCAAAAGACTTTGAATGATGACACCACCACAAAAGACCCCAAAGGATACCACCAAGTGCCAGCTCTCTTCTTCCACAGCATTCTCAAACAGCCCTTGCCTCTGTGGGACGTAGAGAGTGAGGTGATGCAATGCAAGCAGAGAGAGGAGCAACAACAAAACCTCTTCCTGCCCAGATGATCTGATGGCAACAGCCAAGATCAAGGACCAGCCCCACTGGTGGCCACTCATTGCACCACCTCAGCAATAAAACCCAGCCTGGGGCTGGACTCCTTCCCCACCTCTGGGAACAGCTCCAAACCACCATCACACTTCCACCAGCACCCACCACAGGTGAGAGAGCAGCAGAGCTGCCATGCCCAGCAGGGATGGGAAAGGGAAGAACAGAGAGCAGCAGGAAGGGGATGACTGAGCAGGGCATGCTTTTATGCCAATAGTGGACGGAGGCAAGGGAGGAGCAGAGCCAAGTGCAGAGCCCAGCCTCCTCTCCCTGGCACTTACACCTTCCTGTCATTGAGCAACATCCCATTCATGGTCTCAATGGCCCGAGTTGCTGCCTCGTGTGTCTCAAAGTGGACAAAGCCATAGCCACGGGATCCATTTTCATCACAAACCACCTACAAACACAGCAGGAGGGGGAAAGAAAAGAGACAGACACTGTTTTTCTCCATATTTGTACATGAGTACAGCAGAGGAAAACCCATCCCCGTTTTCCAGGGCTATTTTCCCTCTCTGACATGCTGCTCCCACTGCAGCTGAGCTCTGTTGGGGTGTTGGCAGCAGGTCAGGGAGGTGGGCAATCCCAGCATCAGGTCCTTGCTGCTTTATAGGCTATCCAGGAACTTATGGCTCCCCAAGCCCCACGTGCCACTGGTGCACTGAGCAGGGACAGGACGACACATAACAACTCTGTGCAGGGACAGGGGGAAAAAGCCTCCATTCTGGAGGGAAACATAGCCAGTCCTTTTGGCTTCAGAGCAGCTGGGAATTTAAAGGAAATGTTTGGGAAGTGAAATGAGAAAGTGAATCCCAGCTGGCTGGAAAGTGAATCTGCTTCTTCCAACAGTGAGGGCAGCTCTGCAGCAAGCCCTCTCCTGCAGGGCCCCAGGTACACACCCACCTTGCATGACAGGATGTTTCCAAAGGTAGAGAATGTGTCATACAGGGCTTTGTTATCAATGGAGTCATCCAGGTTCTTGATGAAGACGTTTCCAACCCCTGATTTCCTGAGCCCGGGGTCCCGCTGGGACCACATGATGCGGATGGGGCGGCCCTTGATCACCTCGAAGTTCATGGTGTCCAGGGCTCGCTCAGCTGGCAAAGAAGGGGGAGGAGAGGGGAGTAACAGAGTCAGATCTCCCTCACATCCTGTAGCAGCTGAGAGGGGCACCGGAATCAGGACTGGGGCTTGTTAACTTAAATGGGATAGGCAGCTCTGCCTCCCCACCCTTCCAGCCACACCACTCTTTGATTAATTATTTTTCCTTCTCCAAAGCATGTCTGACTCCTAAGGATCAACCATTCCACTACAAGTTCCAGTCTGGCAGACACCCAGCTAATTTACCCAGTAAGGATTTTGGTCTCTAGGGCAACTAAATCAACACCTTCCCATCACTACAGCCTCACTTCAGCATGGAACACCCTCCAATTACAGCACTGTGTCATGGCAATGCCTGCCAGGGGAGTGGTCTCACTTTACACTGTGAGCCAGCAGGCAGCTGGGTATGCCAGGGGAAGGGCAGAAGGGGTTTTGGTGCGAGGGTATGATGGAGAAGGAGGAGGGAGGCAACTCCTGCAAGTCACCTTCATCCCCTCACCAGAGCCAGCAACTGCATCCTTTCCCAGCCCCTAAGAAGAGATGGAAGCAGGATGGGTCACCATCAGAGAGCAGGCTGGGATCAATCAGAACCAAACTCCAGCAGCGATGCAGCCATTCAGACAACTGCTCCCCCCTTCCATCACCCACCCTCACATCACCTGCACACCCAAGTCCCCGCTGTGAGGGATTCCTCAGAGCTGTGTGACGGGGCACGTACCATCCACGGGCTGCTGGAAGTTGATGTAGGCGTAGCCCAGCGAGCGGCGCGTGGCCACGTCCCGGCAGACCCGGATGGACATGATGGGCCCAGCAGGGGAGAACTTCTCGTAGAGCATGGCTTCGGTCACATCTGGGTGCAGGTCTCCCACATAGAGAGAGGCTAAGGGATAGCCAGGGCCACTGGCATTCATGGTCACCCACAGAGCTCAGCTGAAGAAGGAGACAGACCCGAGGCTGCAGCAACCACAGACCCACACTGGGGCTGGCCCCACTGCAGCAGCACATGCCTTTCCTTCCCACCAGCAGCACTAGGAATAGGAATGCCCCAAGGAAGCTGCAATCCCAAAACTTTCCAGGATAAACAATTTTGGTGCAAAAGCTGAGCTGGGGTGATCTGCACCTCACAGCCCTTGCACACCCTGGAAGGATGCAGGGGGACACACTGAGATTTGCTCCTTAAAACACTCAAACCCCAAGAGAAATAAAATGGAGTTTACTTTCTCAAAAGGTAAACAGCCCTCCTTCACCAGAGACTTCCATTTTAACTCCTTAATGGCTCCTTCCAGCCAGAGCAGACCCAAAGAGTGAGGGTTTGTACTGATGCCCAGGGAGCAGAACTGCAGCACACACCACTCCCTGCAAACAACTCCATCTCTAACAAGGCAGACACAGGGTTTTAGCCACCACTTCCCAGTTTCTCAGCTTGCTGGCTACTGCTGCCAGAGCAGGCAAATTGACGCTCAGTCTCTGCCTTGTTTCAGTTGAGTATAAAGTTCTGTGTGAAGACAACAGTCACTGCCTGAGATGCCCAGGGTATTGCCTAGGAACACAGAAATGCAGGTCCTGCCCCAAAAACTTATAAATCCATTCTTGGGGCTCTTACCTGAAAGCTCAAAAGTCCCAAGACACTTGTTTAGATACCTATAGATACCAAAATTAGCACGCATATATAGAAGAGGCGCATCGAACGATCCCCCGGCCAAAGGCAGGTCCCACGGCAGAGGCGAGCACCGGCTCCGTGACACAGCCCCGCTCCCAGGGCCCCCCAAAACAAACACAGGGTAACAGAGCAGCCCCAGCGCCCCTTGACAGCCAGTGGGGCAGGGAGGGAAGGGAGCTCAAACCGGGAGGAGGCGGCACAGCCCCGCCGGGAGCAGGGCAGTGCACACAGGCGGACACGGGATGGGGCTGCGGAGGAGCGCTGCTCACCCTGCCCGAGCCCGCCCCGCAGAAACGGCCCCGGCAGCTGGTGCTGGGTGCTGGGAGCCGGCCCCGCACTCACACCGAGCGCTCGCCGCGGCAGCACCGCTCCGCTGCGGCTGCCGGCACCGCCCGCCTCTTCCCGGCGGGCNGCCCATCGCCCCACCCCGGCCAGGTGCGGCCCTGCCCCGCCCCGGGCGGACACGGCTGGGCTGGGCTGGGCTGGGCTTAGTCCGGCCGGGCAGCGGCGGCCCTGCCGAGCTGAGGGGCTCAGGGTTCCGCAGATGCGTCTCCTCATCTTTGCGAGCCGCAGCTCCCGCGCATCTCGTGCCTTCCCAACGAGGGCAAGGGAACCGCGCTGTGTGCCGCCCTGGAACACTGACAGCGCGTCCCACCCACGCGCTTTCAGGAAATCACATGCACCTTCTGGTATGTAGTTCCCTGAAGTTAAGGAGTACAGGCAGGAGCGTACACAGCTCGGTTACAAATCCCTCGTCACCGAGCGCTCACGCATTTCTGAGCTCCACAGCAATCTCCCTCAGGATGCAGTAGAGACCCAGGGAATATTGGCCTCTGCCATCATCACCTCTTGTCTGTATGGCCCAGGAGTGCTGTAAGCTCACTTTCACCCACTGAAATCGCACCCCAGCTGTTCTGGACGTGACTGTGCTGCTGAAACGCTGGATGAAAGCACACTGGATCCTCGAGCTGCAGGCGGTGCAATTCCAAAGCAGCTCCCCAAAGCAGCATCCGGCTCCACCCCACCCTGCACCCTCGGAAGGGTCAGCTGCAGGGCAATCAGGAAAACCCTCAGCTTCACAAAAGCCTTCTGGTGGTTTCCCACACTAAGGTGCCTCACCCAAAGGTCAGACGAGCATCAGTGCCAAGAATGGGAAGCTGCGGCAGCAACAGTTAGGTGAGTCAAACATGTAGAGTGCACCTGGACTCTTACTGCAGCTGGGACAGCTGGAGTGCCCTTTCCCAGAAATACAGAATTAAATATTGACACACCTCAGCTCATCACTGCTGCAGACCAGCCTCCTCAGCTCACAATTCCCCCAAAAGAGTCAGCAAGGATGAGAGATGTTATGTGAAAGGACCAAGACAGGAGGTGGTCTCTGAACAGGAGCAGCAGCAGACATGGGGATTTTTCTTTTCAGCGCTGACAATGTCAACAGCATGAGTCAGACTGGGAGTTAGCGCACGCTATAAAACAATTTATGGTTTGTGCATACATTTAGGTATGTCCATAAAGTCTGAAGAAAATGACAAAATGGCAATGATTGCAGACATGGAGGGACCACCATGGAAAGCCATGGCACAGGGCACAGCAGGGGTCAAGCAACAGCTGGTTAGATTTTGGCCTAATGCCTTCACTGGTCAATCAAGAGCAGCCAAATGACATTTTCCACTGTGCACACGTGTTCTGCCCCACGCTGGGAGCAGGACCCAGCTTCCTTGAAGCTTTCAGGCTGCCTGGCATTTGTGCCTGCCTACTGCCAAGCATCCCTTCAAGTGCTCTTTTGTCCAGTGCACCTCCACTTGCAGAGTGCATTTTGCACTCCAGGGTGTTCCTTCAGCACAGCACAGTGTGAGACAAGCAGAGCTGGGTGTGCAGAGCTGAGGGTATTTAAAAGATTCCCAGGAAAAAATCTATACATGTAACCAACAGACTTCTCTCATTTACACTGTGTTCAACCCCACAATATGCAATGACTCATGGCAAGTGAAATGGTTATTCAGAGCTGCATTTAAGCCCTGCAATGACAATATATTACAAGTATGCCCTCGATGAAAAAGAAGAGAAACAGTGTTTTCTCCTATAAATCTGTGAGTGTGTGTGGGAAAGTCTCTCTGTAAAGGAATGAGTAACTCAGTATTTGTAAACCGTGAATCAACTCACACAATCCACAAACTGAAAACTGAATGCAAGTGGTGATTTTACTACCACAGGATTTGGCACTACTACAGCAAAGACAACAGACAACCAAATGATAAAATTTTTTTTTATTATTCACTTTTGAATTCTTTTACACTTTCCTGATTATTTTGTGTAAGGTGAAACTAGAACTGTTTAAAAGACATACACAAATCTAGTACATCAATAACCAGGTATTTCTTTTTGCTATACTATTCTCACAACCACGTGTGTGCTAGGCAATATAACCGTCACAGAAGCAAACTTTAGGCAGAATACTGGTCAGTAAAAACAAAGCGAAAAGAGCTACCAGATATACAGACAGGCTCGGTTCCACATTCACTACTGCATTTATCAAGCGCCAAGTATTAACTGCACAATTTGTTCAGCTAGTAGAGGGGAGTTTTAAAATCAGTGCATGAAATTCTCTTCAGCAGACAGATGGACAAACAGATGGATCCTATACCTAAGTGGAATGTGAAGGCAGGGGATGATACCACGGGACTGATAGGTGACTATTCCTAATCTTTTCCACTGCATTATTCACACAACTCTTACTAGGTTTGGTTTAATGGGACACATTTGAAACATGACAAGGTGAGGACGTTTGGAGCTCAAATATTACAATCATTACAGATGTGTAGGTCTGCATTCCAGTACAAGATGGGAAATCCTGAATATTTGAGCTAGTACTTGAGCCAGTTTCCTGGTACTGCCAAAGAATGGCAGACAAGAGCTGAAGAATGCAACAGCACTGGCAGCTCTCAAACACCCAAGGAAGAAACCTGTCCTTGGTGAGGTGCAGGCCTCATCCACCATCCTGACATCACCAGGAACCAAAGTAAGGATGATGCATATGTGGGAGTCCAAAACTGCTTTAATGGAGTTTAAACAGGTGAAAGGGTCAAGGATGAACTGAGTCCAGTGGGAGAAAAATTTCTATAAAGTGAACTTAAAAGATGGCTCAGTGGATTACTTAAGAAGTTTTTGGGATAAATTGAGAATGGGAATACCATAGAGATTTTGATTCACCTAAGAGTAAAGTAATGCAAAAGTGGCAGATCACTTCATGGTATCATCGAAACTAATAAGGCCATTCAAAAAATTGAATCTTCTCCTATTGCAAGTCCATGGCAGTGAACCAAGAGTTTTTACTACTGAAGAATATCTAAGTTGTAACTAGGTAAAAGTTATTGCTGTGGGAAGGGGCTTAGTCATGCATGTGGTATGAGCATGAAAGCACTTTGAGAAGTCAAATCCCAGTTATCTGCCAGTGCAAAGAGTTTGGAAATCAAGCTGCTAACTCCCCCGTTTCCCTCCTCCCCAAAATAAACCCCATCCCCAGAAAGACAGGATTGACAAAGTGAGCTTTTGACTGAAAGCAGTGCCTCAGACTCGGTTACAAATGTCTACAGAGTGTGCCTGTTCAACTACCTCATAGCAGTGTCCCTAACTGGAATGCCATACATTGGATTGTTTTCCTTCCATGCCCCAGTGTCACAATAGAATCTCTATAACTTTCTGTACAACTTTACAACAGAATTGTACTTCGACTATTTTGGTGCCAAATTAAGCTCGCCAGAGTTACATAATTGATGTCTACTTTTCTACCAATAAGAGTTTTGTAAAGTCAATTGCAATCACAAAACCCTTTATTATTATTATTATTATTATTATCATCACAGTGTTCAGTTAAAAATATAAACACGGTAATCGGAGCTGTAAATGTTCAGAATAGGAAAGTTCGGAATGCCATTGGAATAACCGACCTCCGCTCTAGGTACACAGAACACCAACCAACCGGTTTTACCCCACAGACAGTTTTTGCTACGTTGAGGTTGTGAAAGTCAATGTACTATTCTTTTTGCTTGTCGCACAAAGGGATTATGTGTAGGATACAGGGTGACATTGAACATATAGTGAAGCGTGACAGCCATTAGTTCTCTCCCTCCCCAGCATCCCCTTCATCTCCCTGGTTTTCCGACGTCCATAGCTGTAAGGAAATACAAACACGTGTTTATGCTGGAAGCACAGTTAATTACAATTGTCAGGAAAGGGAAGACAGCGTAATTAGTAGTAGCTGTGCAATTTTCTCAGCTAAGAGCAATGCAGAACTGAACTTAATAGTAAAGCTGAAGAATAATAAACTAGAACATGAATAAAAGATAAGCAAGAAGCTAGCACAAGCTGGGAGGTTCCACATAAAACTGTTGAGAACAAACTCCACTCTGTTACAAAAGGAATCTGAGTTTGTTACAGCAGTTAACAAGTGATTCCTGCCTCGAACAAGCAAGTCTAACTGGTCTGGTTACAAAAAGCATCGCAGTTAACACATGCAGTTAACGCCTCAGAAAAAGCTTTTAATAGCACAGAACCGCATCAGCTTTCAGATGCTGAGTCCCACTTGAGAGTGCAGCAGCCTAGAGTGCAGTGGTTTGCCCCATGGTACTCACAGTGAGGTTGTCCCTAAGCAGCTGCATGATCAGGGTGCTGTCTTTGTAAGACTCTTCATTCAGCGTGTCCAGCTCTGCTATCGCTTCATCAAACGCCTGAAAACATGAACACAGCCCTTTCACACTCTGCTTTCTGAGGTCACTTCTGCTTATACAGACCTTACAAATTTGTCACATTACTATCCAAATTCTGTAAAAAAAGCGTCCAGTTTTTTTCTTTTCCACCACAAGAAGAAATGTAAAACAAAGTGAGCACCAGATCCTAGACAGCCAGGGGAAAACGAAGTCTTCAGGCGTGTCCTGATAAAAGCCCAGAAAAATTTTAATAAATACCAATACCAAACAGTGAAGAGGCAAGAGCACTCTATGTGTCATGCTGAAAAATGGTTCACATAGCTTGAAGTCAGGTTTAAGACAACACTTAGAAAAAGGGACTTTCATTAAAAAGGAAGGTCTCACTGGTCTAAATAAGCAGTGAAAGACAAAGGTACAATTACCTGAATGAGTATACATATATATATTGTACATGAGTAAGTAGACAAGAAAATGGAACATAAGATTTTTTTGACACTGTGGAGGAAAGTTTTAAATTTATTTTCAAAACAGCAGAGGAAATCAGGTATGTTCCACTAGAGATTAACAAAGCCATTCTTCCCATCCATCTGTTACACAAGAAAATCAATGCAGTGAGGCTGAGAGCTGTAAGTGCTATTTCTTCATTCAGGTTTCAAACAGATGTAAGCATTTTAACTAAAAAAAGAGCAAGAACAGCAGCAGCATTTTACAGCACAACATCACTTCTTGTTACAAAGTCTAACTGAAGTGCACATTAGGAACACAAAGATTCACCTAATGCCATGTTATTCAAGTTACTACCAGACCATTTTCACAGACACAAAAAGCTCCATTTAGAAGACTAATCCTATTTTAGGGAGTCGGCTAAGGAAAAAATGACTGGCTATTTGTTTGCCACAACCCATCACAAAAGCTCTTTTTGGTCTCTGGAGAGAGGGGCACACATGCATATGGATAACAAGGACATGTGGGGCTACAAAGACGGGCACACAGACAACACTTCATGTAGTGGCTAAGTGCTCCAATTTAAATAAATATTTCACTTTAGAAGTGCTAAATTAATTCAAGTGTTTTCAATTTTGTCACAAACACATTGTAAGAGAATTAGGTGGACATTTAACAGAGGCAGTTTGTCTTCCCTGTCACTGGAACAGCTGCAGTAGCAAATTAGTCTTACCCAAAGCTAGTCCAGCAAAATAACTTACCTGAAAATATACTACAATGACAAGTGTTTTATGACAGCATGTTTAAGGAATTTGATATGAAAAAGCATAATCATCTACAAAGAGCTACTGTAACTACGCAATTACCTCCTCAGCCTCCACAAAAATTGGTGATATGAAGAGTCTGCTTACCGTCTTGGCCAGATTACAGGCTTTTTCAGGAGAATTTAGGATCTCATAGTAGAAGACAGAGAAATTTAGAGCCAAACCGAGTCGAATGGGGTGTGTTGGCTGCATCTCTTTCTTGCTAATTTCAAATGCCTCCTGATAAGCTTGCTGGGAGTTTGCTACCGTTGCTGCAAGAAGCAATTACAAGCCACATAAATACACAGTACATCTCTCTGCTTCACAGGGGAAGCAATTACACTCTCAGCCTAGACTACCATGCCATCAGAAATTGATACAATTACACAGACACTTCTTTCAATGTTTTTGCATGCAAAAACCTTCCACTTGCTAAACAATTAATGCTGAAATAGATTTTTAATAGATACTTAAAATAAAATTTATTCGACAAATTCCAACCAATGTGAATGGGCACAAACTCTACTTAAGTGTTCTGGTTTTAAACATTCATTTCCAGCCCAGCTGAAGAAGACATAGTTATCAATAATGAATCCAGACAAAAGCATATGGAGAAGAACAGATAACTAAACTGCTGCAGTTGGGTCATGAACTCTGTATTTCAGGTTGGGGTTTCAGGGCAAAGCCAACAGTCCCTTCCTGGCTAATGAGTAACAACAAGCTCCATACTGACATCAAACTAAGTTTGCTAGACATGGACTATGCCAGACACTCACAGGAATTCACACAGTTCAGCACTGCTTTCCCATTCAGAATTTATCACTTTAGGACCCAGGAACCCAATATCCCATATTTGTATGCAGAGAGTTTGCACACAGTGAAGACTTGAGCTGAATTCATAGTTTAAACATGATATCTAACGAACTAAGCATTTTCCGTGAGAAAGAAACCTACATTCTCCAGGAAAATGATTTTCCACTGCCACATATGCCTGAAAACTACCACTGTGGTCAGGGGCTGCAAGCAGAGTTTGACTGATTGATGAATAATAATTTCAGTGAAGTCTTTCTCCAACAGTGACTTGCACTGCACCTATCTTGGTAACTACAGAGCGGTAATGAAAAGAAATAAATACATGATGTTGAAGAAAAGAATATAAGTGTTTTTTATACTTGATTCTGCTTGGTCCACAGAGAGAGATTTAATTTCTACTTACTTTGCTTATTGTCCCCAGATGCCACCTCTGAGAGGTATCTGTAGTAATCACCTTTCATTTTCAAATAGAAGACCTTGCTTTCTGGCTGCGTGGCATTGACAATAAGGTATTTATCCAGGAGTTCCTGAGAAAGATTTAAAAAACAAGTCATGTTTCCTGAATCATAAAAATAATGTCTGAAACAGAGCCTTTGTTACAATGGTGAGCATGAACTGTTCAAACAGTAACAGTGACTTCTGTCATGACTTACGCAGACTCATGTGTTAATCACTTTGCCTACTGTTGTCTAAACACTGGGAAAAAAAAAAAAGATAAAATACTTGTAGCCTAATCTATGGAGAGCTGAAAATTTGCTATGTAGATCCTACCCACAATTCCCTCCTGCAGGATCTGAAGGCTATCAGGGCTTAAGCCTGCTGATGCAAATCCAAATCCATGACCAAACTAACGAAAAGCAGCTGGAAATGAGCACATCTGGTCACTTTTGCTGCCACAAATTTGAATTCTATGCAGAACTGTGAAATTGTCCACAAGAAACTGATTCTATCTCCAGCTTCAGATGAAAAGTTTGACAGCGGCACAGGCAGCACACATGTGCACTCAGAAAGAGATGCAAAGATTGACTGCACTGACAGCATCTGCACCTGACTGATCTTAAGCAAATGGAACAATAAAAGGAATCCCTCTTGTCTGCATGAAAGAAAGAGCAAGATCAGTTGGGGAAAAGAACTACACACCTTCTCCATTAAAAAAAGTAAGACTCAGGACATCAGTATTCATTAATCAAAGAATTTAAACAGCAGGCCCTTTAGCAGAACTCACGCCAGTGCCTCAGATCCAAATTTGTTTTCATGGTGAACCCCCTCCAGCTAGCAGCTAGAGGTCTTCAACATGCCCTTCTTCACTTTTTGCTGCTACAAAAAAATACATTCTTTTATTACAAATTCCCTAAGAAGCAAGCTAAATGACTTAGGAGCTAGAATTGGACCCAAGTATGTAGCTATGCAAAATTATTCCCCTGCTAAGGTGCTGCAGTGTCTACAGCACTACTAAAATTCCTTAAGCCTCTCTGAAGAATGCTGCAGTACTAACTACTGTTATTTTTGCTGTTGGATTATTACCAGAACATCATTGCAGATATCCTGCAATTCAGCCTCAATTTTCTCACGATATTCTTTTCCCATCTGCTGTTTCTTCTCGTTCCTCTCTGTTTTCTGTTCGATGCTGGAAATCACACGCCAGGACGAGCGACGGGCACCGACCACGTTCTTGTAGGCCACGGAGAGGAGATTCCTTTCTTCATTGGACAGTTCATGGCCCTGCTCAGTGACAGCCTTCATAGCAGCAGCCATGTCATCGTAGCGCTCGGCCTGCTCGGCCAGTTTGGCTTTCTGTACCAACTCACTTTTATCCATGGCTGTCCTGCAATCAGTGAGGAATAAAAATAGAGAAAGATGTCTCCGTGCTCTGCGCTGGGGAAGTTCATGCTGAAGGGTGAAGCAGATCTTACAGTCAGTAATAAGAGGGAAATCTAACAACTGTAATAAAGTAATACAAAGGGTTTCTTTTTAAAAATGTATTTGACCTTTTGCCAAATATGTATCATTTCCATGTATAAATGACTAATGACAATCCTGAAGATACGAAAGCATTGTTCTTCAAAATGCAGCAAAAGTCATATTGGCATTAACCACAGCCCTGTATGAATCTCTCCTCTTTCCTTTACCAGCCACAGCTCCACTGGGGAGATATTAACCAAGAAACCACCAGGCTGCTGGGGCTTTTTCAGGTTTGTTTGTTGTTGTTTGTTTCTCTGCACTGCAATACAAGAGCAACTACTCAGGAGCACTGAAGCACTGGACAGCTCCTTCTGACACTGAAGATTTTTGGCAAGTTAGAGGAGATGTTTCTGTGGGTTTACATAAACCATACCCAGGAAAGCTATAGTTGTTGGTAACTATGGAAAGTACATTTATAATGTTCTGCCAGAAAATAATGTGGGTTTTTTTACATATGCATCAATGTACACATAATGGATGACTCTACACAGCTACGGTGGCTGCAGTCTCAGGTTTTCAAGACCTTTTAAATAACATTTACATTCATAAAATCTGAATGGGATGTGGCCCACATGATGGTCACTGCTACAAAACAAATTGCTTACATGGAAACAACTTGTTTATAATTTCTGATAATGCAGTTTAGCAACCAAAGCTGTGAAAACACATCACATGGCCACAGGGTCACTGAAGAGCTTATGCCAGGGAGAATGAATAAACCACCCAGGGCCAGGCTCACAGGAGAAAGTAAAGAAGTTTCTTTGCCTTTATCAAAATGGACCTCAATACCTCACAAACTTACAGACAACCCAAATTTAACCGTAAAATTTCTCCAGATGTGCAGGTTCACTTTTGGACACATCCAGAACTGTCATTCCCATCAGTACTGAGCAGTAATTTTCCTCTCCCACTCCTAAATCCTAATCAGGGCTCTCATTGTCTAGGTAAATTGTCAGGCTGAGACTTAATAACCTAAAAACAACTTCTAAAAGAGCAATAAAAACCAAACAAGAACAGTAAGTTTACATTTGTATTTCACAGACTTCTGTTCATTACAGAAGCATGTACAGTCCTATTAGAAAGAACCAACACGCTGAAAGAGATTGCAGCAGCCTTTCCCCTGGCCCTCACCTTTGAAGATTCCAGTCTGACAGGCTTCACATGGAGAATATCTTGCACACACTGCTCAGCTTGCATTTTACTCCAAGGATCACCTACCACACTATTACAGAGAAACACCAGTCCCCTGTACTAAATCCTCAACCAGGACAATGAGATGCAGACCCAAATTTCCAAATTTCACACACTGCTCACACTGCGGAGGACGAGTCCTAGCTACAAAATTATTTTGAGGTGAGCACATTCTGTCCCTCCAGCTGAAGATATTCCACTTTAGGAAAAAAAAAAATTAATCACCCAGGGTATCAAGTCAAACATTGTTATTTCACACAAAAGTTCCTGAACTAAACCCAGCAATCAAATGTACCTGCTCTGTATCTGAAAGTCACACTCTCTCCTGCTTGTGTTTGATCCTTTGTAGATCCTAATGCATTCATCTTCATAAGGCACTCAAAGTAAGGACATGGAATACTAAAACCAGGAAAGGATCCTGGAAATACTCCTGGAAAGGGATCTTCTGCAGACTGGTAAGTAAAGTTGGGCTCTGGTTCAGCTCCATTTCATGTGCTGTGTTTAAACCAGTGGATTCTGGCACCTATTGAAAGGTGCCACACAGATTTCAGAGCACATCCCTCAACAAGACAGGGTGACTGTGGGCAGCAGTGTGACAACTTGTGGTAAGGCAGGATTCATTTGGTTCTCTCTTCCCCAATAAGCTTTTACCCTGGGGATATTATCATTGGTTTCCACAGGCTTATCAAACACATAGCTCCTGATGATGGAAAAGGTTAAGTGGGATTTGGATGTGCTTTGTTTCTTCCTTTGAAAGCTATCATAGCACCAATGCAGAACAAGCCCAAGGAAATCATCAGACCATTTCCCCTTGAGACAACCCATCCCACCTTTCCCTGCTGAATCTGTCAAACCTTGTAAACCATTCCCTTAACTCAGCACTAACTGCAGACCATGTGCTTAAGGCAGGAAGTAATTTGTGAGTGGTATTTCCCTACCTACTCACTAAAATCTGAACATGAGCAAAGTACACCTGAAGAATGCTTTTTACATTACAAGAACCAACTTTAAACAGGACACAGAAACTAAACAGTTTAAGAGCACTTTTAGTTTCTTCATTGTCTGCACAGCTTCTAGAAATATTTCTACTGCAAACATCTCTTCTTCTGATGGAATGTGATTGTTATGTGGAAGCAGCCTGCTTGTTCAAGTGCAGAGGCAAGTAGCTCCAACAGAGTTTACATTTTGCCATTGAAAGGTCAGTTTTATCTTTGATCTGCACTTTGCCAATAGTGGTCTAATCTGTAGACAAGTCATCTGTGCAGAATTCCGTTTACAAACAATATAGAGTTTAGCTTTGAAAGGGTGCAGAGTTTGTTTTATCAAGCTCACAGACATATTTATATTTAGATGCAAGACAGTTCACAGCAGTCAATGGGTTCATATAAGGACACATGAAGGAAATCACAAAGGGAACTGCACATGAAGGAAAACACGGGTGCACAAAGACCTAACAGATCCAGAGATCCAGAAACCATTTTAACATATCAATTATACAAATAAAATACCAGCACAAAGATTAGAGTGTTGCTTCTCATCAAGCAACTTTTGTCAGCAATGTAACTGATTTATGCACATGAAAGTAATTTATGCATATATGAAACTCAAACTCATCACTCAAAAATGGAGCTCCTGAGAACTTCACTGGCTTAGTTTTGACATAAGAATTCAGTGTACAAGGACTTGAGTTTAGTTAATTTGTGTTAATACCTGTACTGTTAGTAGGCTTGCTATGAAACACAAGTATTACTCAGTACCATGGATTTAACAGAACTTAAATGCAGTAAGAAAATCATTGCCCAGACCAAAATATCTGCCAATGACAGTAAGCCTACCATTATGTCCTTCCCAGGATGCTGCATAAAGGAACACTTAAAATCCTCATTTGATTCTCCATTGCTTACCTTGTTAGAAGCTTGGAGAGAGCTTTGCAGAGCTATGCTGGCTTGAGCTCCAAAAGAGGGAAGTGTTTGCCAGAAGGAAAAAAGATACAAGGAAAGGAGTGATGTTTGAAAAGGCAAAGAGGCAACTATCAGTTATAACTGGTCCCTCCCAGGGAGGAGATGAAAACCACACTCTAACAATGGACCAGTGTGCCACAGTCTGAAACAAGCAAAGCCTAGAGCTAAAAATACACCTAGGCCACACACAGAAGCCATCTACCAAAGGTTACCTGCAGCTAGGAGCAAAACACACAGAAGTGATGAACAGGAGGCTGACAGGAATGAGCTATTCTAGCACTGATAAAGCCATGCCATGGTGGCAAAGGGAAAAGAGGGAAGATGGAAAAAGGAGCAGAGACGTGCAGATCACAGCCATGGAGGAGTCCTGAAAGTTGCCTGTTCTAAGCAGAAGATTCTGATATTAGATGCATTAACACAGTTCAAATTCTTAAGACACTGTCTTCTGAAGAATCTGTCCAACACAACTTAGTGGCCCTCCAAAAAGAAGTGGCTGGACACTGTTCACAATAAGGAATGCCAACCACTGCCCAGCAGTCAATGCCAATAGCCCCAGCTGCCAGAATTTTCAATCACCTTAAGTCCCACACTCAAAATGTAATTTTTAACTGTTTTTTCCCCTCTATCTCCTGTACAGCCTAGAGCTTTTTGAATCTATCTTAGAAATGCAGAAGAGTATGTATGCAGGCACTGTAAGGTACAAGTACTTACTCCCACTCCAGAAAAGCTTTACACCCGTGTGGACAAGACTGAAACATGTCACAAAGCATCAAAGGTAACGGTCAGAACCTGCAAAACTCATGAGTTTGTAGCTGCCTGCATCTTTCAGTGGAAGATGCAGTGAGAAGGGGATGGTGTGACCAGCCTGGGAACAGCACCTGGAGTCAGTACACCCATGGATCTTTCAAGTGTGGATGGACACACAGAACTGGAGGTTTACACCCCATGAACAGCTGAGGGGTAAAACATGCAGCTACTGTTCTTCAGAAGACTGCAGGATTTTGAGAACTGCAGCTTACTCCTCAGCACTTATTCCATCTGCTCTGTAGCCTTTATTGGTTCCCATTCCTATGGGCTCTTTAGGCCAGAGCCAAAATGAATCACAACTAACTGTGCTTAAAGTCTGTAAAAATCAAATGAAAACTGACACTGAAAATAATCTGGCTTATATAACATATCGAACTGACAGGACAATACTAATAAGCTTACGTTGGTCTGAAGTCTGCTGCTCTTGATGACCTGTTCTTCTGATGCTAATTAAGTCATCGATTTTTGTGCACTGTTTTTCTCTCTACAGCAAACATGAGAATCTATCAGACTAACACTTCCACTTTGTAGAAAAGAACTTGTGAGAAAGCAGTAGTTATTGGTTTGGTATACTGGTCTCTAATGAGTCAAGCAGAGCTGCAGGTTAACAGACCTGCATATTTCACTCTGAGAAAGGAATACAGAATCAGATTTGGTGAAATGGGAGGCAATCATACTTCCCAGTCACAGCCTCTGCAGGTCCGCTCAAATTCTAACAGAAAAAGCAACTTACTGGTGCAGAATTTGCAGCTGAATATTCCAACAGTACGTGAACATCCCTTATTTGATTTTTGGATAGGCAATTTATTCAGAAATTAAAGATTTGCGTGAGGTGAGTGCTATTTCAAATTACAGTTCTATAACTACAGAGACTAAGAGCTTTGGAGACATTATTTCTAAAATAAAAAGAAAATCATTCTCCACCATTCAGGTACATACATGCTAACACAAATATCTGCATGATGGGGATGGCATTCCCTGTCAACTGGACAGTGCTTCCAACATTTATTTTTTACAGGAAACCGAGTGCAACTCTTTCAACTGAGTACAAGGAACCTTCCTTGCTTTACTGCAGCATTAAGCATTGGATTTTATTAGTTGTGTTTCTCTAGTTGGTTCCCTCAAAGGCTACCATGGATTGTTAAATAGTTTATTAGAAAATGAAGGACTCTGGTAAGATCTGAACAGTAAAATCTTCCTGTCAGAAGCTTGGGTATAGCAAGTTCAGTAAAATATCCTAGAAACATAACGAGGGAAAAAGGAAAATGACTTCACAGCTGTGATATTCTTGCTGACCTTGTGCAGCACATAACTTCAGCCTCCTCTGCATCCACCCTGGCCTTCAGCTCAAATCTCTATGCAAATGTTGAGATAAAATTAACATTCTATAAAGCCATGCCTCACCCTGCTCTGGCCATCTGCTGCCATCATTACTTGTTGCTTCATAAAATTGAATAAAATGACACTCAGTGGTTTTCAGTCTCCACAGAGAATTACAAAATGCCTGTGACCACTACCAACAGCACGTGGGAACACTGACATTGTATGGACATCTTGAATTTAGTGACAGCAGCCTTGTTCTTCCTAATGCCAGGCTGAAAAGCTCTGCTCCCTGCCTGTGGCCCTTTGCTCAGGACAGATGCAGGTGGAGACACGCTGGCACTTCCACAGCACAACATCCCCACATGGCAACGCCGTTTTGTTCCAACCAGCAGAATTGTTTTTGGCTAGAATCCAGGTGGAAATAGTGAGTTAACCCAAAAAAATCTTCCCCCAGGCATAAAGTTCACACCAAATGAATGTATTCATATCACATATAAATCACCTTTGTTAATAATAAACTGACAGTATTTATATTACAGGGTGGGGCAAGAAGTGTGGCCATATAACAGACACACTACTGTAATGCCTGGTATTAGGATACTACACGGATCAGAGTAGGAGCTTTTACCTCATTAACCAAATGATTATTTACTGAGCTCCTCCTCATCCGAGTTTATTCACATGCATCACAAAAAGCTGCATACTGGCACAGGCCTGCTCAGGAAAAAATAAAAAGACTCAACATCAAAATAGCAGAGATCAGAACATGCGGTACTGACATAATGAGGTTGAGAAAACTGCACCGGGCCCATCTGTGCAACGAGTCTATCACTTTATTGGTACCAATTTAATAAACAAAATATGATACAGGGGACATTTTTGCAGTCCTTTAATATGGAGGGAGAAAAAGGCACTCATGTTCTTGTTCTCTTTTCTAGACCAGATTATATCTCATTATTGCTTTAAAATAGAAGTAAGTTCACCTTTTTCCATATAAAAGTATTATAATTTCTGACTGAGGTGTCGTGCCTTAGTGAACATGTGAAAACACAAATATTCCTACAGCTACTGAAAACACAAAATGTTACAAACGTTGCCAAAATCTCTGATTTTTTTTCCACGGGAATTTAGTTTTTATGGTGCTGCATGATGTGTTTTTTGTTTTCCTGTCACTGGAAAGGGTATTTAAACTATTAATTAGGAATCGATCTGAAAGCAACCAATTTATACTGTGATCTTTGCGTGAGATGCATTTATGCCAATACAGTGATTGTGTGCCACTATCATTTTAGCATCCCAATTAATACCAGGTTATACACACCTCAAAAAAAACCCACGGCCCTTAGATCTGGGCCACTGCCCAGCCTTTTTGCAGGCTGGGACAGGCTTGATCCAACCTTCTTTCCCTGTGGAGTCCTCCCTAAATCCATCTCTATTCCCAAATGGATACGAACGATCAAAATTGGAAAATAATAATACTAAAGAACGCGTTTTGTTCCCTTCTAAAGCGCTCATACACGGCCACGGCCACCTTCGGGCCTCCGTGTGCCGGCTCACGGCCACGGCCACAGCGGCCGCGCTCTCCGGGCTGGGCACGGAGCTGCGGGCTTTGGGCAGCCCGGGGCCGGCCCGCCCGTGCCGCGGTGCGGGCTCGCT
>VXBU01006372.1:554129-588972 GCA_013400315.1 Bombycilla garrulus
CCCGAGCGGGGACAGCCCCGGGACACGGGCCGAGCGGGGACAGCCCCGGGACACGGCCCGAGCGGGGACAGCCCCGGGACACGGGCCGAGCGGGGCCTGTCGCCGTGTGAGCACGGCCCGAGCGGGGACAGCCCCCGGGACACGGGCCGAGCGGGGACAGCCCCCGGGACACGGTCCATGGTGTGCTCGCTGCTCGGCAGCCGCCGCGCTGAGCGCTCTTTGTCTCCGCGGAGCTCCCTCGTGCCGCAGGAAGCGATGGGGTGGGAGCACAGGGTGGCGGTGCTGCGGCCTGGACGTGCGGTAGTTTCTCCGGCAACAAAGGAAGCAGTTTCTGGTTTTCTTGCCGTTTCTCACTGCTGTTCTTTGGCTGGACCTCACGATAGGAGTCGCAGAATCACAGAATTGATTAGGCTGGAAAAGACCTCTAAAATCATCGAGTCCGAGCTGTGACCGAGCACGTCCGTGTCAATGAGAGTGTGGCACTGAGTGCTGCACCCGATCTTAAACACCCTCGGGAACAGTGGCTCCACCACCTCCCTGAGCACACCATTCCAAAGGGACACGCAAGGGACACATTCGTGGAAAACAGGCAGCAGGGTTATTCTGTGCACCCTCACAGAAATAAAATTTCACGAATGCTTTGAATTGCAAAATCACCTTTAAATGCTGTTTTAGTAGCAGCTCTTCCCTACAACTTCAATTTCATGTTTTCACTGAAAAATCAAGATCCTTACTGGCTTGAAAAATTTTATGCAACTAATAAGCTACATTTTCTAGGGAAATGGCAAAAGAGAACATTTTTGGGGCATGAGGAAAAGTCTAGCTTGGTCTCCAAAAAGGAATCCAAGTAAAAGAGTTCAGTTTTGTAATCCGTATAATCCCTTTGGATAAGAAGTGACAGGACACTCAATTCAATTGCACTGCACCCAGATCTCAAATTTATGGCAGCACTTGTCAAAGTGTTACTATTGGGGCTCAGTTCAATTACAACATCCCAGAGTCCAATTTTCTCTTCTACTTTCAGATACAGTCCCGGGCCCATCAAAGTCACTGTCAGATTCCTATTTGGTGATGGAAGGACTTCATTAATTTCCTGCTTAGTCTCAGTCCAAAGGTTAATTACTTTGGAAAGTCAGAAGGAAAATTACTTGGCACCCACAAGTTATCTTAAGCTGCAAACACTGATTCAGCTCCATCAGTTGCTGTCATCACTCTCTTTTTCCTTTTCTCGGCAAGACTTGTTTTTTTCCCCTGATCTTCTCCATAGTCCCTGTCTTCTCAGTTTCTATTTGGGCCATTCCCAGTGTTCTTGCTGAGGTCTTGGGGGTGCTGATTCATGGCAGAATTACTTGGTTTTGACACTCCTTACACTCCTTGCCTGCTTACCCGTGTATCATACCCAGCTTGCAGAGGTGTGCTGTCGACACCTGTTCATTTAGACTCCCACTGTGCCTCCCCCACCCTTCTCCCCTTGCTGCCTGTGTTGTCACAGCTCACGCCTCTTACTTCCAGTGAGGTGCACTGTGCTCCCTTTGTGCAGCTCCTCCAATTTGTCCACATAAAATTCTCATCATGCTTGCGGTCCTTCTCAACCGGTGTTTTTGGGCCATGCAATCTCCACCACAATATCCAGGTGGGACAATTCCATGCGGAGTAGTCACAGAGGTGAATTGTCACCCTCCGCCTTCACAGAGCTCCTGTAGCTGGGTCCCTGCTGGGCCAGAGGCCACCGTGACATAACTGTGTTACTGATACAGGTCATTCCTCCCTGAGCCCTTCCTACCCTGGGGCCTTCCCTGTCCCAAGCTGAAAGGCTCGGAAAGCAAGGCACCCTGCAGCCCCTCCAGGGGTGGTGAAGGCTGGAACCAGCACCAAACCTCAACTCTGGAAAAGCTTGCACCAGCAAAGAGTGGCTCCATGTGTCACCTTTGAGAGAAGGAAGTGCACATGGGCTCAAAGGATCTGAGACAGGAGATACTAAACTGTACAAGGACAGCCTTTACCTCAGGGACGGGCTGGATCCATGAGAGAACAAGCACGAGAGAGACCAGCCTGCCTGGCTCTCCAGCAGAAAACATCCTGCTGTGTGTTTGCACAAAGAGCCCCATTTCAGGTAGGTAAGTATGAGGCATAAATGGAATTTGGCTTTAGTAGCTGGCCAGCGCTAGCCCTGTCACTGCCCTGGGGAGCACAGAGCAGCTGCATCAAACTGCTCACATTGAGAGAGTAAACCCAGAAGAGAGGAAATCATGGGGTTTGCTCTGAAAGAGGAGACAGCCCGTGGCTGAGGTGGAGTCCCTTCGCTGGAGGAGTGGTTCTGTACAAGGACTGTGGGACCCGAGCCCTTCCTGGATACACCACAGGCTTCACCTCCAAAGGCTCTGCAGGCAGCTGGGGCTGCAAGGACAGTTTGCTCCTGTCTTTTGCAACTGCTTCACTGCAGAGAGAGGATTTCATTCTCCAGAACACTTCTCTTGCATTAAGTTAGTACTTAACATCAACAGCAGGTAAAAGAAGTGGAACAAGCTTTTTGACAAAGATCAGTTGCCGAACAGGGAGGGCTGGCTCTGCTCGCCGTGCGAGCAGCAATGTCAAAAGCTGTTCCCAGCAGATGGCACAAGAGCTCGAGCTGCTCCAGCCTCTGCTCTACAGCCCGTACCTGCCCTCAGGTGTGCGGCTTCTGGTACAGGAAAAAGGAACCTGAGATTTGTACTAAAGTAAGTACATTTGTTTAGAAATGCCATCCTGATGAGTCGCTCAATTGTTGTGATTTTTGGGTTTTTTTGGTCATTTGTGTTGAAAGTAGTAGGTCTCAGCTGCTGTGGGTACCAGAAGCAAACAGTTGATGGCACTGCATGATCGCTGGCCCTGCAGTTGATGTCTCCCTGCAGCCTGACTCTGAATGAAAAACGAGGGTGTTTCACTTCCATGCTGTAGGAAGGACACTCACAAAATGTAATCGCCACTATTAAGTATATTTTATTTCTTGATTGTTCTGGTACTCATTTTCCCAATCTTCTGCTCTGTGTATGAGAGTGTACAGCCTGGATGTTTCCATTGTTCTAGAGCTGGATCTCACAGACCACTAAATAGTGGCTTGGGTGATGGATCCCAGATGGAACTGGTGGAGTGCTTTATGGCAGCTGGCACAACTGACCTGCTGGAGGTAACAGCTGGGATGCCCACCACAAGTCTCATCAGTATATTAAGAATTCCATCATTTGTCAGTGCTGGTTGTGGTGTACTTTGACTTGCACATCGTGGCCCTAAGAAGGAGACTTGTAAAGGAAGCAATAAGGAACCCAAAAGAGCAAACCAGGATTTTTTTATTAATATTTCTGCAATAGGAAATTTAAAAAAAGCTCCAAGGAAAAAAACTTCTGCATTTCTCATCCGTCTTGTATTTCCTCTGTGCATAAGCTGCTTGTGACATTACAGACTACTGTGGTGAAGTTAAAACTAGAATTAGGTTACTTAGAACTAAAATTACAACTGAGATGGGCTCAGGAATAAACATCTTGCATAGAATAGAACTATTAATAACTTTAATTGAAGCAACATTTAAAGCAAAGAGCAGCAGGTTTTCCTCATGGTTCCTGCCAACTAAATGCTAGACTAAATAATACTTTGTTTGGGCATCTTTCAGTCCTTCCTTCTGTCCAAGGAATGCAAGTGGTTTAGTGCAGCTTCTCTATTAAATGTGACTTGGACCAAAGTCAAATGGCTGTTTTAATTTGAAGGTGTTTAAAGGTCTGAAGGTGACTTTAGAGAACACAGTTAAGAGCATAATTGCAAAGCAACTTTACAAGAAGTAACTGTGGGAGCATGAAAATATAAATGACCTAAATAGTATAAAATAGTATGATGGGAAATATGGTTGGAACAAATGTCTTGGATGGGATAGGAATTCAGCTCCAGGAATGCAATTTTGGCAGTAGTGCCCCAAACAGAGAATGCTATTTCTGGGGAAATGCACTGAACTCTGGGTCATGAATTAAACTCAGGTAATTTATGTTCTGCTCATAAAAAGTGGCAGTGCAAAAATCCAAGCAGAAATGGAATGGAATATATTGCTGTAAATTTTGTAGCTGCTGGGACCTAGAGACTCGTCGTGTGCTTCTGATGCCAGGTAATGCCTAAGAAAAATTCAAGCCAAGGAACACATAGCAAACCCTTCAAAGCTGCCAACTCAGTGACCCTAAGGAAATTCAGTTTCAAAGCAGTGTGTAAAGAGAGCTTTGAAGAGGTGACACCCTGAGCTTTATTTATTAGCTGTTTCAGACAAGCTCTAAAGAAAGGCAAATGTCTTGATATTTTGAAATTGCATGGCACGTATTCATTTTCATAGGAAACACTGATCTTTAGGAAATACCAATATTATTCCATTTCCTGATTTCTCATTCTTTTCTCTCTTGGTATTTAATACCAGTCTGCTGTGCTGAACTTCCAAGCCAGTGTCTCTTCCAAGACTTGGCTGTGTGGGTCCCACAGAGCTCCAGCTTCCTCACAACCAGCTATCTTCCAGGTGCCTTTGAAGTGGGATTTCTGCTCGAAAAGCAGCTATGGAAGAAATAACCCTCCCTGTGGTAATGACAGGTCTGCTAAAGTTTTGATAATGTTTCACTCCTCGGCATGTGCAGGTCAGCTGGAATTCTTTATGGAGAGATGAAGCCACATGAGAAACCTCCACTTGGCAGAGGGATGGGTCCCTTTGGGATTTTGATGAGATCAGCTTGGACAAGTCCATGCCCCTTATGGCAAATGGGGAGAAAACTCTCCTCATACACGGAGTGTGGAGCTCCTTCTTTGGTATAATGCATAGGGGAGCCTGGCAGGACGTTCTCTCCAGATGTCTCCAGGGAAAGGCAGCTTCTCTCCCAGCAATATGGATCTGTTTCAGGCCCTACTTCAAAGTCCAGTCTGGTTTTTTTATGTGTTTGCTTTTCTCCTTTTAAACAGGAACTATCCAAAGGGCTAAAAATCTGAAGTTTAAAGAACTATACAAGCTGCCTGGAGCTCCAAAATGTTTCTTTATAATTAGTATAAATGCATTAAATATTTAACCTTCATCCTGTGAAAAGCCTGACTTTTAAAAAAGAATTTACAGCACAGGGTGGAGTTTTATCTGCTCCTAAATAGGACAGTGATTTCCTTCCTTCCATTTCTGCCCCAAATCTCAAATTCCAGAGTGCAATGAATCAATTGCAGAGGAGGAGATGACTGTTCATCCACCTCCCCATGCAATTGACTCTCAAAAACTTGATTTTTCTCAGACGAGTCAGGGTGAGAGTTCTGAAGTAGCACGACTCCAGCTGGATATCTGTTCTTTATTCTGGCTTGTGGTTCAAGGTGTCTTTTTCTTAATAAGCACCTACCACTAGACTGTTAATAGTTTAACAGTCCACAGCTTCCAAGGAAATGCTTGCCAGCAGTCAGAGCTGGAAAATAACTCAGAGAATGGCATAGGCCTGATAAAAGGATTAATAAATCACAGCCCTGAGAGCTGTGAGTTCAGTTTTGTCTGACACTGGCTCTAAGGATTATTTTGTGCATTCAGTGCTCTTAATTGCTTTTTCTCCCTGGAAGTTTGTGTGCAGCTCTGGGATAGATTTGGAGAGTTTTCCAAACAAACTGAACTAGATTTCTCCCTAAATTATATTTTAACTCTCTTCCTTACAGTAGACATTTGTATTTGAGCTGTACTGAGGGGGCTGAAAAACAGACAGGGGAAGGAGTGTCACGTCTTCTCATGGCAAAAGTAGAATATTTTTGCAGGATAAAACTGCCAACCATTTCAACTTAGCTCTGCTATTCCACTTTTACTGGAATTGTTCCGTCTGTTTCTCTGAAAATGAAAGTCTGTTTCTACTCCTGCCACCTGCTATTTCCATATGAAAAAGCTGTTTGGTTATAATGAAGGTACCATTTCTCCCAAGGGCAAAGTAAGGACATTTCATCACACTGCTCTTCCTGAAATTTCAGTAACCAGATTCAATATGTTACTAGATTTGATCTACTTTTTCACAAAGCTTAAAGCCTTTAAGGGAAACCTCAAGTTCTGTCTGTGAGTATTTACAAAACAAAATGTCATTTCCCTGCTGAACTGTAAGACAGGCTGATCTGGCAAAACAAAAAAGAGAATCCAAAACCAAGATTCACTTTAGCTTTGAGACTTACCCAGTGACAAGCTTTTGGAAATCACAATGATTTCCAAGCACAGACCATATTTTTATCCCAGGCAGAAGTCAACAACAGCATAAACAAAAAGTTCTTTCATGCTGATCTTGATGTGAGTAATGGGAGGGCAGTTGAGATGGCCAGAATTTGGGTTCCTGACCAAGCTAGCATTTTGCAGATTCATTTTTGGTTTTTAGGAAGCTATTTAAACTGTCCCTTGACTCCAGGAAAAGTTCTCCAAATGAGTCACTTTTGACACCCACCTTTTAATGAATCCCTTGATATCAATAGCATTGTTCTTCTGCTTTCCAGGAACAGAGCAAGAAAACAGTCTGAAGGCTGATACTGGACCTGAGTTTCCTCAGCAGGATTCCTGGAAAAGAATCATGGAAAAGTGATCCTCCTCTTAACATTTGTATAGCTGACTCAGTATCTAACCCCTGACAGAGTATGTGACACCCAGGAGTTTATAACAAAATGAGTTTGGTGCTGCAGGCCTGGATTCACTGCAGGAGATTCCCAAATGGCTGATGAAGGCTTTGGCAAGGGAAAGAGCAGGGGGCTTGCCCTGGGCCATTTGCTGCACTTTCAGCTCTGCCTCAAGTCACCTTTTCAGAGCAATGCAGACACAAACATGAATCAGAAAAGATTGCACAGTTACAAAGCTCTTTTCAGCACTGTGTCCTTTTTCCTGGTAGCCTGGCAATCCCCTGGGCTGAGATACACTCTCTGCTTTGTCCAGGGTTAAAAGGTATCATTGGGGATGGAAAGGTAGAGGCTGCATTGAAGGCTGAAGAGAAGACACAGCCGAATTTTTTCTCAAATCCCCAGAAAGCCATCAGCTGTCACTAGAGCTCTGGTCAGGATACTACAGCTCCTTGGAGACGTTCCAGGCTCATAAAAACACACTTAGGCCTCTTGCTGCTTCTCTGACTCCTTTAGGTTGCGGCCTAAATTGGATCCTGAAGGAATAAGGATTGGGTCCCATAGCAGACTGAGGCTTCATTGAAAATCCCAATTGACACTTCTCTATTAATATTAAAGATCTGCCTGGTTTTTGCAAGTCATCTTTATTTCAGGCCTGATTCATTTATCAAATACTCACAGATCAGCCAAAGGCCAGGGCAGTACATGGGAATGTGTTAACACATTCACTCTTGGATTGCCAAAACATTATCCAATTATCTATGCTAACACCAGCTGCTTGCAACGTGGAAAGTCCTTAATTAAGAAAAAACTGTGGTAAAGGCACGATAAAATGAGAATATCTGAAGACGTCTCCCCAGGCTGGATGAGACAGAGATGCAAAGGAACAAAAATGTCATCACAAATGCACACCTAAACATTTTTCAACATCAGTATATCAAGGGATGAAGTCACTGTAGTCCCAGAAATAGAGGCAGATTGTGTCTTTTTGGTTTAAATCGGTTTTCTGACAGATTTCTTGCAGGAAGCACCACAAAACTGCTGTAGCCCTTAACTACAAGTGCTACCAGCCACTAGATGTCCCAGAGCTGCATTCAAACTGTACCCATCAGCTGCAGACAGAGGGAGGGCAAACTTGGCAGTGCAGGAGACAAGGTATAATTTAACAGCCTAACTGATTTGTCTGGAATCAGCACATATATGTCATTCTTTAGGGCTTGCATTGTACCTCTGATGGTGTGAGAAATAAGGGATCTGAACACATGGATCTGAGGAAGAGTTTCCACATCCCAAAGCTGATCTCGTTTCATTTATTGTTACTTTAAGCAAGAATAAAAGAATGTGGCAACACTGCTGCCACAACAGGCAAGCAGGGAGGGATGGGAAAGCTGACACTTCAGTGTTAATAAGCTCCTCAGAATAGCAATATAGAAGAGCAGAAGGCAAATATTTCTGATCTTGTCAAGCTGGTGCAACTGTGGGATCTGCACGTGCACGTAAAGGTGCAATGTCAAGTTGCTTTTCTTCTCCTGTTCCTCATTTGTGGTTTAGCATCTTTGCTCAGCAAGCTGCAGCGATGCAAGTTTCTGTACACACATGCACTGTTCTGCTCCCACTATTTCTCCCTTCATTTAATTGCTTTGCTATAATGTTCAGAAGTTTTGTGATTCTGCATTTGACCCAGGAGAAAGTTGTGAACAGCTCACTCAGAGGAAAAAACAGAAAATGGCCCAAACATGGCTTGTGCTCCTTCCAAACAGAAATAGTTTAGAAACATTCACCTTTCCAACCTCCTGATGCCCACATGGCCTCCTTCAGCCTATGTTTAACCTCCCTTTACATCCAATTCTTGGCTAATTCTTCTCTCTGAACAATCTCTATGATGATCAGCCATATCTCTGCGTGTATGAAGCCCTCTGCAGCACTGGAGTGTTGTGTTAGGGCTCCCGTATTTCTCTTCTCTGTGTTGCTCTGTTGCTCGACCCATCTGATACAGCCCAAGCAGAATAACTTTGCCTGACATGCACAGCGTACCCTGGCACTGCTCTGAACACACCCCACCTCATGGTTGGGATTTTGGGGTGCTCAGAAACCTTGGGGAAGAATCCTCAAAGTCCACTGCTCTGCTTCCTGCTTGAAGTAATCTCCTACATGTTTTCTTTTTTCTTGATTATCAGGGAAAACAGAGACTGTGATCCTGCAACTCCCCCAAATCTGCCTCTGTCCTATGGAACTCACTTGCCACTCAGTTGCTATTTCTTCTCTGTCAGAGCAGTAATTTAATAACACATACCAGGATCCAGCCAGCATGTCCAATAAAGGAACAGAAGCAATTTAATGTGATTCATGATCAGTCACAACTAAGCAACAGGACTAATTCTTTGGCATTCATTCCTGGGAGTAATGATTCAAGGAAAAAAAGATATTCTTGATTAGATTCAAAGAAAGTAGAGGAGTCTACAACCTCTTCACAGGCAGAAAGGAAGGGGAATGAATCCAGGACATAATTTTCTTTTGTAAGTGACCCCCTGCACTGCTGGATGAGGAGGGAGAAAAGATTGTGTCAGAGAACAGTGGTGCTGCCACTTGCCTCCTCCAAACCATTCCTGCCAGAGTATAAAAAATTTCAGAAGACAAGGCTGGATGTGACAGTAAGAGGTTCTTGAGGTACTCTAATATCTTTCTTGCTTCCCTTTGATACATCAACTACTAAGCAGGGTGAGGTAGAAATGGGGTTTTGGATACAGAAAGGTTGCATGGGGGCATCTGCTCTCTATTCTGGTGCAGAATGGTGGTGTCATTTGTGCTTGGCAGGTCCTGAGGATGAATGAGAGAGAACTAATGAGAACATCAGAAAGAAACCATTTATTAATGCTTCCCTTGCTAGGAAAATCCATCGTGTCAGTGTCCTGTTCCTTCTACCTTACTTACCATTCAGTGACACTGGGTGACATTTTTAGCTTAGTCATTTTATCAAGGCTGTGAGATAAATCACTGCCCAGTGCGGGAAATGAGCTCAGCAACATTTATAACAGTGTGGGGTCTCATGAAATCTTAATTTAATGACCTTTGAGTAAGAATAGAGGCAAATATATGCCCTTGTCAGGCGACCACATCCTGGCCTCCATCAAATCCTGCCACCTACTTCTCTGGTTGTTCTGATCCTGTGCTGCAAACAGGCCCAGGTCTCAGATGATCCTGTCCTTCAGTCTAATGGGAGTGCTCAGAGAGTTCATTTCTGCAGCCAAAGCTTCAGGCAAGAGGGATAAAACCTTTTCCCAGGATGCAGCAGTGCCGGTGAAAGAGCTGTCAGTCACCAGGACTGCCAGGCACGGGCTTTAGCTGATGGTTAATGCAGCCTTGCTCTTCTGAAGCCTGTCCGTAGGAGCCACAGTCAAGACCTGTTACAGCATTATCCCATCACATTCATCTGACAAAGTGTCATTTTGCACTTTGGGCCTGGGGGAGCCCCGTGATGGGCAGGATGGCAGCCAAGACTCGAACTGTGCATGATGTGACAACCCTGTCACGGTGCCTAGGGACGTTCTGTGGCACGTGTGGCCCTGTGGTTAATGGCACTAACCCAGGCAATAACTGTAAGGATCAGGACAATGTCCTGGGAACTGCACCCCAAAAGCTCAGCAGTGACAAGTCCACAGTGCAGCTGCACAGAGCTTGTGACCAGCAGGCAGCAAGACAAATCACAGAGTGGGCTCCTGAGCAGGTGAGCTCTGCCTGCCCAGGCTGTTACACTCTCCTGGATGTCAGAGGTCTGGTGTTACAGTCCTTCATAATCCCTTCAATTCCTCTTTGTCTGTCCTTCTCTTTCTGGGGCCAAGCCTCTGTGCTCTTCTCTTCACATTTATCTAAATAAAGGAAGAAATCAGAAGAAACGCTGGAGCAGCAGTGATGCCACTATCCCCGTGATCATCATTATTTGTCATATCTACCATCAGTTATGGTTTGTTTGTGCTGGGTTTTATCCAAAAGCATGGGAATAAAATATTCCTCACCAGAGGGAACACAGAGTGCAGTTTAGGATGTGATGCAACAGGTGGGGGTGTTTCAGACTGGCAGGGACCATCGCTCCCTGTTTGGCTGTGTGGCACATCTCTGGCCTGGGGCAGGAGGCAACCAGGGAGCCTCTCACCTGCAAGGAAACAAAGAGAAAGTGTTTGGTGTCAGCTCGGCCCGGTGACAAGGACAGGAGCGCTCCTCAGAAGTGGAGGAGTGGCTTTGCCAGGAAGCTGAACTCCTGGGTGGTGGGACGTGGCTGTCAGGAAGCCCGGCCAAATGTCTCAGAGAGCTTGTGACGTGGCACTGCTTCGCCACCACACACACACCATCTGCCACCAGCCGTCCCCAAGCACAGCCTCAACGTGTAGCTGCTCTGCAAAGCAAGGCTGCAAATTAGCTCTGGGAGAAGGAGGCTGGTAGCAAATGCCACCCCACGCAAGGGTGCTGAGTGCGGGCTCTGAAGTGAGGTGGGGCCACCAGTGTCTCCCATGGCTGAAGCCAAGGGCTGCTCAGTCTGTCCAGTTCACACAACCACCACGTCCATGGGGCAAAACGACTTCCTTGTCAGTGGCTTCCTCACAAAAGTGTGAAGAAACCTGCCTAAAGAGAGAGAGGAGACAGCTCAGTGCCAGGTTGACTCTGTGCGGTGTTGGGGTGGTGGAACACGTGCATGTGCAGCCCCTTGCACCTTGGTTTGTATGAGTGGATTTGGAGCCCAACTCCCCAGCCAGCGCAGGGTCCATCAAACTGCTGATTCCTCTGCCAGCCTCATTCCTCATCTGCAGCTCAGACACCCCTGGTTTCCCCATGAGATGCTGCAGGGCTGAGTCTGCCTTCCATCCACAGCACGGCCGTGGAACGCACACTGGTGCCTACCATGGGTGCACAAGACAGCCTGGAACTGGTGTTTGCTTTCTATAGCTCCTGTCTCCCACCTGTAGTCCTTTGCCTTCTTTACTGGTAGAACTCCGCCTGAACTGGAAGAATTTGCCATTTTAAGTGGAAACTATTATTGATGAGCACTAGGGTGCCACAGATTTTACTGTTCCCTACCCTCTCCCTTTCCTCTCTTAATTTTCTTGCTCTTGGAGACAGCCATCTGCTCTGCCTGTCCCAGGGCTCAGCCCTTGGGATTACAATATCCCCACGCAGTCCTGAGCACAGCAAGGCTATGAGCCAGTAGACTCTGTGAGCACCAGAGTGAGGAAGCCTCAAGGGAACCGAGTGAGGAAATAGCAGGCCCAGGCTAATCATCTTCTTGGAGCACTCTCTTCATTTGGGACGCTGAGACCGACAGCGGAGAGGCTGCTCTGAGTTATCACTGCTGCACATGGAGCAGATCTGTGCCAGGCATCTTTCTTGGTTCCCAGGCTGCTTGGCACCTGTCTGCCACCCAGCTCAAACCCAGAAACTTTGCAAAGAAAAAGAGTGCCAATCTTCTGAACTCTTACCAGTGAGCTCCTTCCCAAGAAGGAAAATGTGGTTTTCAATGCAGCTCCTGTTGTCCAGGGGTTTATGGTAATCAGCTGCAGCCCGACAGCACAGTGAGGACTCCAGCAAAGCCCAGATCTGTGACACAGTCAGCAGAGGCTGCACAGAAAGAGCTGGCAGCTTAGGATTGCTCCTTGCCTGGCCTTCTGCAGACTAGGACTCCAGTGCAGCTGCATGGGGCTGATAACCTGCTGCACTGCTTCATGGGCACATCACAGAGCTGAAGGGACTGAGCCCCAGGACTCTTTGTCAAAGGGGTGGAACATCAACCTGGCCAGGAAAATCAATTCCTTCCTGCCCAAGGGCAGGGTGTGTTTAGCAGGCTGTGCAGTGGACAGCTAGCAGGGTTCTTTCTTAGAGAGTAGGATTGAGTTCCACCATCCAGGGCACTTTCCCTCCTCCCTCAGGAAACAGAACTGTGCTCCACTTTTTTCTCTTAAGAATTTTCTTTTCTCCCTGCAGTCTTTAGTTAACGAGACTTCCTCGCTCTAGAAACTCAGAAAAAAAAAGTAAATTGTTGCCAACTTTCTTCGAGATTCCGTTAAAAGGAGTCCAATAAAGCACAGGAATAGATCTGATTTGCTAGAAAGTAGGACTGTTTTTTTCCCCTAGAGCTTGCTCCTATTGCCACAGAGAAAGCTCCAGCACAGTGATCCACCTGCACATGGGAGTGTGGTGGGAAGAAGCCCAGAGGCAGGTGGTGGATCCCTGGCTCAGCAGAGCTCCTGGAGTGCTGGCAAAGGGCTCCATGCTACTGCTGTGCTCCCCATCACCTGGTGGGATTTTAAAGTAGAGCAGATGTATATTAACTCCATTTCTCCGACCCTCCTGCCGGGTTTAGCTGTACGTGCTGGAGACTGCATCTGTAAATGATTGATGTAAGCAGAAAGGAAAGTTTTTTCCAAACAAGAAAGGATGACATGGAGTGAGCACAAACAGCCTTCCAAAGAGGGAGCTGGGTGTCTGGGAGTTTTCAGATCCAGGCTGAATGTTGTCCTACTGAAGGGAAAATATGGAAAGTGCCACAGCTCCACATCTGTTCAGGTCACTGTGTCCAGCCCAGGAGGACCCAGAGCTCACCTGGACTCTCTGGGAAGGGCATCTACATAATGCCATGGTTACAAAATGCCCACTTAGTGCTGGAGCTGGGCACACGGAGATGAGTGCCTTTGCCAGGGAAATACACTCGCTCAGGGTGACAGGCTGCCTGCAGCCCTGCACGGGCGTGTAGGACAGGAAACCAAGGAGAACAAAGATCCTGTTCAAATACTGGAAGACAGCGTGTAATTACCTGAGCTGGGAGCTGGCCAGGACTCCAGGAGCCATAGCGCTGCAAGAGCAAAAGATGAAAAACGTCAGGGAGTGTCGGATGGGGGAGGTGGGTGCCAGAGAACCAGGCACAGATTTTTACTCTCTTTGGGAAGGCAGCGTCTCTGCACTGTGCCCGTGGCTGGGGCTTTGATCCAGCAAGGATGGAGAGAGAGATGTGTGTGCCTGCTGCACCCTTCCCAGCCACTCCACTGCCCTGCAGAGCTGGGGATCTGCCCAGGGGATGCTCTGGCCCAGGTTACCTTTGTACCATCCTTCACTGCTGTGTCCCAGCCACAGCCCCTCACACAGAGCCCACAGCAGCTCCACAGGACTCTGCCCTGGGCCCAAGGTGCATCTGCACCTGAACGCTGCTGGAATGGCACACAAGCATTTCAGCCCAAAGCAGCCCCAGAATCTGGTGAGGAAGATGGAGATGGGTTGGAGTAATGCATCACAAAACACTTTGGGGACAGAGCAGAGAGTCACAGCCTTCAGCTGATGTCAGGGAACTCCTGTCACAGGCCTGTGGTGCTTGCAGAGACCAGTCCACACTTTCAGCCTCACCTCTGTGACCTTCCTCAGAGCTGAATTCAGACTCCTCCAGCCATTTCAGGGCTGTCAAGCACCAGTTCAGGCTGTGCTCTCTAACTCAATAGCTGCCAGCTGATGTGGCTCTGCAGGGCTACAAACCAGGATGAAACCCTCCGCGCTTTCCGAGGGGGGCAGTGCCAGCCGTGAGGAGCTCTCTCAAATCGGGCCAAGCCCTCCTGACTCAGTTTTGTGCCCCTGTTTGAATGAATCTGGGTGCACACACAGGATGATAATGTGCAGTTTTCTCAGGACTTCACTGGCTTCCCTCATCTGTCTCATGCTGTGCTTCAGTTCCCCAGTCTTGATACTGGGAATAACCTCTTATGTTTGGTGGTGAAATGGACCAGGGATCTCACCCCACAGATCTTAGTCCCACCTCCTGTGGCTCATTCTTTTTGTGCTGCTGGACCAGATCTAGAACCCCCTTTCCTCAGTGGAGCCACTGGCTTTGGCTGAGATGTAGGACCAGAGCCAAGGCCGGCAGTGCCTGGGGGAGGCAGACAAGTGGCTGGCTCGAGGGAATGTGTGTTGGGATCCAGGATTTACTATCAGCCATGAACTTCTATGTGTCCCATGGGATCTCACAGCTGCTCTTGAACTGATTTAAAGGCCAGCCTCATCTCAGGAGCTGCATTTCAGTGGCCTTTGAAGCACTGGACTATGCACTTCTCCTGTGGAGAAGCGTCAGCCTCCACCATCTCTTCCTTCCCATCCACTTCGCCACACATCCCCTCACACTTTTCAAGAACTATTTTTCTCCTTAATCACCAGCCCCAAGTTTTCAAAGTTAATTGGGGCTGGTGAGGTATAAATAGATGCTGGACCAGATGGAAACTCTGTCGTGATTTATAGCTCGCTGAGCCATCACATGTTCCACTTGTACTCTGAGCAAGGGCACCATTAATTATGACACTGCCCAGGCAGATCGCAGGGGAGGTTACAACAATGGTTTTCAAGCTGACGACTTAAATATAACCAGGTTGTGAGGTTTTGCTGAGTGAGCGAGATGCAGACAGGACCTGCTTGTTGCAGTGGCACTGTTTCCAGAGCATTTCTCCAGTGAGCCCCAGGGGAGCAGGTGAAGCAGCTATTTTGGAGACTTTTGCATGGACTGAGCCAACATAGCCAGTCCTGCTTTTGTCCAAGCAAACTGCAATAAAGCTGAGGGATATTTTCTAAGCCCTGGGAAGGGAACTCTGTGCATTCCTAGCCTGAGAAAACCAAAAAGAGAAAGGAGATGTGGGCATCTCGTGCTACAAGCTCTGTGTCCTTGGCTCCACAGCTCCAGAATGCATCGCCCCCAGGGGCTGCAGTCCAGGCTGAGGAGAGCAGGGGAGAGGGACATCTCCTCATCAGTGTTTCCAGGGGGATGTAAAGATCAAAGGACTTGCTGGAGGTCATCTCGGAGGGTCTGGTTCTGCACCAGGTCTCCTGAGCTTCAGGCCTCTTTTTATCACTGCCTGTTTCTCCTTGTAGCCCACGCTTAAAACTTCTATTCAGTTATCCATTGTGAATTGGGATTTTGCTAATTACTGGAAGAAAGGGAAGCTCAGGGCAAAGGGGGTGACTAGTCCTGCCTTTCCCCAAGCCCTTCCTGCCTCAGGAACACACTCCCCATCACTTGTGAAGCACCCAGTTCAACAACACTTTGCAGTTGTCCTGATTTTTCTGGGACCTGCTGCTCAGAGGTAAAACAAGAACATGAGCCACAGCCTCCTCTTGCTTTTCAAAAGCATCGACCTCTTGTATTCCCTGCACTGTGCAGCTTCAAAATACAGATACGTGTCACACCCTACTGCCAAAAATGGAGAAATCTTTACAAAATCTTCCTTGGGAACTCTTTGCATGACAAGCAGAATAAGATGTGCAATTACAGAGCCATGATTTAAGAACTTAAAACCCAGCTAAGCTCAATAGAAGGTATCAGACTTAAAAACAATACGTAGGGAGAATTTAATCTTGCAGGGACTGCAGTTATTTGAGTGGAGAGATTGTGTTTGGGATTAAGAGTCAAATTACTCCACAAGTTTTTATTAAACCTTTATATTTTCAGCTGTACCTTCTTATGGCTGTTTTGGGACAGGAGCTTGATTTTATGATGGGCATAAATCCCCCCAAAATAGTTTGGATTCTCTGAAATAGGCAAAACATGAACAAAATGGATTTGGACTTTATCTGGGCTGCTGACGACTTAGAGCCCACACACAAGTATTTCATTAAGGCATGCAATTTTCCAGAAAGCAAAAAGAGGTCAAAAAAAAAAAAAATCTAATTTCCCTAGTGTTCCAAAAACGCCAAAGAAGCCCTGAGCACATACACACACCCCTCGCTGGGAACCCTCCTGAGCTGCATGCACACTCCTGCTGGGAAGTGCATGTCTGAGCATCCCTGTTTTGAATGGATCCCAGCACTGACACGACACAGAAACATTCACTTGGGGAATCAACCTCCTGATTATCTTAGAGCTCCAGGCAACACGGCCCAGCTCCTCTGTGGGGATGCTGGGAGGGAGGAGAGCCCTGTACAGGCTCTTCCAGTGCCTGCACGGCCACAGCCCTGGCTGCACACACCATGTGGCGTTATGGGCTCAGGGGCTCGTGCCTGTGACTGTATCCACAAATTTCCATCTTCCTCCTGACAGATTAATCCAAACCCACAGACATTATGTCCTGGTGTGCAGTGGATGTATCTGTGCAAGACAGATGTTTGGTTTTGAGCGAGCAGCATTGCTGTGGCAGAGAGGGCGGGAGCGGGGACAAATGCTTTTCCCTGCTGATGTCTCTGATTCAAAGTGGCTTTATTCAGCTGACAGCCAGCTCTGGGACTGGGAGCTGAGCTCACAGCTGAATGGAGCTGGCTGTCCCCAGCTGCAGGGTGGCATTCCTCTCCAGCTGTGTGATGGGTAATGTCATGCTATCAAATCTTGCCTGCAAAAAAATTCTGGGAAAGAAAAAACGAGTGTGTCTGGCTTGATGCAGGCAGTGCTGGCCCTGAGGTCCCTGTGCAGCAGCTCCCAGCAGCTCGTTCTTGGTGCCATCACCCAGCAGCAAGAGCCCTTCTTGCCAGGTGTATTGGACAAACCCGCTCCTGTCTCTGCACCTCTGCAAGCGGGGTGACAAATGCAAAGTGCTTTACGCCCCTCTGTGGGAAATAACTCACTCCCATTGACAGACCTGAGGGTGTGAACATCATTTTATCTACAGGAAATGCGGGTCCATGCCAGGTGGACATGGTATAGATCACATGTCATTAAACGCACCATGGAGATCAGGAGCTGGGAGAAGGAAGGAGCAGTCTGCGACAGGGAGCAAAGTACTAAACACACACGGAGGTGTTTGCAGGTCAGACCCACGGCACCAGAAACACTTCTCTGCCTTGTCTCTGCTCCGAACCTGTGCCACCTCCCCACAGGCAGGGCTCCGTCCCCGAGAGCCCCGGGCAGCTCCGTCACAGCTGACAGGCAGGGGAGGAGCGGTGTGCTCCCCGCCACCTCCCGCTGCCGCACTGTCCGCTCGCCCGCTGCTCGGTAAGGGCTCGCTCTTCCTGCTCCGCTCCCTGCTTTGCCCGTTCCAGCCCAGCTCAGTTCTTTATTCCTGTAGGGATTCACACATTATCCCAAATTGGCTCAGTCTGGGCAATTCCAGCTTGGGCCAGGTCCCAAGGACCTTTTCACCTTTGTGCTTTTCATTTGGAGAGGATGAGGCAGTCGCAGGGTAGCTGAGGTGGGTACCAGGGAGCTGCACCTCTGAAAGCATCACGGGTACGTGGGTATTAACATTATTTGAGGGGTAGTGTGGTAAAACACTGCCGTGAGAGTGTCCTTAGCACCAAGGCTGTGGTCACCTGCCATTACAGACTGACCCTTTCTGTCCAACAGCTGTGCAGACGCTGGCTGCAGTCCCTGGGCCAGCAGCGTCCTCCCGGGGCAGCACCATCCTCCCTGCCCACGCCCGCTTTTCTGCCGGGCAGCAGAAAGACAAAGGGCAGGGAAACATTCACCAGGTTCAGGGCTGGCTTCACACTGGGGAGAAGCCCTGTTCTCTCAGCAGGATGAGCACTTCTAATTCATGGTGACAGAGGGAAGTAATTTGATGTTTTTGGGTGGCTGTGCTCTCCTATCAGCCTGAACCTCACCCTGGTGTGTGAAGCACTGGCTCTGTGGAGGGAGCTGCCAGGAAAGGAAGACACCAGCACCTTTGCCCAAGCAGCACCATCCCTGATGCAGGGCTGCTTCCCCTCCCGAGCCACCGGCTCCTTCCCAGTGACCCTGGCTCACTCCCACTGCGGTTGCTGCTGCTCTGGGTGATTAATTCACTGTGAGTAATTTTGGAGCAGATGATCTCATTCACGTGGTTCCTGCTATTTCCCTGGGAGAGGAGAGAAGAGGAGAGGAGAGGAGAGGAGAGGAGAGGAGAGGAGAGGAAGAAAGGGAAAGGGAGAGGAGAAGGAGAGGAACACGATGTCCATGAGAATTGTCCCTCTGTACATGCTCAGGAAGCCCAGCACCAGTTTGATGACAATTTAGTGGTACAGTGCTACAGGCAGAGCAGAAGAAAATTTGCTGGCAAATTGGTTTCTCTCAATAGAGGGCAATTTGATCATTTCGGCTGATAGGAGCTCAATTATGGCTTTGTAATGAGGCTGGCATTTGGGGCAGCAAGTGGCTCCTGTGGCTAAGGAGCAGCCTGGCCTGCTGGGCTCCTGGGGGCTGGGGAGGGCTCCCGATGTGGGATGTGGCACTGGGAGTCTGGGCCCTTGGGGACTGCCAAGTTCTGCCCCCTCCAGGGGCTGGGGAGGCTTTGTGAGGAGCTGCAGGGACTCGCTGCAGTCCCCAGTTACCAGCAGGAAACCCCAGTGGATTTAGAAGCCTCCAAGTGCCTGCTGACAGAGTCAGAGACATTAAAGAAATCTGTGAGCCCGTGTTTGGAGAGACAGGACCTGCACTGAGGTGGCTGCTCCTCTCTGGCAGCACGGGTGATGGGAGAGCGAGGGCAGCAGCACTGCCCTGTCCCGGGATGCACCACGAACAAACTGGAATGAACCCTACAAAATGGGATGAGATTAACAAAGCAGCTGAATTATTCTAAGCTAATAAAGTACCAAGTCCAGATGGCTCCCACTATGAATACTATTAAAGAGAAAAACTCAGGGTAAATTAGGAGATTTGAAGCTAAGGCTTTTCATGTACAGAAGATGCTCTGTGGGGCAGGCAGCCGTCTCCTCTCCCTGGCTGTCTCCAGGGACAGAGATTTGGTGCTGTTTTTTCAGCCCTGGAAAAAGGAATGTGTGTTCCTTTTCACTCAATTTCTGCTGTCCTTCCCTTGGAAAACCATGCTTGTGGCTTCCTGGCAGTGCCAGGCTTGGAGCCATGGGGGCATCTTCCTGCCACACACATGCCCATGCAAACCTCAGCTGCCTGGGATCCATGTGCACAATTATTTCCCATTCTCAGGAGTGGTGTGAACCCCCAACCACATCTCTGTTGGCCCCTCTCACTGTCTGATGGGATCACACTCATTGACTTTCTGCTAAGGGAGTGGACAGCGTGAGTTTGCTTCTGAATTTTGGTGCCTGAAATAAGCTGTGAGCAGCAGGAGAGCTGTGCTGTGCCTGCTGTGGGAAGGGCTGGGCTGTGTCCCTGCGTGCAGAGGGGCTCAGCAGGAGGCTGCTTGTAAGGGCCAGATCCAAACCACAGCGTGCCAAGGACTGTTTATCCATCCCTCAGCCTGGGAAACGGGTCCAGAGGCAATGAGTGGCTGCAGAGCTGGGGCAGCCACAGCCCTGGGCTGCTGCAGGGAGTGGGGCAGTGCTCAGCAGGGCTCAGAGCACCTGGGACAGCTGTGCCACGCAGAAGGGAGGGACAGCTTGTGACACGGGGTTGACACCAGCCAGAGCAGCTCAGGGCAGGGCAGCAGAGCAGGCAGGACCCAGTGGGTGCTTAGAGGCACGATATTTCCTACCCGCCGTGGTGAGGATGCACATTTAAAGCACATCCTTGTTCCAAGAGGGAAGAGAAGAAACCGTGGCGGGGGGGAAGAGCTGGTTTTGCTCCATCCGCAGTGCCTGGGGCAGTAGATGGCTGATGTGTTTAGTTTCTGAATTACCCTGATGAGATGGATAAGCTTGTTATTTGTTTTAATTAATGTGAAGGAAACTGTTAGAGTGCCAGAAAGTGTGAAGAGAGGGGGAGCAGAGAGGGGAGATGGGGACATTTGGAATTGAAGCATCCTATTAATATCTCTGCTGTTGAATGAAAGGTCATTAATGATCCAAAGAAAAATGAGCGTGGAGAGAAACAAGAGAACCAAATTCCTCTCTGCCTCCCATCACCCACGTTGTTAACAGAACATCTTCCAAGCCCTGCTGCAGTCCTGCTGCCCCTTGTTCTCTGCTTTTTTCCTGCTGTCTTTGATCTGCCACCCTCCCGTTGGCGCTGGATGGGGTGGGAGGGTTTCAGGGAAGATGAGAGTTAGTGCCTCACAACACTGACACAAAGCTCCTCAAAACTTCACCCTTCTGCTGAGATCCAGAGCAATGTCTCCTACCTTTGTGCCAGGACCTCAGCTGGATGCAGCAAATCTTGATCTCTGCTGAAGGCATCGAAATACCATCCTTGGAGTGGAGTTTGACAGGCAGAGGTGCTGCAACAGGCAGAAAAACCTGACTTGGTTTATCTCGCTAATTTTTTCTGCTCTTTTCGAGGTTACCATGAGCAGTGTGTGTTCCTAGCCCTGCACTGAAACTGTGCTTGCCCAGGAATTGATTTGCCATGCCTGAGGTGGAAGCAAACACAGATTAAATTTAAGCTATTTGTTCAGTATCTCAGTTACGCAATTGGACATGATAGATTAGGGAAGGTGACCTCCTGTAGCACAAGGGGGATTTACAGACATGTTTCAGCAAATATTACACTTCCAGCTCAGGATAAAGGAGAAAAAGGTACTGGCTGGGTGCCTCCCTGCACAAGCACTAAACCCCAGCGATCCCTGTCTTCCCTCAGAGTCTCAGGCTGGAGGACCCAGGATCTCCGAAGCAGGGCCAGCCTTGATTCCTCCTGCAAGGAGAAAAAGGAGAAAAAGAAATTCCCTCCAATGGAAGAAGAAGGGGGAAAATGAGCCTTTGCAGGGTCCCTGCCACCTGCTAAACACAACCAGCCCCTTGAGATGCAGGATTTTGTTCCAGCCACCATCGCCCACACTCCTGACTCCTGAGAGCTCCATGGTGTTGGTAAACCCAAGGCTTGAGGCTCTTGCTTGCTGCAGGGAGGCTCCCAGGGTCAGGGCTGTGGCAGCGGGTGGGGAGCAGGCAGAGGAGGGGACACAGCTGTAGGGACCACGGGAAGGTTCGTTTGCTCAAGAGGCCAGCAATGGACCGGCAATTTAAAATTGAAATCCGTGTGCTTAAGAAAGAATAGAAAGGAAAGGAGCCAGCCAGGATTGGTGGTTGCACCGCAAACTGTCAGTGTCTGTTTGTGAAAAGGCTTTTGACTGACAGCAAAGTTGTCAGAGGCGTCTGACGTCAGAGCTGCACAGCGAGGTGTCGAGCTACCGGAGGGCACAGCTTGCCGACAGCAACAGCAGCATCAGCTGCCCCTGGGTAGCTCTGAGCCCTCCTCCTCCTCCTCCTTTCCCTCCTTGGCTCAGTTTTGGAGCAGACGAGCAGGCTGCCCCAGCCCTGACCTGCCTGTGGGGCTCCCAGGAGGAGGAGGAAAGGGGAGATGCTCCCCGGGTGCCACATGGCTCCCGAGCTGTTGAAGCCCTGAGATGCAGACATCCTGGCACAGGCAGGGCAGTGCCCTGTGCCACCCCCTTCTCCCTGAGCCCTGCCCTCCCTGGGCTGGGACACGCTCGGCTCAGCCTACCCCTGGGAAGGGAAAGGGAAAGGGGGCTGGGATCTCTGAGCAGCACTGTGCCAGAACAGGGTCTGCCTTGCACTTCCCACACCCCTCCCACTCTTCCAAACCTCACCCAGGGTTTTACCTACCCAAGTGCTCCACAGTCCCTTCTCTGGCTGCAGAAAATTCATGAATATGCCGAGTGCCAGAGTCTAACACTAACCCTGGGCCTTCCCACTCTTCTTGCCTGGTTCTGTGCCACCTCCCACACGACCTGGACAAAGCCAGGGCTCTACCTGAACAAAACAGGCAAACCAGATGGAGACTAGACCTGTTTCTGCATGCTTTGGCACTGAAAAAATACAGTAGCTCTGGCCATGGCAAGAGCAGGGCAGAGCTGGGGCAGAGGGGGAGGCTGTGGCGAAGGCAGCACGAATGGCTCATGTTTGCTCTCTTGATGTGAGGTCTTGCAAATGATTCTCCAGGAGCATCTGTTCCTCAGGCAGGGGCTGTACCATTGCAGGCGTCCTCCAGAGACATCACTGCCACATTGTGCAGATAAATAAATCAATAAAAGCAGTGGCTACGGGAAGGGATTTGGCCTTTTTGCCTTGGAAACACCTGAGTCACCCAGGGTAATCACCCTGTGGCTTTGGATGGATGGGTTTTCAGAGCCCTGAGACACCTGCTTGCTGCTGAAGTGGTTTAGCCCGTCTGTTTAATGCTGTGCTAGCTGGGAAATTGTTTCTCTGCTTTAGCTTTAAATTATGAATTGTTGCCTGAAAGATTATCCCTTGTTTATCTGTGTTCCAGTGACCCCCTTTGCTGCCTCTCCTCTCCCCTCTGCTTGGGCGTTGCAGCAGCGAGGGCAGAAGGAGCAGGAGATGTGATCATTCCCAGCCCTGAGTATCAGGCTCTTGATCTTTCCTCGAAGCCATCTCCATTTCCAGGTAAAATTCTGCCTCTTATCCACTTCAGGGTTGCTCCAGAACACAGGGCAGGGCCTCGGCCCTCCTGAGGTTGGAAAGGAGCATTTGAAATATGGAATAGCTGGGATGAGAAATGTGGGGAGGAGAAGGACCCTGTGTGGGCACTGCCTGTGTCACTCCAGCACCCCAAGCCCCAGCACTAAGGGCACCTCTATGGCACAGCTCAGATGATTTCCTCTGGTTTCCCTGTGTCCAACAGAATGGTCTCTAGAGCAGGAATTTGCCAGGTTGATTTGTGTATTAGATTAATTCCCTTAGAAAAATCCTTGGGGCACAACTCTCCTAGAAGGACCAAATGTTTTCTCTCTGAAATCTGGCACAGCTTGCTGCTCTGTCCATGCAGGTGTGAAACTGTTAAACATCCAAAGCCAGCTGGCTCTCCGACCCTAAACTGACAGGAGCAGCAACCCCAAGTCCCAAAACCACCTGTGAGAGCTCCCATTTCATTTGTGTGTTCCTGAGAACCGCAGCCTGAATTCCTCTCTTTCCTGACAACTTGCACCAACTACTCGGGAACCAGGTTTTCATGCAAATAAATTCAGAGAGGAAACGAAGCCATTATGGAAAGGACTGAATCTCACTGAGGAAGCTTCGTGCAAGAGTAAAGCAATGAAGTGACAGGATGGATTAGTCTTTAATTTGGTTAAAGCCGGGGTGGCAAATCTGCAGAAGGTCACAGTGACACTAAACAAGTGTCTTGTATTAAACCCAGCTCAAGTTTTCATGTCTCGGTAAAAGAGCTGGAGCATCTATAACTAGTAACAGGTTATTTTTGGCATCCCAACCTATTTTGTAGCTCCCAGGAGGAAAAAACTGCTTCTCTTTGACTTTGCAAAGCCTGGATTTCTTTTTGTGTCGGCAGGATGCTGGGATCTGCATTTAAATTCTTCTGACACTGCCTGTCTTAACAAGAACTCACAGGTCCAGGCAATTACTGCTCCTGCTTGCTTTGCACAGAGCAAAGAGCCCAGTCTTGATGAGAGCTGTGTTCAAACAACACCACCAAAGTTATGCTGAGTGACCAGCTCTGAGGGGATTTGAAAGACACGTAGAGGTGGCATGTCTTGGGAACATGGGTTAATGGTGGTCTGGGCAGTGCAGGGTTAAAGGTGGGCTCAATGATTTTACAGTTCTCTCACTACCTGAATGATTCTGTGATTCAATTCGAAGGTGCCACAGCTCTAAAAAGCCTCAATCTTCAGTAGACACAGTGGTGCAGGGGCTCACTCACAGGTCACAGGGCCACAGCCGTTTTCTCAAGGTCACTTGGGGATCAGCAGCAGAGGCTGGTGCCAGAGCTGGGCCGTCAGTGACAGGTTTCCATGGCTCTCCCTCTTCCTTTGCTGTCCCTCCCCGGGCCCAGCTGCACCCACACCAAGCTCCCACTCTTCCTGAGGCTGTTTGCAGGATGGGTGCCAGGCCTCCAGTTCTGCAACGCCTGGTGTGACATCTGCTCTGCCTTCCCTCTCGCTTCCCCCAAATGGAGGTAGCCAGAAAAATATTTAAGCCAGCATACACAGAACCATCAAAATCAAAGTACTTCACAAAATTTACTGCGATTCACTGGAATTTTGCTTTGAAACGAAACAAACAAACAAAAAATCTGGCAGAATCAAAACATCTTGTTTCAGCGTTTTCAGAAGAAAGACAACCTTCCTGTTCTATTCTAAAAAGGCTTTTCACTGCTGAGATTGATTCAGAAAGCAGCTAAATCAAGCAGAAAGCAAATTAAAAAATCAAAGTCTCCTGGAGGTGGATCCAGTTTCCAGATTTTTCTCTAACTGGCAGCCAAGAGGAGCAGTGCCCCTTGGGCATCCCACAGGTGCTGGTACAGCGCTGCTCTCCTCTGGCTCCTTGTGTGTTCATGGAGGGGACAGGGAAGAGCAGGAATGTGACCCAGGGCTAAAACCTGGGAAAACCAAGCAAAATCAGGGAAACCCTACTATTGGTGAGGAGCTTCTCCTCCTCTCTTTGAGGACAAACCTCCAGAATAAAGCTGTGCACTGATGAGAGACAAAGAGGACTCAAGATGTGACAAGAACAGAAGTCCTAGAGCTGTTCGGGCAGCTCCTGCCTCTGTTTCCTGCCTGAGGAAGAACTGGGTGGGGTTGCACGAAACACCCACAGCACAACCATGGGGACAGGAGAGTTCCCACACGGTCTGAGTCCTGTGCCAGCAAGGTGGGGACAACAGAGCTGGTGCTGCAGCACCCCACAGCCCCCCCAGCAGCCAGGTGATGGGAGCAAACTTCAGAGCTGGGGTACAGCCCACAGGTTTCTGCTGCAAAATCCATTACAGGAGAATTTGCATGGAACTGAGGGCTCTGGATTAACCCTGGTCAACTACCCAAGCACCTCCTCTCTTCCTATGTCAGTATTTCACATTTTCTTCAAATATGTGGATGTGTAGGCCGCTCTAACTCTCTCTGGCACTATGGGAAGCAGCCTTGCTAGGAAGTGGAGCCTGTGGCACAGGGAAGTTGGGCAGATGCCTGCAGAGCCATCGGCTGGAAATGGGAGAAGTGTGCACGGGGGGAGCCCCTCCTCCTGTCTCTCCAGGGCTCCACGTTGCGTGCATTTCGCCTTGAAAAACAAAAATCAGCGTCTGCTCCAATAAGTGATTTGCTCAGGGCAGCAATGCATCTGCTGGAGAAAGAGCACATCTGTGCTCGAGGTAAAAGTGGAGCAGCCAGAGGAGCTGGGGTGCTGCACGGGGACAGAGCACAGTCCCCACGGCCCTGGCAAACAGGACATCTCCTGGGGTTACACACCCGGGGTGCATCTCTGCAAGAACCGACACACACAGGTTGAATTTGGCCTTTGTTCAAGGAAAACTAAAATGGATTCAGGCCACTGGACCCCCCCAGTGAGCTGGCACAAATGCTGAGGAGTGTGTCATAGCCCATTAAAACCTTGGCCAGGTGCTGCTGGGTAAACAAAATCCCCATCTCCTTTAGAGAAGTGAATTTTAGAGAGACAGGAGAGAAAGAAACTAACAAGGTATTTACAAAATAAAAAAAACCAACCCAAACTAAACCTGGACCTCCAGCGAGGGGATTGTGCTGTCCCTTCAGTCCATCAGGATCCAACCAGGAGCTGGAACAATCTGTGCTGATGCATTATGAGCAGCGAATCCCTCCTGCCCATATTTCTACATCCCCCACAATTTCACTGATATAAACTAAAGGCAATCTCAGACCTTGTAAGACAAGGTAGTTATCTCTACAGCCAGGCAGCAGCAGATTTATTGACCTCTAAGATGCATTCAAACCATATTTGCTTTCATATGACAAGTTTCCTGTTTTATTGAAGCAGTTTTTCAGCAGTCCTGAATCACTGCTGCAACTCCATTTTGTCAGAGGCAAACTGAAGATGTTTTCCACTAGAGTCAAGGCAACTCAGCACAATATCTTTGTAAAATGGGGGACATCAAGCCATTAATAGTAATTGAAGTAAAAAAAGGGCAGATTTTCAGGCAATGATGATAAACACTTTAATAGCTGATCTCTAGAGTGAGAGAATTTTTTGGCAGCAAAAGCAAAGTATGGTAAACTGTTTTACAGTACTTTTACTAAGTATTTGAATGAGTAGGCCTAATATTTTGAAGATTGGAAGCAATCTGAATGAACTTGAAAAATCTTCCTTGTGAAAAGTGTGAAACACAGCCTGAATGGCATCAGGAATGCTGGCAACCATGCCCTCAAACAGACTGGAAAAACAGGTGAATTATTTGATGAGACTGCAAATGTAAAAAAGAGTTGAAATTAAATGTGAAGAGGGAAATAAAAACAAGACAGGTGAGATAAGAAATGGAGTGATATATTCCAGTACTTGGGGTGAAATATAGTGTCTGTAAAAACATGAAAACATTATCTGGATTTTCACTGGTACTACCAGAGTATCTTTATAGGCAGATGATAAGAAATATAATAACTCTGAGAGTACTAAAACAATCAATGTAAAAATATATTTCCAAGACATGCTTGTAGTGAATTTTATCATGTGCTGCTTTAATTTTAAACTTTCAGAAGATACACATTCTGCCCAGTACAGAATCCCCTACATTTCCTTCTATAGTTTTCTATACTTAGAGATTTAAGAGAGGAGTTACAACACTTGAAGGAGCAGTCTGTTGATGGAATATATAGATAAGGCATTTTGAAAGGTAAATCACTTTTTTTTTTTGATTTTGGGATTTTTGTCAAGACAGAATGGAGTTGTGAAGCTAAATGTGAGCTTGCTGGTGAGAACTACAACAGGTCATTGAGATCTCTGTTTATTTTCAAGCAGATGCAATGTTTTAGGGTATTATGATCAAACATGTGTTATCACTTGGTTGATCAGCGCTGGCCTTGCTTTCAGTTTGTAGTTCCACAGTTTGAGTCACAGCTTTGAACTATTTGTCTTGTGTAGTGTTCTATAGACAATCTGTTAGGGGTTTCTTATGTAACGTTATTCCTCTCAAGTTCAGCAAAAAATGCTGCCTTGTGAAGAATGTGCATAATGTATAACAAATTTAGCCCCTCTGCTAAGTGCAGACAAGTGAATCTTCCATTTGGGGACGGAGTTATGGCAGCCTGGAGGAAGGAGGGAGGGAAAAGGCAAGGCAAAACAAGAGAAAGGGTTAAAGCAGCTTCTGTGGCAGAGCCATAAACATGGAAACACATTTCACCAAATATTTTTAGCATTTGAGGTGAAGAAAAGGCATTTTCTCCCTTCTCCATTGCTTTCTAGAGCCTTGCCCAGAACTGTGGGGCGCAAAAACCCTTTAGGCTGAGACCACCCGAGCCCAGGCACAGGCACAGGATGGAAACACATCTGAAGTGCCCTCAAGTGCTTGCAGGGGTTTGTCCCCACAAGTTCCAGCTGTGCTGCAGCTGCATCATTCCATAAATCTGCCAATGTCCATCCAATCCCAGAGCAAATCCATTTGCTACAACTTCTACGGGTACTAAAGCCCATCTGTAGGAAGCCCCACAGAGGATTATTTCTGTCCTCTTCTTATCGGAGATTCAGCAGACTCATTTAAAAGAGATATTTCACAAACTGGTTGCCTCCCAGGCTGAGAACTGTGTGCAAAGGGGCTGTAGTCCAAAAGTCACTGACTTCAGCAGCATCCATGGCCCTGATGGACTCTCCTGCAGGGGAGCAGAAATGCTGAGATGAGGCAGGTGGCAGTGAGGAACATTTTGTCCACATGATTATATGTTCTGGCAATTGAAGGACCCAAATCCTAACATTAAAACTAAATGAAACCACCACTCATTGGGCTGCTGAGAGGTCTCTGCTCTAAGGCATGTTTAAGGCAGAGATTGTAGAAAACCAGCAGGCTGAGGGTGGTTCTCTCCCTCTGCTTGGTGAGACCCCACCTGCAGGGCTGCATTCAGCTCTGGGGACTGCAATGTAACAAAATGGAGCAGCTGGAGTGACACCAGAGAAGGTCCCAAAGATGCTCCAAGAGCTCAAAAGCCCCTTTGCTCTGGAGACAGGCTGGGAAAGTTGGGGCTGTTCAGCCTGGAGGAGAGAAGGCTCTGGGGAGCCCTTGAGCCCCTTGCAGTGCCTAAAGGGGCTACAGAGAGCTGGAGAGGGGCTTTGGCAGGGATTTGCATGGATTGACAGGACAAGGAGAAATGGCTTCACACAGCCAGAGGGCAGGATTAGACTAAATCATACCTGTGAGGGTGGTGAGGCCCCGGCACAGGGTGCCCAGAGCAGCTGTGGCTGCCCCTGGATCCCTGGAAGTGTCCAAGGCCAGGCTGGATGGGGCCCTGAGCAACCTGGGACAGTGGAAGGTGTCCCTGCCCAGAGCAGGGGGGTGGAACAAGATGGTTTACAGGGTGCCTCCCTGCCCAAACTATTCTGTAATTTCATAAAACCCAAACAAAACCAGCTCCCAGGTAGCCTGAGCCCCAGCAGGACACTGGGCAGGGAGCTCATGTGCCCTCATTTTGGGTTTCTCCCAGTGAGGGTCTGAGCTGGTTTAGTGCTGGAGGGACTGTCCAGGGCTGATCCCTGCTCTGGAATGCTTCCCAGAGTGGCTGGGAGATGTTCAGCACCGAGGGCTCCTGAATGCCGGGTGTGGAGGTAGCTCACAAATGCTTTCTCAGCTAAAAAGCTAAATTCACAAACTCAGAATACCAGAAAGATGAAATGTCTGTGATGTTAGGATTCTGTGATTCTATTTTCTGTATTCCTTCCAAGAAATGCTGTAGTTGCACAGGTAGCAGAACTTCCCAGTCTTGGCACTTAATTTCGTTGCTACAACAATATTTAAATATTTCCTCTCCTTTCCTCTGTGCCTGAGTGAGTGCACAGGGGAATCAGATAGAGACACAGCCCTTCAAGTGTCAGTGAGAGAAGCAAGCCTGAGTCTCTCTAAGCCTGGCCTGGGATGGCTGCCATACTATTAATATGTAATTTGGCTGGGTAGTTCTGAGCCATCTTAATTCCCCAGCCATCATTACTTTGCTTGGTTATCATTCATACATTTCTATGTGCTAGTTTGCTTGGAGGAAAGAGGTTGGACGTTTAGAGTGGATGGATCTATATTTTTGGAATTTGAGCTAAATTACCCACCAGTTGAAGCATTATTGTGTTTTACAATAATTGCTGATTAAAATTCAAATGCACTAAATTCCACCTGTCATTCCCAGCATCGCCTCTGTTGTGACCATGCCAGCACCACAAGCAGATACGAACGAAAGGAAGTGGTTTGTCTGCAGAATTCCATCCTTTCACTCTGCCACAATCCTCTCCCAAACCCTTGGGATATTTGCCACAAAATGTCTGGATGCTTCATAGAATGAAAATGCCGTGGTTCACGTTTCCAAAGCAGCCTCTGTGTTTTCACAGCCACACAGGACAGGCACCCATCTGCCTGATCTGATCTCCTCTCTCATGGGTGGTCAGACAGCCAGGTGCTTTAAAACACTGATGCTCATGACTATTGGTGGAATTTCCAGATGGCCTCCTTGCTTTTTGGAGGAGCTAGATGGGCTCTTCATGTACATGAGTTTAGTGACTTTTTCTCCCATCCACAGGATGTGCCCAAGTCCATTTTTTCAGCTCTCTTGAACTTGCCTCTGGCTGTAAAACTTTTTTGGACTGATTAAACTCCCCAGTTCTTTCCCTCTCCTCTTGTCCCTCCCACACTTCTGCATTTTTGGCCTCTTTGCTTTTGATCTTCCATTCTCTTTTTCCCAGATCTCAAGATTTTTCTCACTGAGCCTAGCCATTTCCCAGCCTGGAGACCTGGGGAATAGCACAGCCCCTGGGGAGCGGGTTTGTTTATTATAAATCAGGGAAGTGGATAAGCAAGTACTTGCTCTTAACAGCACTTTCTACATGCAGGTGCTTCCCCTTCCCTTTCGCTTGTGAGTGAATATTGCAACAGACAACGTGTCTGCAAATCACCACTGCCCTGCACTTCATCAGTCTGGGTCTGCATTTTAGTCACCAGAAGAGAATCAGCCTGATTTAATATCCTTTTACTCATCCTGGCTGGCTGAACCAAAAAGAGCCTGACCCAAACCCCAGCATTGAGAAGGACACAGTGAAGCAGAAGATGGTCTGCTGAGTTTTACCCCATGGCAGTGTCCAGCCCACCCAAACTCTTGCTGCCAGGGGTTGGAAGCCACCGACTAAGCTGAACCCATGCAGTTTCAGTAGATACCAACAGTAAAAACAGAGTACAGCACGTGCTGTGAAGCCTTGAGTCCTCTTAACTCAGGAAAACCTTGGCTAGACAAATGTGAGAAGAAGCAGGGCTAGCAAGGGACCCAAGGCTGACGGCTCAGCCTCTCATTACTCATCCTCTGGGCTCTGTCTCACTAGTCATTTAGCACCTTTGTGGGCTTGTTTTTGATAGCCAGAGCGGGTGTGAGAGAGATGTGACTAAAACAACAGGATCTCTGCTTTTAGATGGGGTGTCAGGTTTAAGTGCAGAGCGTTGTGAAAAGCTCCACACAGGTAGCAGCCTGGCTCGCTCTTTAGGACATTATGTGGTTCAGCTGTGCACAAACCAGAGCTCCTGGCTTGCCTGGATCCCAGCCAACAAAGGATGTTGTAAAAACCTGTCTGGCTTATAATTTAATTTTGCTAAGGTTAGAGCATTGCTTCTATTAGTGAAAAGCAGAAGGGAGTTTTGAGATTATGGTAGGAAATCTACAGTCAGTTCCTAGCTCCAACAGAAACTTTCCTTATACAGTGTTGGGCAAGCCAATCAAAACTCATTCTTAGTACCCTGAACTTGTATTAAAAATTATACTGCCTTCTGTTCTTTGTCTTGGCTGCTTGGACAGTGAGCACTTGGGGAAGAGAAAGGCTTTCACTCTGTATTTATACTGTGCCTGAGGCATCAGCCTGCAGTATTGCCTCTACACAAATGGCAAGAAAGACTAAATAAGTTAAAATGTGTATTGTTATGTAAGTGTACAACAGCCAAGCCCAGTGAAGCTGTGGCACTTGGTGTGTTGGGCACGTGAACCAGCCCCTCTGAGCATCACCCTGGACTGATGCCATGCCGTGGGACCACGGGCCCTTCTCTGGGGTTCAGTCCCTGCTTCTGTGTACTCATGTTCAGCACGTCTCACCTCCTGCCCTCCAGCTGCCCAGAAAGGCCAGCAGGAACTTCTAAGTGGAACCAATTAGAGCCCTGAAGAGCAGGGATGGTCAAGTCTGCATTTGTTTTTGGGTGCTGGAGAACATCGTGTGCTGCCAACCACGAGCTGCCTGGCTCCAGCACCGGCTTTGCTCAGGGCAGGGAAGGACTAGCATGAGACAGGGAGGAGCTCAACCCTCCTCACCCTTAGGAATGCTGTATTTACTGTGAGCAGATTTATGCATGAGATGTGTTTTCATTAGCAGGGCTTGTTTCTCTGCTGCATTTGAGCTCCCAGCATGTGGACTATTTTTTGAGCAAGCAGTGGGCAGAGAGAGCAGAAAGAGCAAACATACACAAATCAGAGAGTTTGGTTTTATTTCCAAACAGGCATACACAGAACCGTAGGGAGTGCAAGAGGGAGAGGGCAGTATATCCTCTTGCTCCAGTATATAAATGAACTTCCTAGGCTGATCCAGACACCTAAGAGTAAAGGCAAAAATACAAGCTACGTGACTAGTGGGAAGAAAAAGAGCCAGCAGGAAAAATCTATCAGAGCTTTCCATGGTTCAATCAGTCAGAGCCTGCTTCACTGGGGAAACAATCAATTAACCACTTCCACTAGGGCAGCCACAGACATGCTGTTCTGGAGGCAGTAAATCTTTGAGTTTATTTGTTCTCAGTTGCACTCCCAGCTTACTTACAACATCACAGGAACCTTCCTCCCTGTTTACCCTCGCTTCTGCAAGTCCCTCCCAAGGATCTTTCTGTCCATGTCGATCAGTGAAGGATTCTTACAGATTAACAATTTCCAGCTTCATTGCAAATCCCTGTTTCCCTTAGACAGGCAGCCAAAACAAACAGTTTCCTCCAGGCATCTGAGGGGCATTATGCCTTTAACTGTCCATCCGACTGCCAGCTGCCAATGCATTTTGTCTCACTTTAAGGCAGATGGTTTTGGTTTAGGATGTTTTGGCCCAGCCAGTAATCAAAGAGGACACATATTTGCCCTGTCCCTGAGGATCAAAATGTAGCAGTCAAATGAGAGGCAGATGACTCCAAAGCTAAGGGATGAAGTTTAGAGCACTCAGCCCAAGGCACTCTGTGGCAGACGGGAACAGGGAAGGACTCCAGCATGGCTGGTCCCACAGATATACTGAAGAGGGAGGTGGAAGACAGCCTGAGAAAAAAAGCACAAAAGGAGCTTTTAGAGAGTGTGACCAAGTGGTGCTGAGTTGTGCAGGTGCAAGGGGTTCTGAGTGTGTCCCTGGAGGAAGCTGGCAGATGCACAGAGGTGGGTGGGGATGATGATGGTCCTCCTCAGCACCTCAAAAGGAGGTGTCAAAGCACTAAAAGCAGAAAAAAGCACTTCAGTCCTAGTATGCTGGTGAAAAAAACCAGTGTTGGAGACAGAGATTGGCTCTCCAAACCACAGGCCTGTGTCTGCAATCACTGTGCTTTCAAGATGTAGTGAAATGAGCAATTTAGATGGCCACAGCATAAAGCTGAGATTAAACGTATATTCCCCATTTAAATTTTTTATTGCAGCCTTTAAATGAAAATAAAGCAGTTGTCAGCACTTTTAGGTAACTTCTGTGCCTGGCAACCTGGAAGCAAATTTTGATTCACAGATGCCTCTTGCTCCTCTGATCAAATGTGCTGGCAGGACTGGTAGACAGGAGCTGTCTTAACAGTTTTAATGCACCTAAATTTGTGCCTGTAGCTGCTGTTAATGCCTTGATTGGTGCTATTGAAATATCTTCTTAAACATATGGTAATACATTCCTCACTGATTCCCTGCCTTTCAAAACTCAGACCTGGAGATATCATTGTCTGTAATAAGTTCATTCTGTTCCTTCTGCTTTACTGCCTGCCTGGCCTAGCTTTGATGAAGTAATTCATATAACTCACTAACTCCAGAGCAAGTTTTGATTAGTTTTTGAATTAAATAACATATTTTCTTTTGAGAAGTCCTGCAAACTCATCTTGGCATCTGATATTCATATGACCTCTACCATTCTGGATGCATCACTAGTAATGAAGAACCTGGATGTCAAGGCTGAGAGTGTACTAGCTGGCTTTGACTGCCCCAAAGAGCTTCATTTGGGCCTCACATTTACCCTCTCTGTCAAGGAGCTTCATTTAACCTCCAGGTCATAGGGTTGTTCCTTCCTTCCCTGTGCAGAGGCTGCTCCTGGCACCCATTCCCTGGGAGCAGCTCTGCTCTTGCTGCTTCTTGGCACTGGCAGCCACAGCTCTGGTAGGATTTTCAGCAGATAGAAGACTTTTGATGGATTGATTTATTAATCTGTTTGGGGATGGAGAATACAGGCTGTTGTTCTGGAGCACTCAACATGTAGTAACTTTAGCCACAATTTTCCTAAGGGAGATATTGGACTCTTAATATGCATTTTTGGATTAGCACAAGCAGGCTTGTCATTTCAGTGGGATGACATTTAGTTATCAGGATGGGGGGACAGACCACACATGAGGAACATCTTCCTTTGTTCCCTGAGGGAACAGCAACCTTTCTGTGCAGACCACATCACTAGTGGAAAACACTCTGTCTAATACCATCCCAGGGTTTTTTTTTTGCACTGAATAAGTAAGGCTATACTGTGTTTCCTTCCCTAAAGCAGGAATGGGAAGTGCTGTGATGTCTCTGCCATAGGCAGCACCTGTGGACAGCTGGCAGTCTTGAGCCACTAATTCTCCATAAAACTTGTCAGAAAAAAATGAGACTTGGGGAAGGATCTAAAATTCGCTCCTTTCACAGAGCACAGCAGCTTCTATCCCACAGTGTGCTGCAGAATGGGCTTAATGCTGAGCCACCACAGGCATCAGCCTTCCTATTTAATGTAACACACCAAGGAAAACCTCATGGTTTATGTGCTTTCTGCCTGGGAGCTTGTATACATCCAAATAGTGGCTTTTATATTTTGGGGAGGGATTTTTTGTGTCTAAAGAGAGGTACGTGGGAGAAGGCTGGGAGCCGGGCTGCTCCTCCATTCGTACCGATGTCACTTATATCCCCTCTCTTTCAAAAGAAAGCTTCAAGAATGTTTTCTGCCGTTTCCCTCAGTGAGATCAAAGCCAGGACCACGTTCTTCCTCCTGCATCTCCTCCTCTGTCTATTTCACTTTCTCAGATCAATTCACAAGCAAACCTACACCTGCGTTATCCCTTTGCTCGCGATGCGAAGGATCTTTTCCTGGGAAGGCGAGACCACAAGCAGGGCTCTGCAGGCCGGGCTCGGGGCAGAGGGGGCAGAGGGAGAATACAAGCAGGGGTCGGCAGACAGGGCTCGGGGCAGGGTGCGGAGGGCGCCCCGCGGGGCCGGAGCCGCCTGAGGCGGGGGCAGCGCGGCCGGGCCCGTCCCGCCCCCGGGCCGCGATTGGCGGCGCTGCG
>VXBU01006372.1:588993-650786 GCA_013400315.1 Bombycilla garrulus
GCGGCGCGCAGGGCCGGGCGGCAGCAGGTGGCTGCGCTCCGCTCCGCGCTCCCGCCTGCCTCGCCTCTCTTCTCCTCGCTTCTCGTCTCCTCTCCCCGCCGCCTCAGCGCGGCCCCGCCGCCGCCAAGACGCCGCGGGCCGTGCTCCGAGTGAAGAATGGGGCGGCCAAGCTCGCCAAGCCGCCCGCGGCCGCGGGCGAGACCCCCGGCGGCGCCCCCGGACCCGGGCTCTTCATGGAGCGGTCGCAGAGCCGCCTCAGCCTCTCCGCCTCCTTCGAGGCCCTGGCCATCTACTTCCCCTGCATGAACAGCTTCGACGAGGAGGACGCGGGTACGGGGGCCCGGGGTGGGGACGGCGCCCGGAGCGGGGGGCGCTGGTCCCAGGGCTGTGTTGTGTGTCCGTCCGCACATCCGTGGGCGATGCGGGCGGGCGAGGGTGGGTGTCACCGTGTCAGCGCTATCACCGGCTCCGCCGTGGGTTTGGGGGCATGCCGTTCATCCTGGGGCGTGTGCGAGGGGTGCTGGCGACTGCTGCTGCTGGCGAAGGGATGCGTGTGCCTGTGGAGGTTAAAACTGGGGATATGTTCCAGCGGTGGAACACGCTCGGGCTGCTAATCGATAGGAAACACGGGTTATTTGCAAATGGAGCGGCTCACGCTCCATCCTCCTCTGTGTGAATGAAGGGCAGCGCTCTGGGAGAAGGCATCCATTCTGCCGGATGGTGTGTCCACTCTCATTTATACACCATCAACTCTCGGGCAAATTGTTCCCAGGGGTTGTTAGCGCCGTGCACCATGCTGCTTTTGGAGAGGGGAATAAAGGGATTCAGTTTCAATGAGGGCAGAGTAAATCACGAAACAAAAGCCTTTCAGAATGGATGCGGTGATTTTTGCCGGGATCAGATAGACCTTTCTGGCCTCACACAGTTGGAGATAGTCATAAAATGAGACCAGGCTTAAAAAAGAGGGTCACTGGTTGGGAAGAGTAGGGAAGGCGTTGGGTTGAGCAGGAGAGGAAGGGTGGTGGGTGCTGGAGAAGGTGCTGGGAGCAGAGGGCAGTGCAGCCGCTGCGTGGGTAGGGAGGGTGTGCGCGGGAGGGGATGGAGAGCGGTCAGAGAGCACTCTCTCCATTCCTGGTGGCTCCCAGGTAATTGAGGGGTGTTTTTCCCAGTGCACCCTGCACCAGAGACTGAAGCTGTAAGTGAATCTTGTGAGTGGAAATAACGAAAGTTGGTAACTAAGGTGTATTTTAACGCTGACTGTCATGGTTGCATCCCTCAAAATGCCGGCATGCTCCTTTGTCTAGTGGCTCATCCCAAGATGTGCAGATGCCAGCAGGAATACATCAGCCCACCAGCTGCTACACCTGTAACGATGTTGTTTTTAAAGGAGTTGACGTAATAATCAATTCATCATCTGTGTGATTAACCTAGACTTGTCATCAGCATCGTGCAGGGGTGGCAGGCAGAGGATTGTCTCTTCCAACAGATGTAGATTTAAAAATTTTTGTCTAAAAATTTTGCTGATGATTTGTTTGCACTTCAGATTTGGTTCGAATGCTGAGGAGCGTACAAGACAATAACGGGAGCTTTGGGAAGTCTCTGCGCTGTTGCTTCAGGAATGATTGATAATGAGAAACATGCTCAAGTATGAGAACCCAGCACAGTGCTTGGGACAGCATTTCATCCCCCAGTGTCCAACTCCTCCTGCTCTGAGCAAGGTGATAGTTTAGGTGAATGCTGCTTCTTCCAGCGCTTAAAAAAACCCACACTTTTGCACTGAACTGTATTTATTCACACTTAGTGAATGTTCATGCATGAATGTTAATAAGCTGCTCTTAATGCAACACAAGTACTTGTCTCTGAATTAAACAAATCTACAATTAAGGCCTTGTTCTCCAGCAGCTTATGAGCAGATCTGGCCTGCGTGAGTTGTCTCGTTGGTGAAGCTGCTCAGGGTGGATTCAGTGCGCTGGGGATGTTGCAGTGTTGCTCCTGGAGCAGATCTGGCCTGCGTGAGTTGTCTCGTTGGTGAAGCTGCTCAGGGTGGATTCAGTGCGCTGGGGATGTTGCAGTGTTGCTCCTGGATTTCGTGCCTGTGAGTGTGTGTTCAGACACGTATGAGCAGCCAGCCAGGAGGAATGTGTGCTGCTTTTTATTTTTGGTGTTAAAACTACAGGTCTATAATTTTCTCAAGCAAATAGATGACATGAAAGAGAAATTATAAGAGAAATGCTGAAATTGTGCCAGATAAGATTCTATATTATTCATACCCGTGCACGCTTCTGAAATTGTGGGAGATTCTGACCAGTTTGGGTTGCAGCATGATTTCTGTCAAAAAAATAGATCTCGATAGCTCATTCAGGGAGATGAATACTGCACTTGGCAAGATGTTCTCCATAGGCGGTGGCAGAAAAAGAATGAAATTGATCCCAGGGGCATTGACAAAGTAAACAATCCTATTTCAAACGGACACATCATCCATTTTGTCTGAAGCTGAGAACCACATCTTTAAGAGAATTACCATCCTATGGAAAAAGGAGAAAAGTCCAGCTGATAAATGGCCCAGCTTAAAGGAAATTTGACGTTTTCCTCTGAAAGAGGAAAACAGCCTAATGATCGCTTAAATCTCCGAAGAAGAAAAATTCTTGAGGTGTTTCATGTAAGTTACTATGGGTGGGTTATATCAAAGGAGCCTAAAAGGAAATTTACAGATGTGCTGAGGGCCGTGGCCGCATTTGGGCAGTGGTAACAATACCTCTGGCTTCCATATTTCACCCTTTCAGTCTGGAAAAATTACTCCGCTTTTGAAAAATACAGAATATACTTTTCCTTACATGATATTTCCTTTTCTGCCATGGCTCTTTTGTTCATTGCTGTTTATGTTGTCTACATAAAGTGAGAAGATTGTCCTCAGTTCCTTTGCCTGGTGCATCTGCAGTGTCTCTGGATGGAGTTCTGGGCAGTGAACTGGGTGCAAATGATCTCTAAGTGTGCAGAAGCAGGCAGCCAGTGGAGGCAGGAAAGCAACAAGAGAAAGGATCACATCTGAGTGCTTCCAGAGCATGAGGGTGATGGAGTTGCAGAAATGTCATGTCCATGTGTCTCTCCAAAGAGCCAGATGGGGACTTCAGTGTTCTAATACCCTTTTTATTCCTCAGCTGCATCTACGAAGAGGATGCTCTGAGCAAACACAGAGTTGGTTTTTTTTGCCAGGAAGTTGCAGTGGGGCTTTGAAATAGCCAAAATGCAATGAGCAGTTCAAGGACTTGGGGTTAATAACTCCTTTGATCTCAGCGTGGTAATGTTGCTGGCCTTCCTGCTGGCTGAGTGCCACTGTCTTTGCTCCTCTGAGGTCCCCAGCAATGTCAGTGAAGTTTAAGGATTTTTAAACTGCATTTATTATCAGAATAATTGTTGGTTTAACTTATGTAAACGTCTATCCTACATTTCAGTTATGGAGAAGTAGAGTAAGAAGAGGTAAAAGTCAGTCATGCAGTCTCTGTGGGCACATTTCTAGAAAGCCTGTTTCTAATGAAAATCTTGTGAAAGCAAATCTTAGCTGTTTGGAGGATCTGCCATACGCTTGGTCTTGGCTAGAATCAGCTGTTTGGAATGCTGATATTCCTGTGGGAACATGTCAGAAGGAACCAAACTGCTGAGGACTGAACTGCCAGGTGGCAAGTGCGTGTGGGTTAATAACAGGATCCGTGGTGGCTGTGGGCACCTGCCTTGTGGGCAGCCTGTGGCGCACCTGGGTGCAGCTCATAATTGAAACTGAGGGAAGGGGGTTTGTGAAATCCCCCTTTGAGTGAAGGTGGCCTCAGCACAGCCCTCCCCAGTTCAGGATGAAGGTCATCCTTAAGGTTAATGGTGTGGAGGAGAACCATCTCGCTCCTTGTGTGGTGCATGAAGTTTGCAAACCTGGCTAGAGCAGAACAAAAAGTAAGGATTGTGTAGGAGAGTAACAACAACCGAGTTAGAGCTGCACATGCGGAACAAGCAGGCTTTGAGCAGGAGAGAGGAGCTGGTTTGAGTAGCTGGGACAGTTGATGGAGCAGGGTGAAACTGCTGGGAGTTGGGAAGTCAGAAGCAGTGCTCAGCTCTGGAGGGGTGAGAGCTTCCAGACAAGGACCCCGTGTACTACAGGGGACAAGAGCTGCGCCTAAAGACAGACAGGTAGGGCAATGTGAACAATCACTGGTAGGGATGGGGTTTCCTTTCTTGGGCCTGAACTGCAGGACCCAGCAGCACTTCTCAGGTCTGAGTGTGTGCTCCAGCTGAGCTGTGGGTGAGACACTGCAGTGCACCAGCTCCTTTCATCCTGCATGCTGGTTTTCTTGGGAAGGACACCTGCTAGCACCTGCAGGAGGCATCTGAAGCATTCTCTTACAGGGATGCAGATTTGAATGTGTGGAGCTGTAGCTGTGGGTCACACTGCAAATGCTGCTACCCTGGAATCCAGATCCAGCTTGAGCATCTACACAAGGTTCCCTATGTGCACAAGTGTGAGAAGCAGGGCTGCTCTGGTCAGGAAGCAGAGGAAGGTACAGAGCAGCTGTGAGGGACTTTTAAGTGTCCCCTCCCTCAGCATGGGGACTGTCCAGCTTGGCAGACCCCTGTCCTGGCTGCAAGACTGAGAATCAAATTGTGTCTCAGCCAGCTGGAACCCAGTGTCTGGCAGAGAGAAAATGGTTTCCAAAGTCAAAATGTCTCCTAGATACTGACAGTAAGCCTTCCTCGTGTCAGCTGCTCATCAGAAAAGAGTTGAATTAGAGATAAAACTCAGCCCAGGCTGCTGCTTTCACACATTATAAAGTACTGGCAGAGGCACTGTTACGATCAATTGCTTTGAAGAGAAAGTATGTGAAATACTAATTTAATGGATTGATAAACAACATTTAAGCTATTGGGGTGTGAGAAGGGACTGTGGACTTTTTGGTTAGTTTAGAATATTCTTTTGTTTGGGTTTTATCTATTAAACTTCCTCATCATTTTAAACATTGACCTTCTCTATAATTTCAAACATTAAAGCGTTACACAGCTATTAAATAGAGAGAGCCCCTATGTGTGTTTTCACGTTGCCATGGATATTTCTCAGTTGCAGCACTGTATTGGGGTACATATGGTTTAAAAGAAAATTATGATTCAAGACTTAACTAGTCCATTTTTACTATTTTTTTTTTTTTTTAAATATAGCTCAAGTGCGTTAAGTCCTTTTCTTGCTTACTTTGGTTTTGCTTCATCCAAAGTTAATTTTTGGAGCTCCCTAAGCCTACATACAACCAGTTTTGTTAGTTGTTTGTAAGGTAGGTAACCATGCTCACGTGGCAGACATATAGGGGACAGGGGAAATGGTTTGTCCATCTAGAATGATAGCTGTTTTTTGATCAGTCTTTTATAAATGAAAGGATAGTTTATCCCTGTAACACTGCAAAGATAGTCCCTAGAGCTCACCTGGCCATGTATTACCCTAGGGATGCCAGCTCTCTTGGTTGGTGCAGGAGGCAGCAAAATCGAGGGCTTTTCCCCTCCTCTTGCACAGTAAGGACTGTATCTTTAGCTGTAGGTTATCCTAGGGATTGTAAGAAGTGCCTCACTCCCCGCTGGGCACATTCTAGCTCTAGGTAAACATGTTTGTCTCATAATTGGATTAAATTGAAATAAAAAATGGGAACAGTTCTGGAAGAGCTGCTGTCAAATCAGTCTTCCATCAGAGGAAAGTGTATGAAAAGGACCAGCAGCCTGGAAGATGCTGTGGATGAGATGTGCTGAGGCTGGCGATCCCAGACCCAGTTATGAGTTAATCCAGATCCTAAATACAGCGACTGAGTCTTACACCATGGGTGCACCTGGTGAGGTAGAGCTGAACGATCCTTGCTTTCCCTTACCTGCCCTGTGGGCTGGAGGCAGCTTTCTGCTCTCAGGCTCTACTGCTGCTGCACGTGGATCCGAGCACTGCGCTTACAGACAACAGGTTTTGTCTTTAGTGGCCATGGGAGACTGGAGCAGAGCAGGAGCCCTGAGAATGAGTCAGCACTAGGAGCAAAGGATTCGAACCCTTGTCCTTGTTTGTGTTGCTCTTGGTGTTGTGGCTGCACGTGAGAGCCGTGGTCCTGGGCCAAGTTCACGCTGTGCCTGTAGAAAGGCAAAGCAAAATGTCAGCGTCAGTCCCAGGGCTCGTGGCGTGTGGCAGAACCCAGCAGATGGGGACGGTGGGACAGATGGGCGAGCGCGGGGAACGCTGACGTGGCATCGGTCAGCACTCAAGAGTGCCAGGCTGCCTTCCTGGGCCACCAACTGCTTCCCACTCCTGTCCCCCGTGGGGCATCCTGCAGAGCCCTCCAGCACGCCCCAGCCTGGAGCATCCACCTGGGCTGTGCTCAGAATCGTTGTAAGCGCTGATGTAAGGTGGGGAAGAGCGGTAGCTGCGAGCGCAGGCATCTCAAGCTCTGTGCCACAAGGTGCTGCCTGGAAGTTTCCTCAGTGGTGTCTGTGTGTGGATTTACAGGGGAGAGGGGTGTGGATGGGGTCATGGGCCATGAGGGTGGCTCTGTGCTGTCCCCTCAGCTTTTGCAGCGCACAGCTGCAGCTGTGGAGAGCACAGTGTTGTGTCTCCTTACATCGATGTACGTTACAGGTATTCAGAGGATGATGCTGAGTTCCAGCCGTGTGTGCAGAGCTGTTGAGGGTGGGTTATATGTGAGCCTTGCCAGCCACAGGAAAAGGATATCTTTCTCTTCCTCTGCTGTCAACTGGTTTCCGAGTAGAGGAATCTGTCCCTGGAAAGCTGTCTGTCTAGGAGACGCTGTTTTCTTCCTGCTGCTATTTCATGTGCAGTTAATTCTAATGCAACGTTTATTAATTCAAAAGCACTCTGTTCTCCAGGCAAAAAAAAGAAAAGAAAATTCTTTGCTCTGTCAAATTCTTGCATCAGGACAAGTTGTGAAACGCTGTAGCTACTTTGCTTCAACATTTCTGTTTGACAGAATGTGTGGATCTGCTTTGTGTAGGGAGGAATTAAGTTTGATTGGAGTAGTTGTTTTGAGGAGTAATTTATCTGTGCAATTGTTTTCTGAAGTGCTATTTGCTTATATTTGAATGCCTTCAGTTAGATTAGAAATGCGAACAATTTAATTTAGGAAATGATCTGTAAGTCATTGATGGTTTTGGTGGGGCAGTGAGACCTGACTCACTCAAGACTCTCAGCCCTGCTGTCTCCTCCTCTCTCCTACAGACATCTGCTGAAATGCACCATTAGCATATTTGAATAAGGATTTCTGCTCCTCTGCAGAAGTGTTCAACACATTTTGAATATCCCATCTATCTAAATGATGTTCCCTTGGGGCTTGGTTTTATTTTCTGGGAGGATGCTATACTGTATGACAACACGTGTCACAGTTGGGGTTCTGCAACACAATGATCCATCAGTTGTGCCATTGCTGAAGTCATCTGCTGATGACACACAAATTAGACGCTCTCTGCTTTCCATCAAACCGTGCTTGCCTTGAAACCTGCATTTAAGTTATATCTTTGGCTTTGCTTTTGCAAAACAGCACACTTGTAAAGGCTGAGTAGCCCTGATACAGCCTCACCACACAGGGGGACAGCAAGCTCTGTAACTCTACCTTTTAGTCAAATCCAGCCGCAGTTAAATCACTGAGATGGATAATGTTCCACCTTCATGCAGTCAGGGTGTTATATCAGCTTTGTCCAAAACATAAAGCACTCATACAGCCTTGCAGAAACCAGTCTAAAACGTCTGCATGCTCCACAATTTGGAGAGTACACCGTGTACAGAGGTAAATGACACATTTTTCTCAAAACCCTTCTGTGACTAAGAGGAACTTAAGCTATTGTCTGTGTCCTTATTCTTGGAAATGTAGAGGTGGAGGGGTCACTTGTATCTGTTCCCCAAGTAACTAATCTACTCCTAATCAGAAGGATAGTTTACCCTAAAATTAGCTTAAATATGAATGGAAACAGCAGATTGCTATTGCATTGCTCCCAGCAGCATTGGAAGCAATTGATCACTGCTCTCTTCAAAGCAACTCTTCACATTGCAAAACTGCAGGTAAATTCCAGGCCAGGAAATGTCTGTAATGACAGCCAGTGCTGCCTGGCACCCCTCTCTCCCTCCTTGTGCTGTTTGGAGCAAAGAAACCTGATGGATGGTTTTGGTTTTGTTCTGTGTTTTGGTATTAGTTGTGGTTTTGTTTTGTTTTTTTTTCTTTCTTTTTTTCTTTCCTTTGGTGTAAAGCGGTTTTCCAAGTGTCCTATTGGCCTTCTTACTGGACTTGGGATTGTGCAGGAGGAGCAGTGTGGACAGTGCCCTGCAGTGCTCTGGTTGCTGTCTGGCCCCTCTGGCCCCTTGCAGTGTCTTTTATCTGTTTCCCTCACTTTGTATTCCTGTAAATACGCACTGTTGCTGCTGGCTAACACTCGGGTATGAGCCATGCTATTTTCCAGATCATTCCCAGCATGAGTGCTCTTGACTACTCATTCCCTTTCTGGCATTTGTATGTTAATTTTTTCAGTGCTCTGAAATAATTGGTTTTTACATGTGCCTTTAGTGATTTTCCTTCTGTTGATTTGGAGGGGTGTGAGCTATTTTATCCCATGGGTATTGGTCTGAATTCAATATCTGTTGTTTAGCAAGACCTGTGCTTATGGGATATTTGTGGGATTGGGAGGTGAGGTAAATAAATGTCTGTGGTAAGATGCTTCACACAGGTGACATTTGATTTAAGAGGTTATAATCCTTCTGCCCAGGGAACTCATGGTTTTGTGTCTCTCTGGAGCTCTCTCTCTGAGGAGCAGCAGCTCCGCTGTTGGGGGCTCAGCCTTGCAGAATGACCCACGTTAGCAAGGGAGCAGCAGTGTCACAAGGGACAGGAGTGTGGGGCCAGGCTGCCCCTCGCTCGGCTCCCTGGGCTATATGGATGAGGCTGACATTTCCCAGTGGTGAAAGTTTCCCAGCGGTGTGGGACTTTTGCCAGCTGCCCACCAGCAGTATGCATATTTACAGTTAGCAGGGAATGTATCCTGCCACGTGGATGGAAAACATGTTAATTGTGTTGCAGCCAAGATGTCTAAGAAGATTAAGATTTTTTTTTTTTTTCTGTTGTAAATCCAGCTCCTTGTTTAGCACTTCTCAGCATCCTGGGAGGATTGTGTGGGTGCGTGGGTTGTTTTGGGTTTTTTTTCTTTTATTTTTAGTATTTACCTTTCCTTTCATGTATTTTATGCATGTCATCACAGCTCCATTGAAATGTTAGGAAATCTTTACTCAAGATTTTAAGGTGTCTGCTTTATATCCATATTTGTGTTTTAATCAGATCACTGGAAGAAAAAAAGAGAAGGCTTTTCCTTTCTAAAGCCTGTTGGATTTCCAGCTGCTGTAGTTGATTAATTCCTGAAAGTATCATAACTCAGATGCAGTAACTTTCCTTGTCCCTTAAATTCAGACTGTGCTGCTGTTCCTCTGGCTGGAGCCCTGCTACGAGACATCACCGTAGCCTGTGGGATTAGAGCAACTGCTCTGCGCCACTTCTGCAGGGCTCTTCTACCTTTATAGCAGTTTGAATTAAATTCACAATAAGGGTAGACAGTGCTCCAGACTAACTTTTGAGGCTTGTCAGTATTCTGCTTTCCCTCAGATCCCCCCAAACCAGAAGGAAATGCAGGAATTGCTGTCACATCCCCCTGTTGCATTTCAATGGTGAATTTGGTATGTTTGCCAAAAACCCGTGCATTGTTGTGTGGGTTGGTCCCCACACATCTGCTTTTGTGGATCACATAGTCCACAGAACATCCCCTCCAGATAGGGGTTTTTGTTTTAATGTAAGTAAAGAGGAAAGGCTTAGATCACGTTATCTTATGTACCTTGAGATAAAAACAAGCATTCTGCCCTGAGCATAGTTTCTACAAGAGTCAGTGCTTGTTTTAAATATTAAATCTGCAAAGTTGGGCTTTTTCAAAAATGCCTGAGAGTTTTGGTCTCTGGTATTTGTTGAAAGTGAACGGGATTTGGGGCTGTGTCTGCTCTTGGCAGTTCAGAAAATCACCCCACAGCTCTGCCAGTCTGGGGTTGAGGCTGCTGCTCAGGTTGTGCAAAGCCAGCTGGAGCAGAGGAGCAGACCCTCCCTGGGATTCTCAGTCCCGGGAGGTTGATGGGGGAGCATTGAAAACGCTGGTGTGGAAAGCAGGGCAGGCAGTGCCCAAAGTGGGCGTGCAGGGCAGCGCTCAGCCTGGCAGACAGCGCGTGTTAAATCAGGGTGATTTATGGAACAGTTTCTGTTAAAAGCTTCCTCGTGCACTTTAGGAAGCGGAGCTGCCAGATTGGTCAAACTCCAATGCCCAGACAGTTTGAATTGGCTGCCGGCTGCAGTAACAAGCGTGGCAAAACTCGAACAGCCGTTTCCTCCTGGCTTTGCAGGCTGCCACATCGGTGCTGCTGCTCACAGAACAGACAGTGTCAAAATGTTACGCGCTGTGAAGACATTTCCATGGCAACGTTAGCATCCCATGACACCCGCTCCGTACTGCGGTGTCAGCGCATGCTGCCTCGATGTACTTTCCTCCTCCATCTGGGGCTGTGAGGAGTGCTGTGGTACAGGATCGTATGGATTTCTGCAGTTATGGGGCTGAGGGCGGAAAAGACGCTCTCACTGGGCTTTTGGGTGTCTTAAGTAAGGCAGTGATTCCTTCTTCTAGCGTAGCAACACTCTCATGATTGTGATAGGGCTCAAAAGCACCTGGGTTTGCTTTCTGCTGCACTGAGGAAGCAGCTTTCTCTCCATCACTGCAGTAGCTGTGTCCTGCCTGGCATCAGAGGCACCCACACTCCTGTCGGGCAGCTCTGGGATCACTCCGTTTGGAAAGATGCTCTGGTCTTGTTTAGGACCAGTCCTATCAGCCCAGAGGAAGCCTGTTGCTGATGTCCATCTGCAGCCTGCAGTGCTCTGCTCCCTCCTCTCCTTCCTTAGCAGGGGCCATCACCTGCCCTGGGCACTGCTGGCTGTGGGGCTGGTTTTGGACAGCTGCCTCACACCTTTGGTGGAGTTTCCTCCGTGGCTACCTGGAGGTTTCATCATGTCTTGATCAATATTTTGGGCCTGCCTAAAAATATTTCAGTTTTTGCTGCTACCTCTTTGTCCCGCCAGGATTTTCAGTAGGTTTATTTTCTCCTTGTCTTCCTATATTTCTGTATTTCCGCCAGGTAATGTATTCCAAAATTAGCATCATGGGTTTTTTTCACACGTGTTTGTTGGCTCTTTTCCCTTGACATAGGGAAAGCTGTTCTCAATATAAACTGGAGCCTTGGCAAGAAACAACAAAGGTGGAGATGTTTCCTGTATGGCAGCCTGTGGACCTTCCACCAGTGCACGTTTCTCACTTCTGCTTGGTATTTTGTTAGAGCAGGAGGGAGATCTGGAGTTTGTTTTTGTGCATGTGTAGATTGTGCAAATGGCAAGGGCAAAGATGTTTAATGAAGGATTTGCCTACCCACTGTGTATTTGGCTGTAGATTTGCAATTCAAGGTATGTGGGTACACAACAAAGCTGTTTTTGACACAGCAGTGCTACAGCGTAGAGGGATCATGTATGATAAAACTCAGGCCTTGTGATCTTCACATCTGGTCTAAAGGTTCTGGGAGGGTAAAGGTGAGGTTTGAGAAAGTACCTGTTGAGGCTAGGGGAAGGAGCAGAACTTGATTTTGCAATCATACCTGCATTCATACCCACTTCTGAACTGTTTCACAGCAGTAATTCTCAGCTCTCCCATCTTGCCCAGTGCTCTGCTTTGAGTCGTGCCAGAGTCCCAAGTTAATCGTTCTATAAACTTGTTTTCATCTGTTTCCACTGGATTCCTGGCATCTGCCTAGTAACAGGAGTAGGTCTGTTCCTGTGACCTGGCTGCTCAGTCTCTGCAGAAACGCTTTTACTGCTCCTGCACAGGAGACGCTGCTATGTCCTAAACTCAGTTTTTCCCAAGACCCAATCCAAGCCAAGTGCCTCTAAACCTGGCACCGTGTGGGCCCTGTTTCAATATTTTTCTATTTCTGTCTCAGTACAGCCTGGCTTACCTACTAAACACTCTGTGAGATATTGCATGGTCGGTTGAGGCAAAATCTGGCTTGTTGCTCTAGGAATAAAACCAGGCAATTATCCACAGTCCGTTTTATTTGGTGGGTTCGACTGTTTTCACAGCCTGTTCACTGCAGCTGTCTGCTGCAGAAAGGCAGCAAGCTTGTTGGACAGAGTGACTGTAAAAATCAGGAAGTCTTATTTCAGGCCATAATTGTGTTTAATTTCCTGAAATCTAAAAAGCTGTATATTTTATAAAACATCTTTGCTCCGGAGCTCTAAGGTTGGGTTTCCAAAGATTACCCATACAGGGTACTACCTGCGTGAAAAATATTGGAAGGAGGGTTGAATCCTGAAGCAGGGGCAACGTGATGGTCTGAAAATGTTTCACTGAGCAAAATATTAATAACTTCACAGGGTTATGCCAGTTTTGTTAAGAATGTGCTTTTATATACAAGCTGACCAAGACAGGAGTGTTCTGTGAATGTCAGTTATGGAGATTAAAGCAGCATTTGGCGTCTGATGCTCAGTTAATACTCATTTAATGGTTTGAAAACTGGATTTTGCCTGCTTTATTGCTAAACTGCTATGTCAGGAAAGATTATCAGCCTTTTATTTCAGTTTACAAGGAAGAAAAAAAAAAAGCTTAACATCTTGTTACAAGTACATCTTGGAGGGTTTAGATGTCGTAAAGGATTTGGTGACCTGTTCTTTTAACCTCTTGTAGTCATCAGATTTGAGAGGAAATTGCAGTCAAAAGCGAACATTTTAAAACTTGCTGATCTGAGTGGTCTAACGGTCAACCTGTTTTTTCCTCTTGACATTCCTCTGCTTAGTTCTTCAGACCTGCAAGTGTTCAGTCCACTCAGGCTGCAGTGCAGAAGGGGGGAAAAGAGCTGTGGAACTAGGACAGACTTGGAGTATATTTAACAATGTTCTATTTCAATGTGACAACAGCTATCGAACACCTACAAGATTGCAAACTGTGATTCACTCGGAAGTTGATATAACTGATGTCACGTTGTATTAATAGCTACAGAATTGTAACTGCTTTTAGCAGTGAGATTCATTAACAGCCTCTACAAACACTCTTGACAATCAGTTGAAAACCTGAAAATATTAGGTGCATATAAAAATGGATTATGCCATAAAGGAACCTCCCTGTGCTGCCGAATGTATTTACAGCAAGTTCTTGAGGGTGTTATGCATAATGATTCCTCTTCATCACTTTCAGCAGGTCTTAGTGATAGCAAAAGGTGTTTGAGGACTGGTCCACACTCTAAATTAATTAGGAACTGCTGATGTTGGGGTTGCATGATGTGAGTGTATTTGGGGATTATGGTGTCCGTGGCACTTTTCTTGGCACGTGCACAACCTTCCCACACAGTGCTGTTGATGGAAGGTCTGCCGTACCTTGGAAGGTACTTGTTCCTTCACCTGTTTTAGCTGCACATTTTGGCTTCAGTGGGTGTGGCAGGCAATGCCTGGACAGAACTGTGCAAGGTGTGCCGAGTGCAGGGAGTTCTGCTCCCCTCTGGGCCTTGGACACTTCTCTCGGTGTGGGCTGATAGCCTTGTCTGAGGAGATGGGTGTGGAAGAGAAGGAAGTGTTCAAACCTATTCTGGAAGATACTGAATTAGCAGCTAACAGTATTGGTGTGTAATGGCCCTCTCCAGCCTCTGTTAGCTCTCCTCTGGGCTGAAGGAGTTGGTTACTCTTCCAGGCTCTTCCTAAACTCATCTCTTCATTACATACGTGTGGTTTTAAGGTTTGCATCCCTAGCATGACAGGTCAGGACATGGTTGTAGAAGTGAAATGAAGGCTGAGATTCAAGAGAGGAAGTGTTTGGGGTGATATTTGCTCCGTGTCAAGTTGTGTAGTCAGGCTTGTCACTGGAAGCAAATGTGTGGATGTGTGAAGCTGGGCTGACATTTCCAGTGCTCTGGGTATTTCTGACAGTTGTTCCATCATGGTTGGCCACCTACTTCCCTCAGTTCTGTCTTTTCCACCTATATCACTGTACCTCTTCTCTTCCTTTTGGCCGTGAATAATTCCCTTGTCTTTAAGTTTTCAGGTGATGTCTGCTCTGTCATCTGTCACCAGGTTTTGGCATCTCTCATTGGACGTTACCTTACTTTTGGTGGCCTGTGACTGTCAGGCTGTCATGGGCAGATTTCTGGAGATGGTGTCTTCTGAGACTGGTAGGAAAGGTTGGCTCAGGACACAAACAAATAATAGTCCTTAGAAAACAGGACTGTCCACCAAGGAAGCAAAATTCCATATTTTGAGAATATGGAAGGCCTTTTTTTTCCTTTTTCATTGTCCTTTTTTACGAGGTTTGACATCTTGGTTTTGAGTACATCGTTAAATGGTCATTGGCCCTTCCTCCCTAGAGGTACAGGCAGCTGTCCAGATAATTAAGTACAGTTGATCATCTTCCAGTAACACTCTGTATATTTTAAATATCTCGATAGCAAAAGATTCATTGGGCACATAATGCAGCAAGTGATCAAACCACGTCTGGCTCAACATGTCTGTTGGAACAGCCTATGACAGTTAAGGAGTGTAATTGGCAAGACACATAGAATGGGATTGAAAAAAGACGTGAAAATAAGCAGAAGGGTTTGAAAAGGATTAAGAGAGTAAATGACAAACCAGTAGTTAAATGGTGCATGATGAATGACTGTAGAAGTAAAAGGTTGACTAAATATTGTGACTCTGTAATGGCTGCCCCAAAGAAATAGAGAAATGCTCTGTTTGGAAGATTCCAGACCTGGATTTATATTGACTCATATGCTGACTCTGGATTTAGACTTGTTTCTTAGACTTGGATTAGATGAGCATCCCCTGAGATGCTTTTGTGGTTGACTTGATGACCTGAGATTCCTCTTCCACCTTTAGTATTGATGATTAGCATCAAGATACCACCACCCCACTGAAATGCTGAATCCTCTTCTGACCTGTGGTACAGGTGGGCTGGACTGGCAGTTTGCAGAGTGTCAGGAAAGCTGTTCTGAGGAAAATCAGGCTCTGTGTTCAGTAGCTCCCAGCTTACAGAGTTTAGTTTTGTCTCTAACACCGAGTTGCTTTGATTTCAATAATTCATCTGCCTCCAACTGCTTTATTGTCTCTTGATTTATTAATGAGTTGGCTCAGATGCTGTCCTGGTGCTTTCTCACAGCTAGGTGAAATCAAGGATTGCACTAAGCACAGATTGTGTGAAAAACACACCATTTCCCTGGAGCTGGCCCCTGAGGGGCAGCATGGTTAGACTGGATGTGCAAGAGCTGCAACTCCCAAACTATAACCTTGTTATCAGTAGCCCTTCCCAACACTCATTGTCTCTCTCTCTTGTTGTAGAAGAACTTCAGATCATGCTTTCTTTTTTCTAGGAGTGGATTGTGATGGTTAATTAGATAATGCTTGTAGAGCAGTGTACAAAACATGCCAAGGGTCACTGTCTTCACTGGTATTATTAGAGCTGGAGGAAGACTGCCAGAAGCTATCGATTACTTGGTAAAAATAAACCCTTCAAACTTCTTTGCGTTTTATTCATTGCTGGTTTTTATCTCGGCATCCTGCAAACATTTCAGAGGGTGGATTTGTTTGCCAGAAGATCAAAACAAAATGTTGACAACTACTGGTGCCAATTTGTAGCCTCCCATGTGGGCGACATCAGAGGAATTTGTGCAGTGCTCTGGAAAGTCTTTCGAGGCTTTGAATCCCCTTGGATCCTGGAACTGTTGTTTGAGCAAAGGATCCAAGTGTCCAGGTGGGATTGCACATTGAGTATCAAGCACAAGCGGCTCTCTCTGGGGCTTGTGCAAATTTATTGTGTAGCAGCCTGTATATACTTCCTGAAGTTGACATTTTGATTTGTTTAGTGAAGTCTGTCAATTAATTGGGTAAAGCTGAGTTGTGCAGTGGGTGCTGTTGGCAATGCTGTGTCTGGCTGGTGGGAAGGGCTCAGTGCCCTCTGTGTTTTCTAGTTCATCTCTCAGCCATGGTTTACACTTCTCACACACCTCACTGTGGAAAACAAAATGTCACACTTTGAATTCATTAAGCAGCTGTGACTGTTGAAAGGGAAAGCTGTTCCATATGACAGTAAAATACGTGGAAAAGTCACGTCTTTGTAGCAGAAAACACATGGGAAAGACAAATATTGTGTAATGTGCAGAAGGGCCAAGTCATGCTTCATAAAGGGAAATTTCTGAGGAGAATGGATACGACAGGAGGACAATTCAATCAGGAATGTGGCTTATGTGATAGAAGGAGGATGTACTAGTCATGCACTAGTCACAGAATTCAGTAGTGACTTCAAGTGTGGCCTTGTGGTTTCTCTGATGAAAATGTGCAGTTGGAGCAGAAGCAAAATGTTACATCCTTCTCCAAAACAGGCCAAGGACGAAGCACAGACTCCCAAACATCTGCACATGTTCTGACCTAAAAATTGCTTCAGCAGGGAGACTAAACCAGGCTTTGGTGGAGACTGCAAAGTGCTTTCTCTGCATGTGTCAGACCTGCAAATGGGTTCGCTTTGATTATCACAAGTCCCCTTCGTGTTCATTCCAAACCATTAAGCTCCTTTGAGTGGACATTTGGGTGAATGAGAAGTTTTTAAGTGGACTGACTGTCATCCAGCAATCTAGGACTGACTTGTCATGGAGCAAAGGGCACATCTTGTCAAAGCTGGCCAGTGCTGCTTGAACGTCCAGTGCTGGCCTGGCCTGCCAAGCTCTTTCCTCAGGCACAGAGCACCTGCTGGGGGTGCACTGACCAGTGATGCTTTGGTAATCTTGAACAAGTACCAGCTGCTTTTCTTTTAAAACTCAGGACAATTCATGAGCGAGGGAAGGGCAAGAACCATCAGCAGGTGCTGTCAACTCACTCCCTCAGTGCTAGGTGCTCAGATTTGTTCCAGAAGTAACTAAGATGTGAGCAAGTCTTCCAGCTGCCTGCTGCATCAAGTATGAGTGAAAATGGTTAAAAAAAAAGGCAGGTGACAGAATTAACATCTAGCTGTTTATGTATATGGCTGGTGAAAGGGAAGAGTGGTGCTACTGCTGAGATGTGGCAAAGAGGTTTCCGTTATTTAGATTTCTGTTATTTTGAAGTGTCACAACCCATCAGGAACTTAAAGATGGAGAAAGAGCTGTGGGAAATGGGACAGTAAATACCTGCCAGCACAATTTTAATGCTCTTTCAGTTGAGCTGTTCAAATATAGTTGCCTGTTTGAGGAAGCCACTGAATATAGATTTTAATGCTTTTGCTGCTCCGTAGGTTCTCGTGTGAGTGTTGAAAAATCATCCCTGATGCTCCAGACACATGTGGAGTTAGACACGAGCATGCTGAGTGTGAGGGGAGCAGCAGATGCTCTACAGGTGGGACAGAGGTTGCACAGACCATGCAGGACACCCAGTCTGCACAAACCGTAGAGGAGGAGAACCTGGAAGCAGCTTAGGAAATGGATGGGAAACGATTGCAGTCTGAGGATTGTGATCTCACTTCTCTGTTGTGGCAAAAGGGAAGGAGTAAGACATTTTTGTGTCTGTCAGGGTATCTGGAGAAAGTCAGGGAGATGGCAAGGTTTCTTAGGATGCTTCTTCAGGATGCTGGCTCAGCTTCCACTGACTCGTGGCTTAGGGATTTTCTCTGCACTTGAATTTTTTCCTCAGTGATTTAATCCAATTTCTTTTTGACCCCTCATGAATGTCCATGAGCTCCCCAGAGTCCTGCAGTGGGGAGTTACCCAGCAGTGCCACTGCCCCTATTGCCTCATGAGGACGTCTGCTGAAGTTGGCATGGTGAGTTCTTGGATTGCCACAGAGCTGTGGCAGGGCAGACCCTAATTATAGCACATTATGCTGGTTTAATGACAGTAATAGAAAGTCAATTTATAGGCAAGAGCAAATTGCCTTTTTATATGGGGAGGAGGATAATTCCTCCCATGTGTTGCATTATTAAATTTGTAATCTTCATTTCTAATGCTTTTCAAAAGTGAATATTAACAGAATCTAAAATGCAGCTCATAAATTTATGAGCTGCATTTTTTTTCCCAAACTCTTCAAGTTCTATAATTTGTCTTAAAAGGTGAACTTCAGCAAGGTTAGGCTTTTTTTTTCTTTTTTTCACTTAATAAATGAAAATCCCTTACTTGCTGCCTACCTCTGGACAAGCTTAAAGGCTCCAAAGATACTGCATTTTAAATAGCAGTAATGAATATCTATTTGCATTCTTGCTGAGTGGAGAGTTCTGAGTTCAGGCTTACTCCCTGGTGATAAAAGACACTGGAAAGAAAAAAGATGACACGTTTTTGTATGTCATTTGCTAGTGAGGAGGCTGTTGTGATGCTCTTTTTTGTTGCCAAGGAAACAGAGCCCTGAACTCCTGTCTCTGCAGGCAGGAGGAGGAGGAAAGGATGTTATTTCACTCCAGAGCTCGATTCGTAATTGTGACTTGAGATCAGAGACTGTGAATGGGTTGGGACTGAGGGTCTCACCTTCAAGATCACTTTCAAAATTGTGTGTCCTACCTCTTTCTTTTTTTTTCCCTGCTGAAATGGGTGTGAAGGGTGGAGCCTGTGGGGTGGGTGGCTGGCTCAGGTCGCTGGCACAGTTACTGTACAGCAGAGTGAAACGGAGCGCTGGGAGCATGGGCGGTGACGGAAGGGGATTGTACTGCTCTGACCTTGCTGGTAACATCTTGAGAAATCCCAAGGCTTCCTTATGTCAGCCAGTTGTTAAATCTGAGAGCAGAAATGTGAAAGTTACCTGCAGGTATCAGAAGGCAGGAAGTGACAGTGATGCAGGTGCTTCGTAAGAGCTCGGTGTCCTCTCCTGACCTTCTTCCATTACTGTTGGGCTGTCATTGCCTGCACTCTTTATAAAGAGATTCCCATCAAACTTTTTTTTCTTTGTGGCTACATTAAAACTATTTTTTCACTCACACAGTGCCCTTTAATGTGTGTTTGATCTCACTGAACTGTCAGTGTTGCCTGCAAGGCTGATGCTGGCTGTATCACAATTGCTTCTTTATCTGTTCTCTTTTCCGCTCTCATAGTAGAGAGCGATTAGCAGGATGCTCTAAAGCGTTTTGTTCCTTGCTCCTTCTACAAAATGTGTTCAGGAATATTTGGCACATATCAAGGGATTTTAGTGAACTTTCTGCCAGGTACCTGTCATGGGGCAGCCATGCTGCAAACTGGCATTGCTTCTCAGGATGCTGTGCTGGTGTGTGGCTGCTGTTCACTGTGAGTGATTAATGCAAATTCCGTTCAATACAATATTGAACACTGGTGTGCCTCTTCTTCACAAAGGACTGATTCTTACTGCATCTAGTTGCTGATAATTGAGAAAATGAGATTTTGGTATTATTTCTAAAGTGTATTAATCTCCTGGGTTAATTAATGTGTATTAATAATGTTGACTTTTTGCTTCTATCCTCAGTAATCTGCAGCCAGCCATGATATTTTGGTTGGTTTCCCACATTCTGCAGTATCTTTCAGCAGGGATGAACATGTTGTATTTATTTTCCAGCTCTGGCCAAAGGGCTTTTTCTCCTCTATTGAAAGCTCAATACTCTGCTTAGGCAAACGGTGAACTGAATTTCCCAAAGGACTTCAAATAATCTGGGATGTTTTTCTATCTGAGTGCTGTTTGTGCATGCAGCAGGCAGATGTAGGAGGCAGTTATGTGTCTGCCATGTTCGTCTGTGGGAGAGTGTGTCACTCGGATGAGAGCTTGCATGTGTCTCTTCAGGGTTTGGGCTGTGAAAATTGTGCTTGAATGTTTTTTCTTAGGTGTCTGCTAGTTAAATTCCAGCGCCTCTGTTTTTGGTATTGGATGGTGTTTTCTATGTGTAACGGCCTGACTTGTCCCCAGTTGGAGATATTTACCATGTATGATTGGCAGGGCTGTTTGCAGTGATACAAACTCACTTTGATTTCTTAGACACCGTGGATGACTTAGCATCGTAAGGATCCTCTGCTCCTGTCCTGCTTCTGGGATTGAAGCCTGACCTTCCCTTCCAGCTGTCATGAGATATCTGCAGTGAAATTACCACAGTCATGAAGGGCAGGGTGCTCTCCTTTCACTCCACCCGAGCAGAACCCAGCACTTGATCCAGAACCTTGATCCTGGGAAAGGATCTGTGTGAGGAGAGGCAGTATGAGTGCAGTGGATCCATTTGCAGGCTTTTGGGAAATGCAGTCACTCTCTGAGCTCTCCCTTCAGCACCACAGGTGTGCTCTGAGCAGAGGGGTTTGTACAGTTCTTGGTAGCATTTGGGAAGAAAAGGGTTCCCTTTACAGCACCTGTGCTGGGCTGTGGTACTTGCCTGGCACAGCACACACCCCATCACCATGGACCTGTCACGAAATGTCTCTGTGGGAGTTAAGGCAATGTGTAGAATTAGAAGGGAGGAACGTGCTGGCTTGTTTCCTCTAGCATTTGCTACAGGTATTCCGTGAAAGCACCTTTGGTGAAGCCTGACACAGGTAGTTGTGACATCTGGTGAGATTGTGTGGAATTAGGAACTCAATGCCTGAAATTGTTTCACTTCTCTGGAAACCAGACCATCGGCTCCCCCTCTCTGCTTCCACAGTGGATCAAATAATTGCTTCCAAATGGACACAAGTTATTAAGCAGTGTCTATAGTTAAAGTCAACTCCTTGTGAATTTGATCATTCATTTCCTTCAGGAAAATATGATTAAATAATTATAACTTAAGCTAAACACAAAGCAAATGCTGTTCTAAATGCAATTCTGCACCAGGATTCTAGTTTATGAATGACTCCAGGCTTCTGTGGCTTTGTGCCTGTTAAGGAGATGAGACTGTGTTTTTAATTGTATTTATAACGAGTGAACAAAAGGTTGCATGACTCATTCATTGTGCCAAGACTGTTGCTCTGTGTGCTCACACACACGTGGTCTTGACAAAGCTGCTCGATCTTAAAAGTGTCAATAGGGCAGAAGAAAAGGGAAGAAATCTCATTAATAACTATGGCCTTGTCAACTGCTTCCCCTGAATTTTGTATGTATCAAAACTCAACTTTACCTGCTGTGTAGTAGCTGTGATTTTAAGGGAGGCAAATATTTCTTCAGTGCTGAAGCTGCTGTCTTGACTCTCTTCCCATCATTACTGTGTAGCACATACTTTCTAGTTTCAGCCAAATTTGGGCGAGAAGTCCAAGATGTGCAGATTCTAAAAATGCTGGAGAAGATGCTCTGGGTAGAGAGAGAAACATAAACTAGTGTCTCTGCAAGACAAGGCCTGATACCTCATCTCAGTTTGAGATTCACCTTGTGGATGAAAGCAGACCACAGGAGCTGAGCATCCAGTGGGACAGAAGGTGTGTCAGCGCCTCTGGGAGGTTTTGGTGGCTTTGGGAGGTTCGTGACCCGAGTCCTCTCCTGCAGCAGGACAGCACAGCTTGCAGACAGCCTGCTGAAGTTACTTTGCCCCTGCTTGCTTCCCAGAAGTTCCCACGTGAAGAGCGGGATGCTGGGCTCTGCCAGGAGGGGCACTTGGTGAGGCAGCTGCAGCGGGCTCAGGAAGGGCACAGCAGCCTCATGCAAAATTTCTTGGCTCATTGAAGTGTAGGCAGTACAGCTCTTTCATCTCACGCCATCCTTCTCTACAATGGCTCTTTCTAGTAGCTTTATTTTTGTGAATTCACCTCATTTTTGTGATCCTTTTCTAAATCAAGAGGTTTTCTACGGCTCAGGCTCATTCATATTTCAGAACCTGGACTTAAGCAACACCCTCAGTTATTAATAGTGTGAGATGAATGGCAGAATTAGGACATTAGGGTGCTCTGGTTCAGCTCTCTTGTAATTAAGTTGCGAGCCTCACCTGGCCTTCACAACTTACAGTGGTCAGCTGGAGGACTTCAGCCACCGGGACACAAATTGGCTCAACTCTAATTCTCCTTGTGAATTAACAAGAAGAAAGCCCTGGGATGCTGCTGACACACTAACCAGCCACTCATCTTTCTACTTTGATGTTTTCCTCATGCCCACATCTTGATAGCTGGTAAAGTTCTTAGAGTTTGGAACTGAGAACATGTAGAGAGCCCTGCTGGTTGTTGATTCTGTGTATGACACTTCCCTCAGCTTTCTAGGGAGTAAATATTACTGTGTAGTAGTAATAAATAAATCAGTTAAATTAATTGCCTGTGCCAAATGTACATTTTCTCTGAGCCCATCAGCTAAATTTTCCTTGACTTGGTACATGCTTGGACTGCAGGGCTTCCCTGGTGGGCTGATGTCAGAGGAGGGGAGTTTAACCCCTGGTGAGGCTTAAAACCCAAAATCTAAGAAGTGGAAAGATTGAATCCCCTAATTTCCATGCAGTGAGAATGTGTGTATATCTGTGCTTTATTGCACTATAAATATCATAGTGAGATCACATTTTGAAGTGATCACCCCTTGCCCAAGCACAAAAGCAGCAGATGAAGAAGGGCCTGCGATGTGGGATGTGTCTGTCCCAGACAACTGGTGCAGCATCAGCAGTTCCCTGCTTGTCTTTCCCTGGAGACCTGCGCTACAGACAGGGCAGTGCTCAGGTTTCATTGCTGGGTTGCTGCAGAAATATTACAGCAGTGAATTTTCTGGATGGCTTATGGACATTTCATTTAACCTACTGCAAAGCCTGGCAGATTGGGGGAAGAGAAGGGGGCAGCGTGTTCCATTTTCTTATAAAAATAAAAATGCAAAAGCAGCCATCAGATGAAGCTATTTGGATCCTGCTGCTGCAAACAAAATAGAGACATGGAAAGAATTCTGAAGAGCTGGGTCTAGCTGCAAAATAGTTCCCATGAAATACTCTGAAAGAACCAAACGTTTTTTGTTAGTGCTATGGCACTGCAACTTTTTTATAGTGAAAAGCTAAACAATTTTTTATGGTAGTCAAGAACTCCATTTGAAAGTCATTGACAGTGGAACAGATGTGTTTACCTTTTTGGCTGTTGGCTTTCTCTCTTTTGACAGGGAAGGAAAAAAATCTCCAAGTGATTTTTCCTGGCTAAATGTTTGTTACAGAACTTTTTCTTTAGACACTTTTAAATGAAAATTTTTGCCATTATTTTTTTTATATAGGTGAATTAGCAAAAAGGGCAAAATTAAAAATAGGATCATGGGAATTATTTAGTTTTAACCTCCAAAGGAGGAGAAAAAAAATGTTTAAAATATAAAAATGGAGAAAGGAAGAAAAACTGATGCTCTACATATACTCCAGCCAAACTACAAGAGATAACATCTACTGGGGTGGAAACTTGCTTAAATGCAGGCACAGTTGGATTTAAACCAAACTGCAGCTCAGGCCAGCATGGAGGGAAAAAAAAAGCTCCTTTAAATGTCTGAGGAGTTGGGGTTTGGGCTGGGTTATGGGGAACCAGGGAAGGCAGCCTCAGAGGCTGTTCATGAAAATAATCCTGCGGATGATTTTTGGTCCTCTTCTAATGATGAAGGGGAAGAACAGAAACCCTTGGTTTGATGTGCACACACCTGGGCCTGTTGGTGTGGGTGAGGACAGGTCAGCCTGAGCTCTAGGGTGAGAGAGAGCTTTTCTGTGCTCAGGTACCCTGGTGGGTCAGGAGCACTGGGATGGATTGGGGCTGTGCTGCAGTGGGAATTCGGAGGTGTCTCGTTGGCATCTCCACAGGTTTCCCATGCAGGCAGAGTGTCCTGGCCCTGCTCTGCATTCAGCTGTAACAGCAATGCAAATAGTTGCTAATTTTACTATTTTTCTGGCTCTCACAAGAGGAGTTGATTGAACTTTCCTAACCCTGTGAATGTACCTAACCTCTACAGATTAAGAATTAACATGTTTAAATATTTTTTCCAATCCCATAAAGATTCTGTGCTTAATTTGGAAAGAAAGGGTGTGATTTTGCTGGTGTCTGAAACTAGGACAAGGGGAACGAAGCATACAGCCTGATTAGTGCCCCTGCTTATCCCCAGCCATTTTCTGTCATTCTGGTGGATTACTCAGGCTGTGATGATAGCCTGGCATGTTCTGGAGCACAGTACAAACTGCCTCTCTTCAGGTGCTCATAATTCACACTCCATTAGGATGTTGATGTAGGGAATGCTTGGCAGGATGTCAGGGCTTGCCAGGCATGATGAGATTGAGTTCATCTCGTTAAACTGCATTCTGAAGTGACAATCCAGTATATATATATTTTTTTTCCTCAGCAGCAGCAGCTCCTTAGGAGAGCATCAGGGCTTGCTCTGAACAGAGATACCCTGAAAGGGGCTTGTGCTGCCCACCCTGACAGCCAACAGCTCAGCGTGTGCCAGGCTGTCACAGGTGCTGGCTATTCATGCAAGGCTGTGGGAAGACTTCTCTTTTTCTCCTTTGAAGCTGAACAATGGAATTTTTATTCATCTCAGAACTGATTCATGGCACACAAGTCTTAGTACGTGTCACAGGGAGTCAGCATCTGACTAAACAGAAAAAAAACCCATTTTTTTTAAACACTTCAGGAGCAACAATGCAGTGACAAAGTTTCAAGTGGAGAAGTTAATGTGCTGACTCTTTTCTCAGAGTACCTGAGGATAGGTAAGAGGTGAAATGGTCGGTGCTTTAGCAGTCTGATGGGGTGCTGAGCTGAGACTCCCTCTGCTGTTTTTTCCCCACAGACATGCCAAAGACCAATAGTTGGATTCGGGGACTTTCCTCACCTCAGCGGGTGATATTATCCAGATGGGTGCTTGCCTTTGTTTTCAGCCCCAAACTGACCTGCTTCATCCTTTCTCAGGGGCAGATCTTCAAGGGGAAGAAAGATAGATAGAAAAAACTCTTAGGGTCAAAACCAAAGAGTGAAGTTAGTGGCTGTGGAAAATGAAAGGGCTCGCTAGCCTAGGTTTGAGCCAAGGGTAGAGCAGGCAGATCCAGCGTGAACTGAAAGGAGATAGCTCTGGGCAAATCTCTGCAGGCAGTTGGGTCCTGTGTCTGCTTTCTACATGATCTCCAGTGTGCTCTGAAGGCTTCCTTGACTCTGCCAGCTGGGTTTTTCTGTGTTCCCATGCTGGAGTTGTCCATTCTTCATGCTGTGTAAGTGCAGGTTTGTATTTTTCATGTGCTGAGGAACCCAGGTGTGAATCCAGAGAGCAGAGCCTGCTCAGGTTGATGCCTCGCAGCGTTTGGATGGGAATTGTTCCATAGTGCCACGCTTGGGTAAGAAGAGCAGTGGGGATGCAGTCTCTTTGCTCAAGCTTGGACTATCTTGGGAAATACAAAATGTTATATTTTCTGGAGCTTCTCAACAGGAACAAATTAAAGTAAGCATCCAACTGATTTCCCGTTCTGATTTTCCCCTTGGCACCTCAAGCTGAAGTTTGGGAAAGGAAAACAGCTCCCCACACTGTTTTGCCAGACCCTCGGTGTCTTGGGTGGCCCGTGTTGGTGCTGTGTGTCCATGTGCTTTGGGTGCCAGTGTGCTCTGTGCTTGGAAGTGGTTGGGTAATTTAAGGGCCAGGCTGTTTGAGTTCAAATTCACTCAATGCCTAATCTCAGGGCGAAATCAATACCAATTAATTCTAAAGTACAGGAGGATCTGTAGCACATGCATCGTGCTGGTTTCTTTTTGTGATGGTAGCAAAATGTGATGGAGGAGAAAATTGAAAACAAAGTGGAAAAGAGAAAGATGCTAACAAGTACCTGGGTGGAGAAAAAGAAAGTGACAAGAGAGGAGACAGTGTAGGGATAACAGTGAGAGGGCCACGCTCTGTCTCTCAGAAATGGCATCAATAAACATCTATGGTAGACTAATTCTGTGTCGGAGTAATAATTATGTAATCCTGACCTTGTGATGAGCTATTGCAGGACTCACATATTTTTCAAGACTTGCTGGCCTCTGAGCATGGAGAGCACTGTCAGTAGCTGAGAGGAAGAGCTTTGAAGAGCTGTGTGTGGGAGTGATGTAGAAGAGGACATGCAAAGTGGTTACTCTTCCCTTGAGGGAGAGAAGGGAGCAGTGCCACTCTGATTTTTCCCACCCTTGTGATTTCAGGCAAATCTAGTTTTTGGTGGCAACTCTTCCACAGGAGTGGCACCATCCTTGAGAAGAGCTTCCTCTCGGGGTGGTTGACAACTGAAGGTTTAGTTAAGGGAACTCTGCAAAAGGTGCTCTGCTCTGCACAGGGCACCTGCAGGGTCACCCTGCCTCTCTTCATTCATTGCTGGGCTGCCTGGAAGGAACTTGTGGTTGGCTGGTCTGACATCACTCAATGATGAGGGGAAACGTGATAATGAGATCTAATTAATAATGAACAAAATGATGGAATATCATTAATATCAGTCAAGAAGAATGTAGGGAAAATGGGTCTTGTGAGAAATTCTTATTCTCCAAGTTTTAGAAGACACAGATATCTGGGTGAATGTGAGAAGTATGTTAGGGCTTTGTCCTAGAACAGCATGACCCTAAAAAATGTGATTGTGATAAATGGATTAAGAACTTACTTCACATATCAAAAAGCTGTTGTTAAGGAAAAGCCTCAAAGGCAGGAGGGCTCTCTGGAAAGCCTGGTGCTGCTCACTGTTTTCATTTGATTTGGAGCAAGCATGAGTTTAAACCTCACTTAACTCACAGGCAATGTGGACATTAGAAAGGGAGTAAATAGAATTGAGGGTGGGGAAGCTGTATAAAGCTGTCTGGAGTTTTGCTTGCTTTCTCTTCAAATAAAATTCATTTTCTTACATATTTTTTAATATAATGTTCTGCAGGGTTGTACCAGCAGGACGGGCAAGGGACTGCACAGCCTCCAGGTGAGGTGTGATGTGACCAAGAGCTTACTGTGGTCTTGGGAGATGCCAGCAGAAGTAGGGAAGATGAGAGAACAAGCTGATTGTTACCTCTGTATGCGTTTCTGCACTAAAATGCAGACTCCAGTTCTGTTCTCAAAAGGGTGTTTAAAACCTGGGAAGGTGGTTATAAAGATTCAAGGGCAGGAGAAAAAAAAATGCCAGAGCATGAGAGACATAGAGATCTCAGTCTGTTTAACTTGTCAAAATAAAATTGAGAGCTAACTCATCTGCACTGCAGAAAAGTCTTTACAGTAAGAACACAAAGCAGCTCTTGGAGTGGAGAAGGGCACTAAAAAAACCTGATGTGTGAAAGCTGAAACCAGGCCAACTTAAGCCACATCTCTAAATGTCAGGTAGTAAAATAAACCATGCAGGCAAATGGCAGATTTTTCATCTCTCGATATCTTCAAACCCAGGGTGGGTAGTGCTTTAGAAGATATTCTTTAGCCAAACATAAATTGTTTGGCTGAACAGAGCAAAATCTAAGCACCTGTCAACCCTGAGAACTTGGCAGAGTGACTGCTGGGCCCTTCTGGTTGTTGGCATCAGCGAGGTGCTGTGCACCTTCATCCTGGATATTTGACCAAAACATTTCTTCTTCCCAAGGTCGTCCCAGAGTGAAATCCTCTCTTAGTAGTGTGTTGCACTGGAGGCTTGACTGACTGCTTAACCTCTGCTGTTTGCTGCTTAATTGGAGGAGGTGCAGGGAATAAATCGGGTGACGCTGCAGAAAATGTCGATGCTGCTCTTACTTGTTTCAGATACCACTGACAAATTAAGACAAATGATTTTGCCAGGCAGCAGCCACACAGATGCAGATCATTTTCCTTCTGATTGGCAAGGGTGGCGAAGCACAAAGATTTCAGGTAAGGGAGGAGGCACAGCCCCTGTTCCACGCTCCACACTGACCAGAGAAGGTTAATGGTGCGTGACTGTTGCTTGTGAAGTACTTTTGGCTCACAGATGAGAAGTGCAGTGTCATCCATATTTATTTCCTTTCCAGGTGTGCTATCCCTGATTTGTCCTCCCCTCACAGCCAACGAGGGTGGATAGTTTAGGAACCTATGTCTCCTTTTTGGTGGCATCTCGGGTGCTTATGGTGATCTCTTACCCTGTTTCAGTCATGCCTCTGGCTGCAGTGGTTTGGGAGTTTGCCTTTTTGGCAAAACAAATGATTCCCCTTCTGTTCAAAGGAAACTTTCAGCAAAAAAGAGACTGTAGGGGGAGAAAGGCTTCTCCAACCTTTCTCCAGAATAGTGAGACATCACGTGTAAGATGCAAGAGTTCCTGTGCATCTCTGTCTGGAAGAAGAGGGAGGTACAAAGGATTTTTGTTCCTTATTCCCATTGTCTTGTTTTACAGAGATCCTCAATTAAACTTTTGCCGTTTTTTCCTTTCCTTTTTTTCCTGTTTCTTTTCCTTGTATTTTTTCCTTTTTTTTTTTTTTAATCTGCAGAAGCAATCAGGACTACTAGAAAATGACCCATTCAGCAGAGGAAAGCTGTGCATGTGGTGCTCTACAGCTGAGTTTGTCCTGTGCCAGCTAAATCTCTGGTCCAGTGCCTCGGTGCTTCCACAGTGCTGCCTTTCCTTGCCTTTGGGCCCTTCTGCTTTATTTCCCTGGCTTTCAATCAGGAGATGGTTGAAAGAATAGAGCAAGCACCTTGTGTTGCTCCAAACCCTTGCTCTGTCCCAAAACTCTTGTTTGTTGCCAGCTGTGGATGAATAGTCTTTTAATTTTGAGTGTCTCCAGGCACATCTTATTAGATTGGGAAAAGAAGATTTTTTTTTAATACATATATTTTTTTTAACAGATGTTGCATGGCTGGGCAATGGGGCATGTTTAATTTGTTTCCTACATTTATGTCATTTGATGCTTTGACTCTGGCAGCCAGCAGAGCTGTTGTGAGGACTGACCTCAGAGGGCAGGAGGATGAGTACTCTGAGTGCACAAGTGAAGGAGGGATGAGCACTGGTGCGTGTGGATGACTCAGAGATTGTTTGTGGAGATTGTGAGACAAATGAAGTGGACCATCAAGTCTGCCCGAATGGCTGTGGGCTGTGCCCTCAGAGGAACCTACAAACCCCATCAGAGGCTCCAGAGAGCAGCACAAGGCTAGAGAGGGTGCATCAGAGGGAGCTGCTCTGCACTGGTTGGGAGAACAGGCACGGCCATTTCACAAAGCTTTGCCTTTGTTGATGCCCATATTGTTATTCTTGCCTGAAGGTTTGGATTTTGAAAGCATATGAGAAATATGTTTCACATTTGTGTAACTTCCTGATTTATACAATGTGCTTCATGCATTGCTCTAGGCACACAAGCAGTACAAACTGTAGTTAATGTTAACCCAGAACGTGCAAATTCGATCCCCTTAGCTCACAGGGACATGTGTACACAGGCTGCACCATATGTGGGGACAGCAGCTGGTATAGAGCCCTGGGGCCAGCACGTTTACCCAGTTGATAGTAGAAGAGAAGGTACTTTACAGCTGTATTTTAGGAGAATTCTTGTCTGTGCATTTCCGTGTAGATATAATTGGAGAAGTGGGATAGGAAGCATTTCTGATATCTTACCAAATTTTTTTTCCCCAAAGTCCCTCTTCACACCAAGATCTAAAGAAAAGTATTTTAGGTCAAGCAGCCTGCTACAAATAACTGTGTATTTTAGGCAGGTTATTTATTACAGATACCCTCATATTTCCAAAGTAGTTCAGAAAGTGATTCACAAAAAGTTCCACCTGAATATGAGGAAGAACTTCTTCACTGTGTGGGTGCACAGGAACAGGTTGCCTGGAAAGTTGTGGAGTCTCCCTTGCTGGAGATATTCAAGAGCTGTCTTGACGCAATCCTGTGCCATGTGCTCTAGGATGACCCTGTTTCAGCAGGGAGGATGGATCACTGTGGTGCCTTCTAACCTTACCCATCCTGTGATTCTTTGAAAGACTTGCTTTCTTTAATATTTGACAATCCTGAGTTCTGCAGACTCAGTAGCTGGGTCATTTTTCCTCTGGAGGTGGTACTCAAAGCTGGAAGGTTTCTGAGACCACCGTGGGTCAGAGGTTTGTTGCTGAATCCAGGGAAATGACTGGGCATCTTTGGAGGATTTAGATAATTTTGCTTTGTTCAGAAAACTTGTAGCAGATGTGTTTCAGGATGAGTGCTCTATGTGGGATGAGATCTGGAGCTTCCTAACACCAGCTACAGCAATTAATAGTAATGGTATTCATTACATATTCATTACATAACATGGTTTGTTCTGAGAAACAGACTGCTTGAGATGGAGGATGAAAATAGCAGCTGTTAATTTCAGAGGGCTGAGGCTCTGAAGACTGCACCCAGGAGGAACCAGAACCTACTTAATTCCCTCTATGAGGGCTGAGGGTGTCTACCAAAGGGAATAGTCCCCTCCAGGGTTTTCCACTGCTGGTGCCTTCCCAGGGCCACCAGGGAACATTTTGGCTGAGCCCAACTATTCCCCTGTGACTGGTCTGGGAGGGCTCCTGCTTTCACAGCACCTCTGGTGCTGCCTCTCCTCTGCTCCCTCAACGCCCACCAGGAGCTGCCACTCTTTGTGCTGTTCCCCACAACCTGAGGCAGCAGTGTGGGGTTTGGGAAAGGCTTGGAGGCATCAGGCTGCAGACCTCAGCTGTGCCCGTGGTTGCTGCTGCTGTGTTCCCTGACTGGGTAGCTCTGGGTGTAGCCAGCTGGTGTGGCTGCCTACTCAATGGTTAATTAATTGGTGCAAAAGGCTGGAGTAGGCAGGGAGGGTGTGCATGTTCTGAGTATCTGCTAGGCCTGGCTTGGTGGAGCAGTGAGTGTGTTCCAGAGGTGACTTGGGAGCTGCTGCTGAAGCAGGGTTCACTAAGGGAAACGTGTGACAGATGCCAGGCTGGTCTTCCAAAAGACCTTCTCTGCTTCTCCTTGGCTCTGCCAGGGCAGAGGGCTCTGGGAATAGAGGCTGACTGTTTCTCCCCTTGTGTTCCTAGATGGTGATGGTCGGAGGCTGAAAGGAGCCATCCAGAGGAGCACAGAAACTGGCCTGGCTGTGGAAATGCCCAGCAGGACCGTCCGTCAGGCCAGCCACGAGTCCATCGAGGACAGCATGAACAGCTATGGGTCAGAGGGAAAGTAAGTCATCCAAAGGGAGCTGGGTAATCACTCGTGGGATGCACTGCTCCTGCACCTATTAATTTTCCTCCAGCATGATGCACGATGTGTTTTTCTGACTTGCCTGTGCTGCAGGTGTACTGCCCATCCAATTAGAGCAGATCTCTCTGTCTGCATAGCTGGCACATACTCGACTGTTTATATACTTTTTTTAGTGTTCTCATTACTCTGAGCTGAAGCAGATACCCATTAGTTTTAAGTGCTTTGCCTTTGGATGTGTAATTCAGGGTCAATAGCAGAAGCTCATTACTGCTCGTAAATTATAAGCCAGTAGTTTTTAATGTTGCATAGTAGTTGTCCATTTCCCCTGTTTCAAAATTGCCCTTTGGTTTGGGGCAGGGGAAAGTTTCAAGGTGCTGAAAAGGGTGAAAGTAATAGAATACATGATAGCATAGCAAAATTTGGATATCAAAATACGTGTTTTGGAGCCTGCGTGTACTTTGGTAAAAAACTTTGTTTTGTTTCATCTGAGTTACAGTGTCCTAAAAGAATGTGTTGAAGAGAAGATTTTTGACCCCAAGAGAAGTTACAACATGCTTGCATTTAGACTTTATACCAGAATGCAAAGCAGAGGATCTTTAGGTCAGAACTTTGGGACCTGACTTGTCTCAAATTCTGCTTTTTGTATTTCCATTACTTGAAGCTGTATATGGAAATTTAATAACTTTACTAAGATGACTGCTCATGAGAATCTTTGGAAGCAAAAACCCCACAGTATTTAAAGAAGGCGGCAGTGCATACCATCTGATTTTGTGCTTTCTACGTGTGAGGCCGGAATGTTTCTATACCTAAAAGGTGTTCTGTTTAAGCCAAGGACCATACTTGGCATCACTCTGTATGCTCTCTGTAGTCCTTTGTGATATTCCAAGTACACTGTACAGCTGAAATGCTGAGATAGTCCAAAGGCACTCTCAATTAATGTGATTCTGGTGTTAAATAAGTAACAGGCTGTAAATTAAGGCAGACTTTCTTTAGCTTTAGAAGTAGGCTAATCCTGGAAAGGCATCATAGATCTGTGCTGAAGGTTCAAAATAGTAATGAGGCACAGACTGCGATAGCAATCTTGTCACTCAAAAGCTGTGATGTACCTTATCTCTTCTGTGAGCTGCTGTCTCCAGGGAAATATTCCTGCCACACCAGCACAGTCCTGTGGCTTGGAGTTCTGCCTCCACCACTAGATGCAGAGGATTAGCGATTAAGTTCAGTCCCTGGGCAATGAGGAACAAGAATCTGCTTTCATGCAGAACAAAATTATTTCCTTTTTCTATTTACAAAGCTTACCCTGCTGGGAAGGGGAGTAATTCCCTGAATGGTCTGTCTCCTCTCACTGCATACACCAGCTGCTTTTCTGGGCTTTTATGGAGAGGAAGTATTTCTGCCAACAAAATCCTGCACCCCTACAAGAGCTGTCTCACCCTGAAGGCAGGTGACATGTAGCTATCAGCTCAACAGAGAAAGGAAAAGCCTGTCTTGCAATCCAATTGTCTTTATTAGAACAAGCCTAACATTTGGTATTCCAGCCTTGAATACTGCCAGAACATCCTTGGCCAGGGATGGGGTAGTTTCTTCCCTTCTCTGAAAAGTGTGATTAAGTGGTTCCTGGATGCTTTGTTCCTAGGTGGGTAATTAATCTCTTCTGGGAACCCAGTGGGAATTGCAGCTATCTGTCTGAGCCACAAGTGATAAGCAAACAGGGCTGAGAGTACAAAGAGCTAAGAGGGCTCAATTCTTTTGAAACATGGTGGGAGGGGAGTTTCTCTTCTTTCTTTTCCTGCAGCAAAGAATGGAATTGCTTGGGGAATAGTTTTGAGGAACAGAAATGTGTTCCTAAATCAGATTTCTCTTGACCTCTCTCGTTTGCTGTAGCAGTCTTCCCAGGGAGGCGGAATGAAGATTCATGTGTCTCTGTTTGCTGTGGCAAGTTGATTTTCTTTCTAATAAAACTGTGTTTGTGTCTAATGCAGATACTCCCAGGTCACAGAGTTCTCACCAGTGACTGTCAAATCCCTGGTTTTCAGCAAGGCAATGCTGTTCTAGTTCTTTCCACCCGTGCATCCCTTCGGTGTGTTCACCCCTGGAAGAGGATGGATTCAAAACCTCTCAACTTCTGTGTGTTTTTATAATCCTTATCAATTTAAGGACTAAAAGGACAACTTCTAAAGGTGGCACACTGAAGCCACCACCAAGATTTGGTGCAACTTCGCTGCAGCAGGCTTAAATACCTGCCCTCAGCTATACAAACTGCTTTTAGAAAGTGTTGCTCGCTGACTGCTTTTTCATGTTTGTTGCAGGGAGCTGGTGGCAGCTGCCACAGTTGCTCTGTGCTAATGCAAGATATCACAGTCAAAGAATATTGTGAAGTGCATGGTTTTGAGCAATGCTGTTTTCATCTGAACACCAGAGTGTGTAAAATCCAGATTTTTTTCCATGGAGAGGATTCTTTTGCAGGGGTATACCTCTGAAGTGTGCTAGGCTTTCTTTTGAATACTCCCTTTACCTGAAGATGAAATATACTGGAGACTAGCTGGGGTAAATGATGCATCTCCTGGAATTAAAGGTCGTACAGCATGTCAGGAAATGCTGACAATGTCAACACACTGCTTCATGTAAATTTTTGCCAGACAAAAGTTCCTCCAGCTTTCTTATCCAGATTTTCTATTGCACAATGGTTGTGCACTAGTATAGGAAATTAATATAATAAAACTCAGTGTGAGACTTTGTAGGAGGAGAAGTGGATATTTACTCTGAACAAAACTGTTTTCAGTCATTCCTGTGTTCAGGTTTCATTCCCTCATGCTCTCACCACCCCATGCAGGCACCAAGCCTCATGAATCCAGGTGCTGGAGCCAGGCTGGGCTGTGTGCTGCAGGGAGGACGTGGGACACCATCTGTCAAGCCCTCTCTGTGTCTGCTGAGTTGTTCTCCACAGCAGACTGGCTCTTAGGCTGTGTTTCTCTTACACTTTCTAGGACTTACCTGCCATTTTGTAGTGATCTTTCACCTCAGGGTCTTGCTCTTTTTCCATCTCTGTCGATCTCAAGCGGTACTGCCACCTTTTTGTTCCCTTTTTTGGGGATCTTTATGGCTACAGCCTGCCCTCAGACAGGGTATGGAAGTGATGTGGCATCTGACCTTGTTGTCTGTCCTTCCCCTGTCATTGGAGAGCAGATCTGCTGCAGCCAGGTTGGTTGTGCTTTCACATACACAGATGTTTTCATTCATAATTCATCCGGAACAATCTTAGCACTGGTTACAAATCTCTACAGCAGTGAATATTTTCTTCTATGTCTATACTTAAAGATCTGCTTGAGAAAACAGTTTCCCACTGTAGTAAGTGCCTATGGGGTAGTCTCAGGACACCAGGATTGCTGCAAGGATCCAATTCCGAATCTAGGAATAACTCAAAAACAAGCCAGTGAGATTCAGCAGAATCTCAGCTCCATCCTGGCTCTTGCATGATCTTCATCTTGTTTTGGCTGAGTTTTGCTGCAGCTGCACGAGACCATGTACAGCATTCAAAAGGCAGTAGATTCTGGACTTGCATGTAACTTGTTCCTGCCAAACACTTTCCTTCCTGAAAATGGAGCAGAAAGATAAAAATGGACCTGGAACAAAAGCCTGCTAGCTGCCATAGTGCCTAGTGAGTGGTACTCAGAGCATTTTTGTTCTTGCTGGCTACTGCTGAGATGATTAAGTTCTGGAGAGATCAGGTGGTTTTTACCTTAGAAAAGCACAGCAGGTGGTGAGTAACAAAGACTTGGAGAGTTGTTCTCGTATTATCTGAGATGAGTGTGCAGGACCAGCAAGGAAGCATCTTGTTGTTAGCCCTCTCAGCTCTCCTCCATGGCGAAAAGGGCGCTGCCTGAGCTCTGCCCTGTTGTGCAGGAGGCACAGCCTGGCACAAGTGCCACCAGCACGGGCATCTCACACCTCTTGGTCCTTCTGTCTGTGGTACCAGCTGGGCTGGTGTGAGCCAGCGCTGGGGATGAGGCTGAGGGAGCTGCCTGCCCTTCTCTGCTTCACGCAGAACAACAATTAACAGGAAACAGGAGAAAATACTGGCCTGGGTTGTGACCACATGGCCATGTGAAAATTCACCTCCCTTCACCAGAGATTATCCATCCACATTCAACAATGACCAAAAGACTTGATTCCTGAATGCCCCATTCAGGAGATTCATGTTGCAGCTATTCCCTGAATGTTTATTTTTTGATTTCCAAAGCCAGGAAACTTCTAGATACTTTTATGACAGACCTCTATTATCTTCAGACCTTTTTTTATCTGAGTGCTTTTAAAAAATGTAATGAAATGTGTTGTTAAGAAATCAGTGTTTTTTGAGATAGAAACCAGGAAAGGCATGGAGATTATTTCTCTAATATATCAAGAAATTCCTTAGCCTGTACAGCAACAGCACATTCTTTTGTGCTGGCAAAGCTTGACCAGCACAGCTCGGAAAGGATGTGACCTTGAGAGCTGTAGTTACAGCAGGAAATACAGTGAATCCACCTTCAGCAATCTCTTGGGAGCAGACAGAATTGCTCACTGAAGACAGGTAGCTATCTTTTATTCAGTGTATCTGAGATGACTAGTGATTGCTAAAAATGGAGCTAGCCTGTCAAGGTGGGGAAGGGAGTGGGGGAGGTCTTTGTACAGAATTCAGTGTAGTTTTTATAGCACTGTTTCAGTGGCAGAATTCATACAGCAGAAGGAATGGGATACGCGAGCGGAGTACAATGTGTTACAGCACATAAGACAGCACGTCACAGTGCTAAAAATGCTGCAGAAAGTGGAGTGGCCCAGAGAGAAACAGAGCTTGTTGTGAGGCAGAGTTGGAGATCTTGCCTGGCAGAGGGAGAGGCGTGCAGTTGGTGGGGTCAGGGTGGGTTTGGGTCCTGCAGGGATAGATTCTCATGAAAAACCTTCCCAGCCAAAGTGACATCGACTTTGACAAGTTAAAGGGCTGTGTGCCCAGTCCCTGGGCTGTGTAGTTGGATGTATATTCCTTGTGCACACCATAAATGTTTGAAAGATGGAGTAATGGACATTGGCAAGTTCTGCCTTCCTCCTTAGCTGATAGATATCTGCTTGGCTCCTGCCTGGGAGATGCGATTTAAAAGACGTTAACATGCAATATGGATGAGTGTGATTGTTACACAGAACATTACTGCTCCCTGAAATTGGAGTTCTGATGGGATTTTTTTTAATGCTCAAATAAAATAACTGTCAAATATGTTATCAGTCTCAGAGGAGACTTCCCCCTCCCCATTTCTTCTGGCTGAGGGAATGTGTTGCTGTCCCTGTTTTTTAAAGATAGAGCTGGAGAGTTTAGCTCTGTGTTACATGTAGATGTGTGGTGTATTTGTTAGTTCAGCTGGGCAAGTCAAACCACTGAGATGCAGGGCTGTGTTTAGGCATCTTGCTTATTGATTGCAAGTTTGTGCCATAAGAGGACAAAAAAAAAAAAAAAGGGCTTTTTTATCTAGAAGAACAGAACAATAATTTCTGAGCCCATGCACATACCAGACACAGTGGAGCAGCTCTTTAAGAATGTAGCACCTCTGCAGACTTGAGATGATGGCAAATAAGTGCTTGTGTGGATAGTGTAAATGAATCCATTAAAAGAACAAGACAGAATGTTATCTTCTGAAAATAGCTGTTGTCTGGGTGTGCCAGGGCGTGGCTGTGTTGAACCTGTCTGGCCTCACCACCTCACTGAAGCCACGGCAGTGGAGCAGTGGAATTCCGTGGGAGTCAAGGTGTGCAGCTTGTGAAACTCAGAGACGGGAATGGGAATTTGGTCCAAGGGGAGAACACAAAATTCTCTTCTCCTGAGAGAGCTCCTGGACAGAAGGGTGTTACACCCAGCCTGTGAAGGGAGGAGATGAATGCCTCGCTCTGTGTTTCTTCTGCACAGGCACAGCAGCAGGTGTGTGGCCATTGCACGTTAGTACAATCAAAACCAGTCTCAAAGTCTTGTAGGACTTATAAAAAATATGGCACCAATAGGAAAAGAAAGAGAATAGGTGGTCTGTTTTTCAAACTGATAATTCACAAATCATGTTCAGGACTGATGTGTAAAGAAGAAGGACTGGAAGAAGATTTGGAAGGAAAATGTAAAACAATGCACAGGAGTAAACTCTTAGGGAGGGATTTTAAGAGCAGGTAAGAAAAGCAGCTATCATGAATGGTGTAAATAAGGCTGCTCTGGTCTTGGGATCTGGTTGTGGACTGGCTGACCTGTGGAGATGCATTCTGACCATATTTCCTGCGACCATTACAAGATTTTGACAAGCTGATTCTGCAAATGCTCACAAGAGCATAATGGGATACCTGGCATACAGAGTCCCAGAAGCAATTTAAAAATAGATTTAGAAAAGAGGTCAGACAAACTCTGCACGGACAGGAAAAGAAATTAATGGTACATTTTCCCTAAATGTTCCTGTCTTTGCACACTCTGCATGCTAATCTGTAGCCACCAGCGGGCGGGAGAGCGGAAGGGACTGAGCAGAGCCTCATACCCTGTGTGAGAAGGATCAGCACAGCTGCTCTGCATTTTCTGCATAACATTTTGCATTGAAATCGGTGTTGTCCATCTAGGCATTCAAATCCTGATCAGTTTACAAGCAAACTCTGGAAAGCTGGTTCTCCACCCAGTCATGTATAAGGAGCAGCTGCTGTGCCGTGAGGGAAGCGACTGCATGATTTGCACACAGAGGGGAAGGACACAGATCTTTGTAAGGAGTCGGTCAGGAAATGCTGCTGCCCTGAAAGAGCAGAGAAGCAAGCAGCTGGGAAGGAGCCTTTCAGCCACTCTTAAATTACTCGACAGAGGACAGATTTCATACACCCTGACCTACTGCATGCAGCACAGGAACAGAGTCCTCAGAGGCACAGATTCCCTAAATAATGAGGATTAGGAATGTTGTGTTTAAAATAAGGCCGTCTGGGCAGCTGGGGAGCCTGTTCCAGTGCCCGACCACCCTCTGGGTGAAAACCTTTTCCTAATATCCAGCCTAAACCTCCCCTGAGTCAGCTTTATACCATTTCCTCAGGACCTGTCCCTGGTCATGAGAGGGAAGAGATCAGTACCTGCCCCTCTGCTTCCTCTCATGAGGATGCTGACCCACAATGAAGTCTCCCCTCAGGAGATGAACAAGCCAAGTTACCTCCAGTGTTTCCCCTAAGGCTTCCCCTCCAGTCCCATCACCACCCCTGTGCCATCTTCTGAATACTCTCTAATAGCTCAATGTCATTTTTATATTGTTGTGCCAAAACTGCCCCAGGACTTGAGCTGAGGCTGCCCCAGTGCAGAGCAGAGCAGGACAATCCCCTCCTTTGCTGGTGATGCTCTGCCTGATGCCCCCAGGACAGGATTGGCCCTCCTGGCTGCCAGGGCACTGCTGACTCATATTCAACTTGCCACCAACCAGGACCCCCAGGTCCCTTTCCACAGCGCTGCTCTCCAGCCTCTCGTTCCCCAGTCTGTGCACACAGCCAGTTTTATTCTGCATATAAACGTGTCACAGAAAGACAGAACTGGTTTATGGGCTCGGTCATGTGTGCCATAAAGCCGGGGTGGCGGTGGGTACCTGCTCTGCATGGGGACCGCGTGCGGGAGCTGCTGCCAGCGCTGCTGCGGGCTCTTGTCTCCCTCTCGCGGCTGTCCCTGCGCTCCCTGCTGCCACAAGGCGTGTCCCCGCTGCCATCCGTGCCTGCAGCGTGCCGGGGCTGGCTGTGCCTGCTGGCTCTTGTGCCAGGGGCAGTTCGGGCACGGCCGTGGCTGTTGGGTGCGTTTGGCTGGAGTGGCGTTTGCAGCCTGTGCTGAGCCTTGGCGGGAGCTGGGACCTGTGCGGACAGGGTTAACGTTCATGCAGCTTTCTGCTGCAGTGGTGGGCTCAGAGATCCCGGGATCAATAGTATCCAGTGTTGTCTTTCTGCTGTCCCTGCTCTGTTTCCTTGCCTACAGCTAAAGACCATGATCTAAGCATCCTCCAGCAAAGTGTCCTTCATTTGTCCTTGACACGCTGGAGGCATCGCTGACCTCCCTGTGCTCTCCCTCTGCCTTTCGGCCAATAACAGCATTGCATCCAACTTACGACCAATTCCACAGCAAACCCATAATCTGTAACTCCGTTAAAATCATTCCCATTTGGCTGTGGCAACGCAGAGCCTGTAAATCATGATTAGTGAAAGCAAAGGGCCAGAGAAGAGATAATTAATTTCGCTTTGCCGTTCAAAGGCTGCGCTGCCCTCGCTCAGTGGAGGATTTATGCCCTTTAGACAAAAGGCTAAGTGTCACCTGTTAATCTTCTCTGTGTGCAGCTCTTTGCAGCGTGAGATGGTCCTGTCACAGGGCCCTGCTGGCTCTGACAGCTGCTATTTGCAAGTCAGCTGCAAAGCGCTCCCTCTTTATTCCTCTGGCTATTTTTAGCATTTCTCTTTAGGTGCAATAAAAAAAAGACATCTCGTATCGGTGATAACCAGGTTGTAGTGATTGTTCCCCTTAAGGGAGAAACGTGTTGGCAATGAGAGGGGAAGGGCTTTCCAGGATTGCTCCAGTGTGTGTGAAACATCTGCTGGCTGTCTCCCAGGGTGGAGACACCACTGTCACCTGGGGCACATCCCTTCAGGAGCCTGTCTCCAGCACAGCCAGTGTGTGGTGGCTCAGCTGCAGAGCTGGTTTCTGGATCAAGGGCAGGTCAGAACAGCTCAGTGTCTGCAAAGGGCAGGCAGGAAGAGTCTGCTGAGCCTGCAGCATGCTCCAGAGCAGAAGGCAAGGGCTATTGGGAGCATCAGGGCTGCATTTAAAGAGTTGAAAGAAGTCTCAGTGCTCCTTGGAGCTCTTTTTCACCCTGCTTTAACTGCAGGAAAAACAAGTGAGTGAATGGGGAGAGCCTGTCCCACCAATCTCAGCGTACATGTCCCACTCACCTCACCCTCCCAGCTTCTCTCTGAACATTTGACAGACAGCTCACCAAGCTGAATTTGAGCATCCAGAATTCAGTCTATTCTGCTAAATAGTTCCTGCTGTTTTTAATTCACATTCGTACTAAATTTCTGCTGTTTTATTTTCCCTTTCCCTCTCCCCTCAAGGGAGAAGCAGTAGCTTTCTTGGAGATAGCTTATGATTTTTCCAGACAGAAATTGTTTCCATTCCAGGGTTATTGGCAATACCCAAATATATGTCCAGGAATTGGTCAAAGCCAAGATTTAGAGCTGCTGCTTCTAGTGTCTAATAAAGCAGCACTGCAAAAGGTCAGCCTCTGTGAAATGTAGCAGCCAGGTTTACCAGTTAATGGCATAATCTATTATAGAAGCAATTCCCTGTGTCTTCCCTTCCCAGTCAAATATAACAGCAGTGGGAAACATAAACTGTCTAATCTAGTACTGAGTTTCCTAAAGTGCTAGTAAACCCATTAACTAGGGCTGTTCCCAGACTGATGGAGTCTTGACCTTGGCCTGTGTTTCTAAGTGAGCTTTGCTGTTCCCCTGGGATCAGCAGCTTCATTCAGGCAGCAGCTCTGCTGCCCTCCTTGTGAGGGTCTGTGCTGGTGGCCCAGCCTGGCTGTCCCTGCAGCAGTGTCCTGCCCTCTCGCTGTAGTTTGCACTGCAGAACGTTCATCGTTTCAAAGTCATCCAGAGCTCTCTGACTTGTGAATTTGTGGAGGATAACAGCAGCCTTTGCTTTGCTGTAAACACTTCAGTTGCCATTTGTTCACCTTTAGCCCAGCAGCTCTGTTCTTGTGCTTTTTAACACTGCCCTTTATGGTCTCCTGCTTTTTTCCTCTGTATCACTGGTGCAGGCTGCAGCATCAGCTGCTCTGTTAGCAGCTGCTTTTACTTTCTCATGAGCTGCCCCAGCTGCTGGGCAGAGCCTTTGCTAGCAGCATTCAGAGGTAACATCACGGAACAGGTTGGAAGGGACCTTAAATACCATCTGCCATGGGCAGGGACACCTCCTGCTAAACCAGGGGAGGGGTGGGCTGTGAGAGCACAGGTGCCTTCTCTCCACACAGGTGTATAGTGCAGAGGAATACTTGGCCTTGGGCTTTGATGTGATTTCTCCTCCTGGCAAGCAAGAGGAAGTGATTTAGTGAATTGTTTTGAGAATTCAGGGGCCAGAGGGGTTTCTCTCCTTTGCTGTCCTGCAGCATATGGGGTTTCTGTGGGTGGCCTTCTCCCACCTTTGTGTCTCCTCTGTAGTAACGTAGCTGGACATTCCCCTTGAGATAAATTGCTCCAAGACCTGGTCCTGGGTGTGCTGTGAACTCTCATAGCCCTCGGCTTCACTCAGTGCTGGGCTTCCCCTCCTCTGTCCTGGTCCTCAGCATCTTGCTAATTGCCAAAGCATCTGTTCTGAGCACAGCAGTGAACATTTCCCTGAACGGCTGTGAGTTGTCTTGCCAGATTGTTGTTTACGTGCTCGTTCAGGTCACACACTCCCCAGAGCAGGAGCGAGACCCGAGTTTGGCCCATTTGTCTTCCATGAGCTGAAGAGAATAAAGAAAACATTTACCTTCTGGCTGATGGTCCATTCATCTCCTGCTGAATCTTATGCCTTTGTCTGTCAGGTCTCCTTTTTCCTGCACTGTTTTGAGTTCTCTAGGCACTAGTTTTCATCCTTTTTTGACTCTCTGTGTGCAGCCCAAAATGCCTGAGCCAGCAGGGTCACGGAGTCTCGCTGGTCCTCCTGTGCACCAGAACTCACTTCTTCCCTCCTTGTATGGGCAAATCACGAGCCTGATGAAGCCTGGCTGGCTCTGGGCTCCCTCTTCCTCTGCTTCCCCCATCCGTGTCCCTGCAGATTTTCCAGCCCTGGGGCTCTTTCTCTCTCTGCACAGTTTATCTTGGGGAACCAGGCCACAAACCCAGCACCTCTGCCCTGGTCCCAGAGACGGCTGCCACAGCAGGGCTGACAGCTGCCAGGCGGGTGGTGGGGCAGGAATTGTGTGCTCACAGGGAGTAGAGTGTGGCCCTGGACATTGGGGATGCACCTTGTGCTGCTAAGGAGACACAGGAAACTGAGAAAAATGTTAAGCCTTCTCTGCAACGAATGCCAAATAAATACCTCTGTTTCTGTTGTATCTGGAGTGTTGGTGCAAATAGTGGATGCAAGGTGGAAAAAAACCACTGGACTGAGGAAAATACTCCCCAGCAGAGCCTCTCCCAATCCTGTCACCCAGGGTGCTGAGACTCCCTCATCCCTTTCACAAAGGTGACATTTGTAAAGAGCTCAAGGGCAGGTTTTTCCATGCTGATGGCTCAGCAGCTCTCCCTGTGTAGCAGCAATAACCAGGTTTCTCAAAGAGCCGGGTCAAGGTAGAGGGGAGGTGCAGTATTCTGGGGAAAAGTTGGGCCATTTAACACAGTGCCCCTGTCACAGGGAGCTAAGCCACCCCATGAACCCGTGCTAGTGACATGTCCTCTTCAGTCCCCATGTGTGGTGAGATGCTGAGGTGTGTGTGCTGGCATCCTCCTTCCCTGTCAGAGTAAATAAATATTCCCGTGGGGCTGAGAGGAGGTCTGCAAATAGCTAATGAGAGCTGAAATCCCACCCTGAAATTAACACACTGCTGGTTGAATGGGGTTGGAAAAGAATGTCTTTTCTTTTTAAAGTCTTCTAAATGTAACTGCCTTGCAGGGGGGCATCACCGAGTCTTTGTGGCTGACTCAGCTATGTGAGAGCCTGCGGTCCCCAGCCCACCCTGCAGGCAGGGCTCCTCTCTGCCGTCACTTGTACCCAGCCAGCAGCCTCCTCACAGCATCCTGTGTGAGAAACCAATCGGGGAACAGGGGGCTGTATCATTTGTAGGTAATTGCCCCCCTTCAGGGACGTTTGGAGAAGTGGAGGAGGTTTGTAATTGTGCCTGGCTTTGGCACGCAGCAGGCAGAGAGCAGCACCCGGCACGGCAGCGTGGGTATCTGGGCACAGAGCTCCTGACGTGTCTCAGCAGCTGTGTCATGGCTTGGCAGATGCCTGTGGGACAAATGTAGGTGTCAAATGCTGGCCTCAAGCCTCCTCCTTACCATTTGCAGCAAGTTCTTCTACAACCTCCAAAACAGCTGCGTAAATCGGGGTACAGCTGGGTAAATCTTGATTTGGATCAGTGTACCACAGAGTTTGACACTTCTGTGTTGCTGCACATGTGTCCTAGTGCAGTGACCAGCACCTGTAGCTTGCTGTGGGCCAGCCTCAGTGCCTGGTGATGAGATTTGGAGGTTCTGTCCTCCCAACAGCTTTTGTTTTGCTGTGGTGACTGTGGCAGAGACACTGCTGGTGTTTGAGGATGTTGTCCTATTAGCCTTGCCACCCATATTCAGATCCTCTTTCTAACTACAGTTGTGGAAGCAGATATGAAAACCACAGAGTGGACAGGGTGGAGGCTTCTGGTGGTGAGCAGTAGGAAATGGAACCCTCTGATCAAAAAGGAGATGTATTGCTCTGGGTGCGTGTGATAAATAAGTAACGAATTGAGCCCCAAGGGGATTGATGCTTGCCCTGCTCATCTCTCTTTTAGCTGCTGCTCTAGATGGATTATTTCCTCCCCAGAAATGAGGGTTGGGAAAGGGATGGCTACCAAGAGACCTCCTATAAGCAGTTCTAGGAATCTGTGACCTAAAGAGGTGACAGGCCACATATAAGCCTAACATAGCAGAGACTTTCCTTAGAGAAAATTAATTATAGCTAAACAAACATTGACCAGCAGCCATTATTAGGGGTTTTGGACAAGTAAAGAGATTTTGAATGGATTTCATGTAACTAAACTGTGTGGAAACCATCGAGTTTTGCTCAAAAAGAGGCTTCTGTAGATGTCGTTCATTTTGAAGATACATTAAATCTGGTTCTTTAATTAGTGAGTTGCTTTAAAATGCAGATTAACCGCTTGCCAAAATGATTTTCTTTTGCAGCTTGAATTTCAGTGGAGTCCATCTGGCATCTGCTGGGCAGTTCAGTGACTTCCTGGGGAGCATGGGCCCTGCACAGTTTGTTGGCCGTCAGACCTTGGCCACCACCTCGATGGGTAAGGAACACAAGGGAGTTGGGTGCCTTGAACTGACTCTAGAACAGACAGCTCCTGCAAGCCCCCTAATGATGTGTCCAGGATCTGCTGATCTGACACCGTCCTGCTCCATATCCCTGTTAAATCAAGTGAGCTTGGCTGAAAGGTTTTGCTGACTGCAGCAAGCATGGCATTAGGAGGAAGCGAGCAGCTTTGTGTTTTTCTCCCTCAGCTCTGAAAGGCATCGATGAAGTAAAATGCAGCTAAAATCCTGAAAATGCATCCTGTGGGGTTTTCCTTTCTCTCTAAGGCTCTGTAGGAATTTTGTTACAGTGCACCATAATTATATTTTCCAAAGCAGCCTGCAGCACTAGGTTCTTCATCTGGGAGAGATGAGAAGCTTGCTGTCCCAAGGAGTAGGAGACTGAGCCACCAAAGCCATTTTAGAGGGCTCCCAGTCAAGCAGGGTTTTGAAAATGTGGCCTGGAATCACTGTGGAGCTGCTCAAGAGTAATACAGGAGGAAATCAGGCACATACAGTTTGTTACAGCTTGTGCAGGAGGGACATGAAGACTGTTACTTAAATATTTTTGTAACCCAAGGATGTATTATGTTGAAAGTCTTCTATGTATTTTGATATTTTGGTTTAGGGGATGTGGAAATTGGCTTGCAGGAGCGAAATGGGCAGCTTGAAGTGGATATCATTCAGGCTCGGGGACTGACACCAAAACCCGGCTCCAAAACACTGCCAGGTAGGATGCTTTGATCTCCTGAAGTGCTTTCCTGAGCCCCAGCCTCCCACAATGCTTGTGAATAGGGAAAATTTGAATTTTCGCTTGGCAGGACTAAGCAGCCTGTGCGTGGTACTGAAAACAAGGCTGCTTGGGCAGATCTTTTCCCTGTTGTAACTGCCTTCTTTAGAAGCACCTGAGACATGGCACTCTGTCTTTTCTAAAGTGAGCATGAAGATTTTCTTCATATTTGACCATGCTTTTTTTTTTTTCCAGCTGCTTACATCAAAGCTTACCTGCTAGAGAATGGCGTGTGCATTGCTAAAAAGAAGACCAAAGTGGCTCGCAAGTCATTAGACCCTTTGTACAATCAGGTGTTACTGTTTGCTGAGAGCCCCCAGGGCAAAGTATTACAGGTAAGATGAGCAAGTCTCAGGTCTGCCCCTCCCTCTCTTCCACCTCTCATGGAAGATACTAAATCCTGTCATGCTGGTTAATTAACATAGATGAGGAAAAGCCAATGTTTTCATCGAACCAAATGCACTCAATCTGAGCTTAACAAAGGGAAAGGAATCCCTTTTTTTCATACTCAAGCTGATGATTATTTGACAGCCTGCCAGGTACCATGAGTGAGGAGGAGAAGACTGATTTTTAAATTTTTTTAATTCTTTTTTTCCCACCCGATTAGGAGATGGGTGGTACCTATAGGTGCTAAATGATCCTGCAGCATGGGTTGGCTTCCATGCTTATACACATTCAGGGCACTCTGCTTTGCCATCCCCCGATCACATATCGTACCCTTTTTTACCTCTTTTCTCTTACTGCCATATGTTTTCTGCTGTACTTGTATTTTCAGCTCTATACCTGTGTTTCCAAAGCAAAGATTGATTTTGCATTGTTGATTTACATAAAAACCATTTCCATCCTGGCTAAAATCTATTTGTAATGCTAATGTAATTAATCTGTGCATTTCTGTTGTTTACCTCCACTGGCATATGAACCTGCTGGACCCTTTTCTTTAGGGACTTCTCATTTACCTTGATGAGAAGCGTTTTCCCCTGATGCAACAAGACTGCACATTTATGACTGAAGTGAAGTGGGACCTGGCTTGGTCTGCTCTTGCCTTGTGTGGGTTTCCTTACCTGCTGTCTTGCTGCCAGGAAAGGCACTTATTCCTAGAACAGATTGAGGAGTTTGGCTTTTTGCTGATGGCCATGTCACCAAACCCACTTTGTGCAGTGTCTTGCTCCATCTCCTGCTGGCCTAGAGTGTGAATTTTTGGTTTTTGATTGACATTGATTGTCTCTCCTACTTCTTTTTACAGAAAACTGTAGTGTTGTGGTTGTTAGGTGCCTAGGGAAAGAAGCTGTCAGATCAGCCAGAGATCACTAATTGTCTCCATAACCCATCCTACTCATCCTCTCCTCTTCAGAGCACGGACTCACTCTGCAGTCAGTCGTCACCTTTGTCTTGAGCCCCTCAGGGCCACCTGGCCACGTGCAGACCTCCAGCATGCCTAAGCCCATGACCCTCACTGCATCTGTTCTTCCACCCACTGGTCTCCATCGTGTCGTAAGTGTGATTCAGCTTTCCCTGCTCCTCTGCCAGCTCTTCCATTAGCCCCTCCTCTGTCTGTGAGCCCGTGCTGCTTGCCCTGCATGTCACTCACGTGTGCCCCTCGTGTCGTGTCCCTGGCTCCTGCCCTTCCTCCAGGTGAGTGGCCATGCCTCATCTCCATCTGCCCCCTGGCACGAGCTCTGTGTGCAGAAGTTAAAACATGCACTTCTCCTCAAACTGTTGGCTTTTGGCCCAAGTTGTTGCCCGCCTTTTTTTGGTTGATTTATTTTTCCAGATCAGGAGCTCCTCCTGCCCTTCCCCCCTAGGCCACCTTTTGGTGTGTCCAAGGCCTGTTTTATGCCAGGACCAGATTTTCCCTGCAGGTGTTGGACTGCAGCCCTGAGGATCCTTTGTGCAGGTGCTGCCCCTGCCCAGCAGAACGGTGTCTTATCCACATGCACATTCACCTCTTTTCCTTGGGGGCAAAAAAAGATCTGATAACATTAGGATTTTAAACATGTCCTTAAAATAAAAAAGTAATATCATCAGCCAGAGCTTCATGTCACCTCTTGGTAGAGTAAAAGTTGTAGTAAAACTCCAGAAGGTTGGATGAGGAGAAGGATTGGTCAGATTTGTGCTTCCCAAGCAATTTTGAAAGTTGGAAAATTAACTGTGCTCCCCCTTCTTGTCTCTAAGGTGATAGTCTGGGGAAACTATGGACGCATGGAGCGCAAGCACTTCATGGGAGTCGCCAGGGTTCTCCTGGAAGAACTGGATTTGTCAACTTTAGCAATCGGCTGGTACAAGCTCTTCCCAACTTCCTCGATGGTAGATCCCACTACAGGCCCGCTCCTGCGTCAGTCCTCACAGCTTTCCCTGGAGAGCACAGTGGGACCCTGCTGTGACAGGTCTTAGTGAGTAAGGAAGGGGGAACTGCTTTTGTTTTTTAAACATGCTGTCAAGGTTTTGTTTGCTGGAACTCTGACCTCAAGCGCAATGCATGTTCAATCAGTTCTTGTGGAGCTGGAAGAGGAGGATAACCCAGTGACCTTAGACAGAAGACGAGGGGGAGGGCGCTGTGCCCTCTCCGTCCGAGGAGGAGGTGCCATGGGGCATGAGTCCTAGTTGTCAAATTAGACATACACCTCTTGTTTCACTTCTCTCGCTGTCATTCTTGGACCCTTGTTTCAGATCAATATTAACCCTGGAAAGTTGCAGCATTCGAAAGAATTTGGGGGAGTAAGGAATGCATTTCTCTTAGCTGTGCATCGTAAGAATTTCTAATATGAATTCTTTCACAAGAAAGTTCCTGAGGAATTTAGAGGTCATCATCTGGCCTAAAACGAGGAGGAACAGAAAGTTTAAGAGGAAGCATTAGGTCTTTTTATAATGTCTTTCTTTCTTAGAGGAAGAAGAAGAAAGAAACCTGCAACTCTTTCTTTAGAATCAGTTCCCTGTCACTGAGTCATGTTAGCTGTAACATTGTCGTTGCTGTGTTTTCAAACTGTGCCAAATTACCAGCAAGTGTCTTTACTGCATTACGTGTCTAACGCTGCTGATGAAGCATACTTGGTGGGAGAACGAGTAGCGCCTACTTAGAGCAGACAGTTTAAACAGAGTTCGAGTTTAGCAGGCTAATTAACCACAATTCTGCTCAGAAAAAAACCCCAAAACAGTGCAAGTGGGAGCTGAACATCACACTTGCAGCTTGAGGTGTTTTGTACTGTCAGATAGGACATTCTGCAATTTGCTGACTCCCTTACTTGTTGCTGTGCATCCTTCAGTCATGATGTCTTCTATCTTCTGCTTTTTTCCTTTCATCTCCTTGGTACTGGTACATATCTACTGGAGATGCTGCCCTTCCTTCCCAGACCTGAAACAGGACTGTTTTATTGTGCCATGGGAGAGAAAATGGGGGGTTCTGGGGGTGCAGAGGAAAGAAATCTCAGTTTGCCATCTGAGAAGAAGGGGCTGGAGAGCCCATAACCTTCCTTGTGGAGAGAGGGGAGCTTTAGGCAGTACTGCACAGACATTGTCAAGTGTCCTGCAAGAGGAGATGTGAGCCCCAAAGTACAGAGAGGTGGGTGAAGAATGTGGTGACACAGCGGTCACAGCACGTGTGTTCTGTTCATTAAATGAGTAAAGCACATTTGCTGAGCTGTGGCAGCTGCTGCCAGCAGAGCCACGGGCTGGAGGAAGTGTGCTGGATCCTTCAGACAATTAAATTAACCAGAATCACAGAGAATCTCCAAAGATTTTCTGTTGAGAGCTCTGGTTTGGCTAGGTTTTGTCTTAGTTCCTAAATGAGGATTTAATGACTGCTGTCCCAGAATAAGCTTTTGGAGATGTTTTACTTTGTGGTTTAAGAGTGAAGGTCCCATGTCCCATGTAGGAATGAGCAGATTCTTGGCCTGTCCTAGAGAAATATTGAGCATTTATTTCTGCATGTGGACCTCAGCTTTTTTAGAGTAAAAGCATGAGTGTTGAGTGGGTGGTTAAAGCAGTTGCTTTTGGTCCTAGCTTGTCTATGGCATTTTAAATTATTTTGAGATAAAGTACAGGATAGATGCAAAATTATATAGGCCTTACAATAATCTGTAAAAAATTATATAGTATAAAGGAGAGGGAAGGAGGACAGGGGACATAGAATGACTAGTTTTTTCAGTCTTCAGTGGCAAAAGCCTCAACATTTCAGATAAATCTCTTAATTTCCTTGATCAAATATGTCTCTGGCCTCTCACTAATTATTTTTTCTAACCGTATTAGATAATTTCTATATATTAGCTGAAAAAAGTTTGTTGCATGCTGGTCAAACTATGTTGTGGCGCTCTCTCTTTTATTTTTATTTTTAAAAAAGAAGCACATTTACTGTAATTCAAGTCGGCATCTTTTCCTCTTGGTATGTAGTGAGTACTAGGCAATATTGTACAATATGTGTATGAACTAGAATAGATTAGGTAGATTTAGTGGTTTGTAGCACTGGATCTTTTAATAACTATGACTTTAAAAGGACTGTGGGGAGCTCCAGGTACACGCCAGACTTGGAAACAGGGCTTGTGTATTAAGTTATGCCAAAAGGTTTGTATTGATACTTAGTTTGGACATTATCTACCAGTAAGAGCTAAGTTAATCCTGAGTTTCCTGTGTCCAGTAAGATGAATGCAGCACTTTTGCAGTTTTTAATGGGGAGTAGGAGACTATACATGCCAAAAATATTTCCCCAGAAGACTTTGTTTAATGACTGTCTGTCGAAAAGCTCAGTTCCTGTGTGCCTGGCAGATGCAACGTGTCTCTGTTTCCTGCCCCTCTGAAAGCTCTGCAGGCTCAGTGATGATCAATTTAGTTACCACAGGACTCCTTAACACTGAGGACTATCTTCTGTCTGGTTTTAATCACGCTGAAGGGTCACTGTCAGGGTGAAATAAAGAAATTACGGTTCTAGTTGTGTTATTTTTGTTAACATCTCCAATTCTGTAATTTGGAGGCAGTTTCAGTCTGCTCCATCCTATTTTCTTCTGCATTTTTTACGTGGTTGATTGTGGTCCAGTGCTTCTGGCTTTTGTTTTACTCACTCCAAGTCCTGTTTCTCCCCAGTGGGTGAGCACTGCGATCCCTGGGTGCCAAGCACAGCACAGTCACGTGAACTGGCCAGTGCAGGTGCCCTTCCTTCACAAAGCAGGCTCTCAGGAGCCCTGTGTGAGTGCCCACAGGGCACAGGGTGAGGCTGGGGGAGTGGCATGGTCCCCCACAGTTTAAATTCTTGCTTCACTCATACATGGGATCTCTGCACTGGCCATGTTGTATTGTAGTCAAAAAAGAACTCTTCTAGTTGCCCATCAATTTAAGACTCCCAGTGTAGCATCCAAGACAAGTCTCAGCCTTGGAGTAGCCTATTTTTATAAAGCCTAACCCACTTTACCCAAAAAAATTTGGCTGGCCAGTTTCTGTCTAAGGTGATGTGATGTGAGAGTTGGGATTACCAGTGTGGTTGTGTATAAAGCAGCATTTTGCCATAGTGATGAGCAGCTGAAAAGTGAACTTTTGTCCCTTTTGCAAGTTCTGGTTGAGTCTTTTTCTGTGCCTGAGTTTTGCTGTTGGTTACAGTCAGGGAGGGAGAGAGGAAGAGCAGGAGACTTAAATGAAGGAAAAAAAGGAGTCACAAGTGAATGATGATGAGGGGTGAGACTGAGAAGAGATAAATACCTGCCCAAATCAGGACTGATTCTCTGTTCCTTGTGCATGAACTGCTACATTGCAAAGGTAATGGGAGCGTTGCTGGCTAAAAAAACCATGGAGAGCCAATCCCTAAAAGTTACCTGCATTATGGAAAACAGAATTCCTGATGCTGAGAGCAGAATGATCTCTCCCCAGTGGGAATCCCCTGCACACAGGGAGAGCAGCCTTGCAGTGGCTTTGTCCTCTTCGTGCTCTGAGCAAAAAGCAGCCGTGACCATGGTTGGTCCTGGTTTGTTCAGGCAAAAAAAAAATGTGATATTTTCCCGGTCTCCTGGTGTTTCTTTCCCTTTGCCCCAACACAGCTGGGATGGCCAAGGTCCTGACTCTGCAATTCCATCCATGGGTCCTCATCCTGCATCCCTTTGCACTGCAGGCACTGTGGGCCAGCGTTTCTTGGCCATGGATTGTCTCAAAGGACATTGCAGAATTATTTGCTTAGGATGAAAAATATATATTTATTGTTCCTAGCTACCGGATCCTTTATCATTGTACTGTTCTAAATTTGCAGGTCTTCTGGAGTATGAATATCACAAGTTCCTGTAAAGGAGCTGTTTTTAAGATATTGAGGCAGTTAACAGAATCTCAACCTAAGCATGTTTAGTAACGTTTAGACAGCAAGACAACTTTTTTATGAAACTCATTTTAAGTTAGTTTATTACATGCTGTTGGTAATATTTTAAAACAGGAGAAATATTTTTCTTTAAAGACAAAATGATATGTATGTTTTTTAACAGGTAACATACTTTAGTGTTTTCAAAAATGTTTGATGTTCTTGGTATGAAGTTTACTCATTCTTTTGATTTCTATGTTCCTTGTTATATTTTATCAACTTTTTCCAAAAGAAAAGAGGCATATGTAAATAAACACCAGAAAAGAGTCCTATAAGAAATTCTGTTCAAACTGGCCATAAAATTATTAGTAAATATTTGTTATTGTTCATTAACTCTCAGCTACTTTGTTGAAAGAATCGATGTTGTATTTTCAAGATGAGAACTACTTAGCTAGTTTTGTCATAATCCTGTACTCTGTATAAAAATCTTTTTATAAACAAAGTCTAATAGGCTACCAAGCAATAATATATTCCATTGGGTGTGCACAGATTGTGACTTGCAGGCTGTAGTACATATTGTTGATACAGTTTATAATTGTCTTCAATCTCAACAACATCACTTTTGAAAAAGATCCATATTAACTTTGATTGTAAAAAACAAAGCCTGGGCTGTTGCCTTGTGAGATATATTCATCCTATAGACTTCTCTGTGAGTGTGCCCATCGACATGAGATCTCTCTTAGGTGAAGAAGGAAACAGCTGTAGGTGACTTCATACTACAGAGGTAAAAAATAGCTTCAGTATAAACTTCATGACTGTTTCAATCTCCTGTTTTTCTTAGGCTATCTAGTATTTGTAGCTTGACGAGAATGGTTCCCACTGCCATTGTAGCCCTGATAAAGCAAAAAAGCCTTTGCACTCTGGGGCCACTTGAGTTCTGCCTGACAGCTGCCTATTTTCCTCGAGATACCTGGGGCAGGCTAAAGGGAGGGGTTTTTTTCAGAGCAGCAGATTGGGCTGCTCTTCTTTAAAGGCTCTGTGGGTTATTTTGTCCATTTCATAGGTGGTATTTGTCCATTGTTAGAAAATTCCACCCAAGGCAGAGAGGTTGCACCTTTGCAGGGGATCACGGGGGACCGAGGTGTAAAACAGGCACACGCTGTTCTGTGCCTTTCTTCTGAAATTTGCTAGTGCTGGGCTCTCTGATTTTTCCAAAGTGGCAGGATCAGGATACTGGATTTTAAGTCAGCTCCATCACTGATGCAGTGCAGAGAATAAAAGAGCTTCAGAGCAGCAACCTGGTCCATTGCCTGTGGATTCCTCCCAGGGTTTCCTATAGGACAAGTGTCCATGTTGTTCTCAAGATTTCCAGGCCGCTGGCTGTGCTGGCAGCAGGTCCCGGTGGTGCTGGGAGCCCCAAGGAATGCTGGAAAAATTCCTCTTATTTTTGTGAAATGCTTTGAAGAGAAAGAGAGAGAGAGAGATGTGTAAATGCAAAGTGCCATCTGTAGAGGAGTCCAGGGTATATTGTGACCTGGAGGGAGCATCTGAAATGAAATTGCAGCTTCCAGATTTGAGCCAAGCATTTAGAAAAGAGCATGATCAGTGAAAAGAAGATGATCAGTGAAAAGAGGATGATCAGTGAAAGGCTTTTTGTGTTTACCCCGGTGCACACCAGCCAAGATGTGTGTCTGTGGGCTGGTAATTCCACAGGGCGTTTGCAAGTGATTAGGTGTTCTCAAAATGTGGCTTCAGCTCTCACTGCCAAACTCCTCTGCTCAGTGGCCACGTCCCAGTGACCAGGCAGCCTCACATCCCTCCTCAGCTGCTCACCCACGACAGCAGCGTCACACTCATCCCTGCAGAACCTCAAGCTCTTCCCACAGCACAGGCACCCTCTGCCCTCCCTTCCCCTGGCAGCTGCTCTTACCCTGGTGGAGGAGAGGAACCGGGGAGGGTTTCTTTGTAGCATTTGGTTCTTTGCACTTTAGCGGCTGAAACAGAAGGACCCTGCACCAGCCCTTTCCAGAGCACCAGCAAACAGAGGCAATGACCCAAGGACTTTCCCTTTGTGACTTCCCAGTAGCTAAAATGGCAACCAAAGCAGTATTGTTAATTGTTAATTGCAGCTTGGCCAGGTCCATGGGCAGCCTTGGCGTTTACTCTGGGGGTGTTAACGTGGGCTGAGCCCCCTGGGCAGGGGCAGGGAAGGGCTGTGCCTGGCACAGAAGCCGTGTGGGCACACACTGTACCCAGGCAGCCGTGAGCTCCTCTCACTGACCCATGGTAGGGGCAGAACCAACCAAGGGAATGGTTGAGGCACACCTTGCTGAAGCCATCTCACAAGCTTTGCAGGAGCTGGTTTTTGTAGTTGCTTGGGCACCAGATGTTAGGATATCTGCCCACTGGGACTCCAGGTCCCACTAAATGCCAGCCTGGAGCTTCAAATCCTTCAGCAGGTTTTTTCTTTGGGGCTGTTGCTCCTGACCCAGGGCTGCACACTGGTCTCTACTTTGGTGATTCCATCTTCTTGACCTGGAGCTGGTTTTGGCTTTGGAGCCAGGGAAGGTGAGGTTCAGAGGGTGAATCTTAAGGCATGTTCCCCTAGCCTCACCACACTGGGATTGTCTTCCTCCTGCTCCCTGAAAGGGCATCCTGGGGATGCAGGGCCTCCCCTGAGACCCCCTCACGCAGCACTGCCATGGCCTGCCACCCACCAGGGATGCCCGTGTCCTGCCAACGTTTTGTAGCAGTCCCACGTTCAAACTGCTTCCTTTCCCATCCTTGGAAGGAGCCAGGGGTCTCCTGCGGGGGCTCGGCAGCCCAGGCAGGCGGGCTGTGCCATTCCTGACAGCCGGGAGAAGACAGGGAGCTGCCTCTGTGCTGGCCAGGGAGAAGGGCAGCTCCCAGCGAGCTTTCCTCCGCCTTCCCTTTGCTTTCCCCAGCGCCCTCTGCTCCCTGCCTGGGTCCCCACTTCCCTCTGGACACAAGGCCTTATTCCAGCCCGAGGGGACTGAGGCTGCCCACGGCATCTCTTTGCACTGAGCGTCTGTCCCCGCTGCCCGCCGGGAGCCCCGGGGCGCTGCAGCAGAGCTGGCCTCTGCTCGGGGACGGGGCCACCCCCAGCCACCCCTGCTCCCACCCCAGCTCCGTGCTGGAGCTCTGCCTTGTCCCCACTGCCAGGGCCTGGCCACTGTAGGGAACTCTGCTTTCACAGGTTAAACCTTTTTACTTCGTTAACTGCTCCACAAAAAAACAGTAACTCTGCAGGCGCACTACAACACTCCTCTTGCTTTTCCCTAGGAGTGGGGGCAGCTGAGATCTGCTCTTTTTGGCCTCTGTAACCCTCTCCAAAACTTTCTGGAGGTTTTTAAAATCATTTGGTGAGATGTAATCTGTGGAGCCGGAGGGAACACAGGCAATGGAGCTGGGCGGCCTGATTGCCCAGGTGGCAAGTGGCTTGTGAGGTGCCTGGGCTGCCTTGGGTGGAAAGTGGGACACGATCCCGGCAGCGCCGGTGGGACACCGGCCACTCGTCTGTAGTCAGGAGAGGATTCTGCTATACTTTTTTTCCTGTCTGTAGGTTTTATTCAGACAATATGTAATGATTGAGTGATTTACAATTCAGTGTTAAGCTAATGAAAACGTTGATAATGGTGATAATAAAACCTTTTTTTTTCCTACGGTGTGCTGGAGGTTTTCTGTGGAGTGTCTCTGCCCTCTCTATTGCCACCACCAATATCTACAACCTAGGATTTCAGCCTCGTGTGTCCCAGTGCTCTGTGGAAGGGCTGTCACTCCAGCTCACTCAGGCAGTCCCAGCTTCACACCTGCATTTCCCTGAGCCACTTCTGGATGTAATTTGGCTGTGGGCATCTCCAGGCACAGAGCTGAGCTTGCTCCCACTTGTGCTCTGCTCACCACCCCAGTCTAAAGCTCCTGCTGTTTTCTTTCCCTTCATGGCCAGCCCTGCCCACTTCCTGGAAGTGAAGATTCTACTGGCAGAAAAAAAAACAACCCACCCGTGGCCCAGGCTGTTGGGAACATCCAGTGTGGGTGCAGGGGAGCCCGGGGCCCCAGGGAAAGGAGACCCTCAGATGTTCCTGGGTGTGCAGCTGCTGCCTGGATGACCTGGAGCTGTGAGCCCTGGGGTGGGAAATGTCTGGGGGATCCTACTGGAGGGGTCTGTGGGAGGAGGTGGTGCTGCTGAGAATAGGCACCATTCTCTGGGGAGCTACTGCAAGTCCTTTTCCCATGAGAATGAGGGATCACAAAGTCATAGTTCACTAAGAATTTCTTAACAGGTGTTTGTCATGCCTCCAAATCCCTCTGCAGATCATTGGGGTGGGAGGAGGAGGAGCCGCCACGGAGCTTGGGCAGGGCGGTGCTGAATCCAGAGGGAGCAGGAATTGAAGAGCTGCTTCTGTCAACAAGGGTGGATGAGGGTGAGAGGTGCAGCTCCATCTTGGCTGCTGGGAGGATGTCCAAGGCCCAACATGGAAAAAGGGAGAGATTTGCATCTGCTCAGCTCTGATGGCAAAGGACAGCAGAGCACAGCCAAACCTTGGGCTGAAATCCATGGGGAGAGTGGGGGAGGTGGGACATGGCAACAAAAGGGCTGAGCTGGTGGGATCAACGTGAAGTGACACTCTGAGGAGCTGAGAAGCCAATGAAAGCCTCATTTTTAAGCCTGTTTTCCACACTCACAGCCTGCTTTGTTTCCCCCCTCCTCCCCCTTTCTCTTCAAGGTTCCCCCCGCTGGTGCAAAGCGAGGCAGTTGCTGGATTTCCCAGCCCCTGGAATGTCACACACCGCAAGGGGCCTGCGGAGCCCCCAGGTGACGGTGTCACAAACCAGCCCCTGGTGGCAGCCCAGCAGCACCTGCATCCTCCTCTCAGCCTGCCCACAGGGAGCCAGCCTGGCCTTTGGGGCTTGGACACATCCCTTTGCTCTTCCTTGTGACAAATAATCAACCACCACCACATGGATTCACCTTTTATTAAGCTGCCACCCAGAACAAAAGGAGGAGAGAGCAAAGCTTGCCCTGAGACCTTCCCAATGCTGGCGACTCTGCATGCCTTCCCCACCAGGAAAAGGGGCTGTTTGTCAACAAAAACCCCCTCAGAGGGTATTTTAGATAGAACTGAGAGTTAAAATGTCCCTTATTGGAGAAAAAAAAGTTCAGTAGAGCTCCTACCACTGTCAGAGCCCTGCTGTCATGCAAATGGGACAGGATGGACAGAGACCACGCTGGAGTCACCAGCTGGAAAGAGCTGCCCAGGTGTGCCTGTGCAGGTCCCACATCCCTCAAGGGGATGAAGGTGGAGGTGGGACCACCCCACCTTAGATAACCCCAGCAGGAACAAGCACAAACCCATGGGCTCGCAGGGACGGGGAGGAGGAGAGGAGCCAGCACAGCTACTGGGCTGCCAGCTGGAGGAAAGGAGGGGAAGGAAGGGGTGATTGTAGCTACGGGAAAAAAAATCATAGGACCAAGCCCTTTGCAGGTGAGTGTGTAGTTCAGGAAGGCTCTCCCTGGAGCTGCCCTTAGTGCAGTCTGGGCTCAGCACAGGGGAGAGCTGGGGCTGGGCTGGGCTGGGCTGGACTGGAGGAGTTCAGCTTCCCCTGGCAGTGGGGCACAGTGTCCCTCCAGCCGTTCCAGCCAGGAGGACCTACCTGTGGTGGTGAGGTATAAGAGGCAAGGTGTGCTGGTGGGCAGGTGGGTGAGTGCATGGGCCTTCAGCTTCCGAAAACATTGAGCCAGCCCAAAACCTGAGCTCAGACCCAGAGGGCTGCTCACAGGAGGAGAAGTTCCTCCGTGAAGCTGTCGCCGTGTGCTGAGCTTCAGGACTGCAGCTCCCTCCCTCCTGCCCACCCACCAGCTGCAGACCAACTGTGTGGCACTGACTTACCTGCACCTGGTCCCAGGGGACAACTCGAAGGTCCCCAGCCCTGCAAAGCTTGCTCACACACACCTTGCTTTTGACACTCTCAGCAAATGCAACCCAGCCCATGGAGCAAGAGCCATGTGCTGGTAGCAGCCACAGCCAAGGCTCAGCAGGGTGGGAGGGCAGCAATGCTCCCTTTGGGGAGCAGGGAGGTGGGCTCTCAAACCTGCAGCTCACTGGGCTTCACATCAGGGTGGGGGGGGCTCTTGCCAGTCCCAAATGCTTGAACCTACTTGAGAGGAAAAAGCAAAGAAAATCTAACAACGTCATTCAGTGCCTGCAAAAAAGGAATCATTATTTCCCGACAGGATTCAGAGGCTCCTGCTGGGGGGAGGGAGAGGAACAGAAGAAATGAGTAAGAAGAACCTGACATCTCTGTTCTTAATTTATCATCATAGTAAGAATTGAGCGCTGAGTACAGCTCGGCACGCGATCCTAGATGGATTTCCTCCGCAGCCGGGGGTGCTGCCGGCAGCGAGGGCTGTTGGAAGACAAAGTGCTCCCCGGGGAAGAGCCGGTGTGACCCCGTGTGCTCAGGGACACCTCGTCGATTTTGTAGGAAATGGAGTTGTAATACACGGGGTTGGTGTGGCAGCTCAGGGTCTCGGGGTGGGAGGGCGCCGGGCTGCCGCACACCTGGGGTCTGTAGCACAGGCAGGTGCAGAAGGACGGCACAGCGGCCGCCGAGGTGGCCGACTGGCGCCGCTGCCTCTCCGCGTCCTCCTGCACCAGTGGGATCAGGTTCATCTGGCTCGTCCTGTCCTCCGCAGGGAGGAAAATGGCATTGCTGCTGTCCTCTTTGGGCTTGAGGTGGATGTTGTTGCGGGCTCTCCTCAGCGAGGCTCGCTCTTCGGCGTCCCGCCGCTCGTCCTCCGAGTTCATGGTCAGGAACCGCAGCACCACCAGGTTGAGGAAGGCGCCGATGACGGTCAGGCCCACCAGGATGTACATGAAGCTGAAAGCCACGTACGGGGGCTTCTTCTGCAAAGCCTCGTTCTTCTGCAGCGCCACAAAATCTCCAAAGCCAATCGTGGTCAAGGTTATGAAGCAGTAGTAATAGGCGTGGAAGAAAGTCCAGCCCTCGAAATAAGAGAAGGCTGCGGCGCCGATGCACAGGGTGCCCATGCAGGACAGAAAGCCCACCAGAACCATGTTCTCCATGGACACATGGGTTGTCCTCATGCCCAGACACTTCTTGATCTTCTTGAGCAGCAGGCGCACGACGGTGTTCATGCGCTCCCCCAGGCTCTGGAACATGACCAGCGTCAGGGGGATGCCCAGGATGGCGTAGAACATGCAGAACACCTTGCCAGCATCTGTGCCGGGAGCAGCGTGCCCGTAACCTGTGAAGAACATGGAAAAGAGGAGAGGCGGTGTCAGGCCCTCACTGGGGTTTCCAGCAAGGCTGTCCTGTGACAAGAGGAGAGGTAGAAAAATGGGGGGAAGAATGGAAAATGACTCAGTAAGAGATCTGTAGGCAACGCCAATGGGGCCATGGGGCGCCCATCCTTTGGGAGGATGGCACACTGCAGTGTCGTGTGGGCAGAACCTCATTTGACCCCTAAAGAGAGAAAGTACCCCCCTGACAGCCCCCCAGTGCCACAGAGGCCAAGAGGAGGCCGAGGGCTGGACTGGGGTCTGCAAGCCTCCTGCAGCTCATGAGTAATTTGGAGGCCATGATGCTGTGCCAGTGCCAGGTGTGCAGGGTAACCTGAACCCCTCAGCCAGGGGGAACAGAGGCTCTGCAAGATGCTGAGACCAACGGTGTCAGAGACCCTGTGGGGAGGTACACACCCAGCCAGGAGCATCCACAACTGCCCTTGCAGGGGCATTGTCACCTCCCCTGTCACCTGCTCCTCCTCCTCCTCCCAAGCTGGCCAGTGTCACAGGCACATTTCAGTCTCAGCTCTAGGAGCACTTGCTGTGTGGCCTGGACAGGAGCCAGAGCGACCCTGCAACCCTGGGCTATAGGGACAGTCCCCACAGGAGCAGCTAAGTCTGGAAGGACTTCTGCAGACCCACTCCAGGTTTACTCCAGTGTCACTAAGATTCAGACCTAAAGCACCACTGGGGAGGAGGGGCTGTGCTGATTTAGATGCAGGGTAGGGAGCATTTATGTCACCGCAGCCCTGTCAGCCCTTTTCCTGGGGACAAGGAGCTCCGGGAGGACAAGGTTCTCCTTGAACGCCTTCTGAGATTTAATTTCTCCACCTTGGCCCAAGTTTCCAAGCTGTGACTCAAGGACACACACAATTACACTGTGAGGCACAGTGAGTATTCAGTGCAATCTTCCGGACTCCAGCGATTCCATGCTCACCTCAATTACAGCAGCTTAGCAGAAATCGGTGGCCCCTGACCTCGGAGGATGAGTAACAAACTCAGAGCAAGGGAGTCACGTGGCGTGGGGAGTAACGGCCGCCAAAGGCATCCAAAGGCATCCAAAGGCATCTGAGCCTTTCTTATGAGTTGCTTTTACAAGAAACTACCAGGGCCTGAAACTTCCCTTCTGAAGGCGCCTGCAGAACAGCGCCAGCTCCTTCCTGCACTGCTGCCAGGCCTTTCATAAACAGCTGTTTGTATTTTCACTTTCTGCAGGAATTTGTGTGACTTTTGCATGGAGAACATGGGGGAAAACACCCTCTTGTTACCCCACAGTTTTGTTCTAAGCTGTGACTTGGCTTCACCTCAGTCCTTGCTGCCCGTGGATTTCCAGGACACTTGGGGAAGGTGCTGCACCCAGTGATGGAAGGACCAGAGGAGAACCAGGTTACCCTGGGCTGCTGAGCTCAAATCCTGCTCCAGGAAACTCCTGCATGGGACAGGGCTGAGGGGCTGAGGGCAGCATTATCCTTCACCACAATGTGCTCTAAGCTGCAAACAGGCAGCAAGGAACCAGCTTCTAATTGCTCGTTCTGTTCACAAATTCACACCACAAAAAATTACGAATTTAATGCCTGCATGCCACATGTCATGAAATAGAGAGCAGACAGGAGACTGCAGTGGCAAAAACCTCTCAGTCAGATCCAGGCTTAATAAGCGAGTGCAATCACCAGGCTACAAGATAATACAATGACAGCAATGAGAATGTAAATATAATGATCCAGAAGAGCAGTAAGTGGAAAAACAATTGTTATACCCTGAGAGACTGTTAAAGGAGTATTTGAATGATGGTTTCAAAATGACAAAGGGAATTAGAAAGAGTAAACACAGCTACAAGAACGTTAAAAACGAGATTTGGAGCACAGCCCAATATGAAGAGATCTAACCTGTCAGCGTTTGAGAAATATGGCACCTGGGCTGAAATTATTTATCACATGGGGTGTGTGATAAATTGTTTGTCACAGCCAGCAGGAAAATCATGTAAATGAAGCTATAACCTGCCAGGTGAGGATGCCATTCATCTTCCCCTCCTGCTGGGGTCTGACCTGAACCATGCCCTGAGCCCACCGTGGTTTGCTGACCATGTGTGTTCCCAGCTGCACAAACCCCACACCTCATCCCATGGGAGCACATGGAGACCCCAGGCCAGGCCTGCTGGATACCCGTCCCTCTTCCACCTCCTGTCCTCTGGTAACGCGGTGCACTTGATCCCACCGACCCTTGCCCTGAGGGATGATGCTTCCAGCTACCAGAGGTATTTCAACCATCCCAAGCCCTCTGGTAAGGCTGAAGTCCTGTCCTGAAGAGCAGGAGGAGGCTGCTGGTTGTGCCAGGGCAGGATTCGACCTCAGGATTCCTGCCTCCAAAACACATCTGCTGACTGAAATCCCAGCACAGTGACACCAGCACAGGATCCCTGTCTACCCCCAATGGATGCTAAGGGTGCGTGGATTAATCAAAGTGGATTAATTAAACAATGCTCAAATCCCATGTGGCTAATCTCACCTAAATTAAGGCAACCCTCATTCAATTTAGTTTCATTCTCTTGCAAATTCCAAGCAGACAAACCAAGACACTGGGCTCTAGTATGGGTAAGTGGGTCTGGGGGGAGTTTAATGTGATTCAATCACTCCCCTCCAGGCTGACACCATGTCTCTGCAGGTTTCTGTGCAGGCAGAGCAGCGGGCAGGGGCTCGTGGCTCTCTTGGCTCCGTGAAGCAGGTCTCACACAGCCAAGCACCCAGAGTTTTGAGCCAGCAAAGAAGCCAACAATTCTTGCTGGCTACAGCCAGCGCAGGGGACAGATATGGCCCCTACCTCTGCCCTCCCACACCGCTGCCAACTTTGCCAGCTGCCTGCTCCAAAGGTTCCTGCCGAAGCTCCGCGAGCTGCTCTCCCCCTGGGACAATGTCGTGTCTTGCGGCCCCAGCCGTAGCAGCACCCCCAGGACAGGGTGGCCCCTGTTGTCCCCCACTGGGCACTGGGGTCCCACAGGGTCAGCTCGGGGGTGGCCTCAAGAGATGTCCAACCCTTGCAAGGGTGACACATGCCTCTGCCATATGGGCTTCCCCCGGACTGTCCTGGAGCTCCCAGGAGTACGGGAGGTGTGGGGCTGGAGAAGAATGGGGCGCAGGCACACGGAGACGGAGGGACACGGGACGCAGGGCCGTGGGGATGGAGGGACATGGGAGACAGGGATGGAGGGACACGGGGTGCAGAGGTTCAGGGACGGAGGGATGTCGGGCGCGCCGGCCGGGCTGCCCGCACTCACCGATGGTGGTGATGACCGTGATGGCGAAGTAGAAGGAGCCGGCGAACTTCCACT
>VXBU01006372.1:656633-747424 GCA_013400315.1 Bombycilla garrulus
TCCCTTCCCTTCCCTTCCCTTCCCTTCCCTTCCCAAAGCGCCCCTTCCGCGGGCTGGCGGGCAGGAGAGAGGAGCGCCTGTGCCCGCCGGGATGCGCTGCAGGGAGGAGAAGGGTGGGTCCGGTCCCGCGGGGAGCCGAGCCCCGCTCCGCTGGTTCGGGACCGGGGGCAGCCGGGGCGCTGACCCGGGGCCGCGGGCACTGCCGCAGTCCCGGCTGCGGCCCCCAGAGCTCCGCTTCCCGAGCAGACAGTTTACAGCAAATGGCTCCTTTCGAGACTAAAAATAACCCGCTAGGAAACAAATCGGCCCCAGGACTTTAACTGGAGAAAAGTGCATTTATTAGTCCAACTCAAGATGTCCTTTCCTGTTTTTCTCTGAAGAACCGGTGCTGAGAGGTTGATTGCGCTTCCCAGCCAGGCACTGACTTATTTCAATGCAGGGTTTGATTCCTCCAAGACTCATTTTTCTTCCCCTGCTAGCGATGCTCCATGGCTGGTCCCACGCTCAGCTGGCCATAAGGGTTTCCAGCCAAGGGAGCTGTAAATGCCCTGTGAAAGTGTTCCTGCTGCCCGTGCCTGAGAGCACAGCAGGTTCCCCGTGGGGAATGAACAGAACAAAATGAAATATTTGTTTTCTCTTGCAGTGTAAGCACATGTTAGGGACTTATTTCTTCCTCCAGCTTAAAACTCCAGATTTTACTAAGTCTTGTTTATATACAATGAATTCCCAGTTGTTCCTCTCCAGGCTTTTCTCTGGAAGGACTAACCGGGGAGATAAGACACATCTTCTCTGAATTGCAAATGCAAAAATGTCCCTGTGTTGGCTTGGCCCAGCTGCTTGTCCCCTGCTCCAGCCCTGGCCTTTTCTTTCCAGCCATGCTCGGGGGCTGTGTGGGTCCCTGGGGCACAGCAAATGTGGCACAGGAATCACAGCTGTTCAGGCATTGGGATGCCAGATCTGCCATGAATCACTCAGAGGGAATTAAATTAGCAATAAGCTTTTTTCGAGGCAGGCAAAGCACCTGAGGTAAAAGGAAAAATAAACCAGAAGTTTCTCTGTGATCTGAAACACTTAACTGACTTTAAGGTCCTTTGTTTAAGAGTCTCTTGAGGCGGGAGCTGAGGCGCTGAGCAGTGACAGGAGGTGATGCTCTGGGTATCCCTTGGGCATCTCCACACAGGACGAGCACAGACTCAGGGCAGGGCCATCGGGGGGTTCTGGCTTGAGGACCAGGTGAGAACAGCCCCCTTTGTGGAGGCAACGAGAACTTCCCTCAGGCTGGGACTGACAGTGTGGCTGCAAGCCCAGCACTCATCCCCGTGCTGTGCCTTTGGGAGAGGATGTGCCCTGTGCTCCCGGGCTGAGTCTGCTGGTTTGTTCCTGAGCACCCTCTTCTTCTACCTGCCCCACTGGAAAGGAAAAGAATGTTTCAGCTCATGAAACAAACCCCTGTTCCTCCCTGTGCCCCTTGTGCTGCTGGTGTCTGTCCCGGGGCACCCTGCCGGAGCTTTTCCCACATCCCAGCTCCGTGCAGTGTGGGATGGGGGCTGCAGGGATGGATCTGCTGTTTCAGCCTTGCACACAGAAAGATTCTTTCCTCCAACAGCCCTGAGGAAGCTGCAGCATCTCATGACGGGTGGTGCAGAGCTGCTGTGGTCTTGGACAGCCCCAGGCTCATGGATGAGCTGCATCCCGGAGGAGCTGCATCCCGCAGGAGCTGCACCCCCATCTCCTCTGGGCCCTCAGCATGGCACTGTGTGGCCAGCACTGCTCACTTTCAAAGGGGGATTTTTGCCTCCAAACCCAGCACCACTTCATTCAGTGAGAACGCCTGGCTCTTGGCAGAACCTGCCCCTGAGCTCTCCTGCATGCCAGCAGCTTCCCACTGCCTTGGGACTGTCTCCCCATCGCCTGGACCGGGAATACGGAGGTTCTGCAGGGTGGGCTGTGCTGCTAAGAGCAGACTGGGAGCTGTGGTGGGTGGTTCTCCCACCTCTGCTGAGCACAGAGATTCACCTCTGCCCCTCCACATGTGAGCAAAGGCAGCCAGGACAGAGTTAATCTGCCTCCTGTCCTTGGATGTCCTGAGCACAGCATGGAAGCAGCCTCTCCAAGGAGGAGCTGTGGTGCCCTTGGGAAGCCTGGGAGCTCTCTGATGCTCCTTAGGGTAAACTTTTTATCCCATAAACCCAAACAAGCAGAAGAATTTCACGCTGGCTGGGCTGCGCGTTGGCACGAAGGGCTCTTCAGGGAGCCAGACTGGATCTGAGTGTCTCCTGTTCATGGCAGAGCGGAGGTGTTGGGCAAAATTCAAATGAAAGCTTCCTCCCAGGATGCTGAGGAGGCAGCACAGGTCGTGGTGCACCGAGCATCTCCCGGGGGGTTGTCACCGATCCGGGACAAGGAGCGCTTGCTGCGGGGGGGATATTTAAAGGAATGGCATAAAGAATGGCACAACTCTTTTACACCTGGGCTCGGCGAGTCCTCCAGGACAAATCCGTGCCCGCAGGGTGCAGCCGCAGTCGCTCTGTAGCGCTCATACAAATGCGTGCCGGGGCTGGGAGCGGCGCGGCGCCGCGGCCGGTGCTGGCCGTGCGCTCCTCGCCCTCCCGCTCCCCAGGCCCCGCGCAGCACGGCAGCACCTATTTATAACTGCACGCACCGCAGGAGTGCTATTGGACTGATGGCTTCACACAGGCACGCTAAGTGTTGTTCTATTTCTGTGATTTGCTCTCTCCTGCACAAGCTGTTGGTCCCTCGGATGCCAAAGGACTCCAGGTTGTACAGACAAAGACTCAGCTTTTTCTCTTTTATCAAAATATTCACCAACAGCACCCCAGTGGCAGGTATATTTACCATTTTTCGCAGTTCACCTGGATAATTGCATCTCCTATTCCTTCCCGGTCTGATCAATACCCTTGGTAAATAAGATAACCTGTCAGGTCTGCTGTCACTGCAGCCAAAGGTACTTTAGCAATGAAATTGTTTTTGCTGAAGAAACAAACGCCTCTCACAAGACCCGAGGATGCTGTGACCTTTCATTGGTGACCTGAGTGACTCATCCCTCTTTGTGTGCACACTGCAGCCTCCCACCGCGCTGTAAAAGGTGCTCCACGAAGCCCAGCTGCTGCCTGCCGGGGGTAACGGGAGCCACGTCCTGCGGGAGCCTCCTGCTCCGGCTGCTTCTCCTCCAGCTTCGCACACGGTCCTCACAGCTCGCCTGGCCCGAGGGCTCTCACGGTACGGCCACGGCAGGGATCTGTGCCCCATCCCAGTCCCACAGCCATGTCCCAGCACCCCCAGCCCTTGTGGGCAGCAGCTCCCGCTCTCCTGGGCTGTGGGAGCCTCTGACACAAAGGGACGAGCCCACGTTCTCAGCACAGGGCAGCCAACCCACACTTGTTTAGCAATCAGGGCTCCACTGGCCGTGCTGACACCCCTGAACTGAGTCAGAGACAGATTTTAGCTAATGTGTGCAAAATGAAATAAAGATTTAATCAGAGTTGAGTTCTATGCATTTAGATGTTGCTGATAGCAATATTTTCTTCTTGTAGAGTGTTTTTCATGCAAAAAAAAAACAACCCCAAAAACACCAGTTCTGCATTTTGAAGGAAGAAAGTGGTTGTACATCTGTGCATCTGTACGTGTGCCCGTTATTTTTGCCTGACTGCCTTCCCTGGGCTGTCAGCTCAAAAGTTCTCTGTAGCATAACAAGCCTTGACTCTGTTTGCAACATATCCTCAACCAAGAGCGGTTTATTTAATGAGGCAAGAAATGCTGCCAAATTTCCAGGCTTGATCCTGATCCCATTAGTGTCAGGAGAACTCCCACCATGTTTGATTTATTGGTTGGGTCTAATCTTGGTAAAGGAGTCAAAAATCCCCCTTGATTTTACAGACAAGAGCATTGCTCCATGCTGCTGCACCAGAGAGGCTGTGAGAAAACCAGAGAGTGCAGGTGGGATTCCTCTCACTTGCTTTTAGACATCTTCAAAGCCTGGCAACAGAGAGCCAAGGGAGGGAAAGAGGAATGTTCAGCTCATCTGAGCCAGGAGTTCAAAAGGGGGGATGATTCAGGAGGTAACCACGGCACAGCTTCTCCAGTGGCACTGGCCCCTTCCTGCCAGCAGCAAATGCTGTGTGTCCCTGCCAACGTGGTAGAGTGGTGGAAGAAGGGGAAGGAGGATTATCACAGCTCCTCACCTTCCCTGCCCATTTATCCACTCCCAAAATTCTTCCCCTGCCACAAGTGGGACCTGGGACAGACTGGGTGCTGCCCACGCTGGTTGCTCCAGGGATAATCCCATCTCTGGTTGTGGGGGATACAGAGCCCAGCAGGTTTTGAGGGGGGAGCAGTGCCCAGACGTTTTGAGCAGGATCCCTGCAGTGATCACACAGCTCCACGCCCCACAGAGAGCAACAGCTGCTCTTTGGGAGAGAAGGAACCTCCCCAGCAGAGAGGGCAGGAAGGAGGGATGGAGCAGGGAAGGCTGGAGGAAGGAGTGGGGTTTTGTTGCCCCAACACCAGCTGTGAAGAGGCTCGTGTGCCAGGGGCTGAGCCTTAATTACACACACACCTAATAAAGGGAAAGAGCTCGTTTCCTCCAGTTCACATGGGAAGCAGCACTGTCTGAGAATCAAGGGGACTGTGGAGTTATAGATTAAAAAAGAATTAAAAATCCCACACCAAATATCTCCAGCATCAGCCCAACACACAGATCCTTACTGCTTTTGCTGCTTTGACAGACACAGAAGACAGAAAAACGTGCAGGTTTATTCCTGCAACTGTCCCTGGGGCTCTGAGGGGCTTTTTAGGACACAGATCTTTAAATCATTATTAAAAGTGAAGGGAGGGGGCACCGCAGAAGACAAGAAGACACACCTGGGCACACATGCAGGAGGTGAGAGCAGAGTTTGCTGGCACTTCCTACGCACTGCTCCCTCCCCAGCGTGTGGGGATGCTTCACTTCGATCAATCCTGCCCAGAGCGGGGGCAGTGACAGGGTGTCGGCTCCCATGGGCTGCGGGAGCCAGGGCTGCTTCTGTGGGGAGCAGCTTAGACAGGATCCATGTGTGAAGATGAAAGAGCTGGACAGCTTTCAGAGGTGTGGGTGTTTTCTGAGGAAAGGAGAAGAGTTCCAAGCCCTGGAGAAGCCCAGTTCTGGAGCATGTGTGCAAGGAGCAGGGACCAGGTCTGATCCTAACGTCTCAAACTACAAAGAGAGAAGATCTCATTGGTGAATTTTTGCTTTATCTTTGGCTTTCCTCTGGATGAGGTGGGAGCTGGATGTTTCAGGCTCTGCTGGACCCCTGGCTGGTGCTGAGCAGACTCCTCAGTGTGTGCCTGTCACAGAGCACTCTCCACTGGCTGCCTGCAGTCCCCCAGCAGTTCCCTGTCTGCAGAGCACTGGGATGATCATCTCACTCCCTGGGAGGCAGGCTCCCGCTCCCACCCGCAGGCCAGCTGGCTCCCAGGCTCCCATAAAGCTTTTAAAGAAGCCAGACGACTCACAGCTGAAAGCACGAGGTGTTTATTTGCACTGTAGAAATATTGACTGCACTGAAAGCCAGCCGTGCTCCCTCCCCAGCCCAGCCAAGGTGGGTCTGTGAGAGGAACAGCTGACAGAGATAAATGTCAGGAAAAGAGCACAACATCCGTCCATGGGCCAGTGCTTTCCCAGAAAGGGCTGATTTTAACTCACAGTCCACTTCCTTCAGCTGGGCTCCAAAATCTGCTGTTCCTGCAAATCACATGATTGAATTTAAATGTTTGAGCTGATTGTAGTAGGTAACATCAAGATCAAAAAGCGAAATACTGCTTGGGAGCCTCTGTTGAACATCAAAGCAGAGATCTGCCACCCCTGGTGATTACAGCTGCCCTTGCCATCACATCCTGCCTTCACAAACCTTCTCACCAGAGCTGCTTCTCCTTCTATTTGCACATCTAATTTTTACAAGTCATATCTAAAGTCTTCGCGAGGCTGGATGCAAGATGCAAGCACCCATCTGAAGATTTGCAAACTCTCCTGGCATTTTCCCCCTGAAAGCAGGAGTTCAGACTACTGCAGACATTCACCTTTCAAAATAAAACCCCAACCAATATCCTTCAAAAACTTAAATGCCCATTTGTTAGCTCTGCTATGTGCTCTTCCAAAAAAGAGGGAGCAATGCCAAAAATGTCTTTTTCTTCTGCAAAGAAGGTGGGCAGTAGAGGATCTCACAGATCCTGAAACAGCTCAGTCACCCAGGAACTGGCACAGCTTAGTAATGTACTTAAAACCTGATTTTTAATGAATATTTCCATTTCTGAAGCTCTTCCCCCACTGCTAAAATTCACCCTTTCCGCTGCTCTGCAATGCAGGACCTCTCCTTAGGTGAAAGAGGGAATCCTGTCTCAAGGCCATGTAGAGTAGAGAGGATGCAGTGGAGGGACAAGGTGTCACTCCCTCCCATCCATCCCTCGGTCACACAGGAGCTGGAAGCAAGAGGATGTTATCCAGCTCAGGCGGCTGCATGAGAGGCTGGAGGAAATACTCCGGACTGGAGCAAACGTGATCATCTCTTTCCATCTCCAGGCATGCTGTAGGCAAAAAAAAATGGTTGGGTTGAGTAGTTTTTGCTTTTGAGGTCAGGTCCCAGTTTTCTCTCCGATGCTGGCAGTCCTGTCTATCCCTTGTGTGCACAGAGCCCGTGATGCTGCTGTCACCATCTCTGCAAAGCAGGTGTCAGGGAGGGGGGCTGCCCCCAGGGAGGGGCCAAGCACAAGCTGATGTGGCAGAAGTGAGGGTGTCGGGTACCTCAGAGCTCATTAGAAGCTTCCCCTTTACAAGGAAGGCTGTTTCTCTTCTTCTCAGCTGCCTGGGAAGAGGTTTTGCTCCGAAAGGGCAGCCTCAGACACTGTCTGGCGTTTTGGTGGATGGTCCTCACTCGTGACCTCCAATCTTTGCTGGTAACCACATAGAGGAGGGGGTTGAGAGCACTGTTGAGGCTGGCCAGGCCACGAGTCACCTGGTAGGAAATGTAGACGTCCTTTAAAGCCTGTGTGCAGGACCCCTGTGGCTGCCAGCGATAATACAAGTTGAGGTTTCTGAAGATGTGGTAGGGGAGGAAGCAGATGGAGAAAAGCACCATCACGAGAATCACCAGCCCGATGCTTCTCCTCCTGAGGCTGGGCTCCACGCTGTCATTCCTGCAGAGCACCAACACCACGTGGCAGTAGCACCCGACGATGATGAGGAACGGGATGAGGAACCCGGTCACGGTGACAGCAAAGGTGTAGGGCAAGTAAACGCCCAGTTGCCCGCGCCCCGTGGTGTCGTGGCACTGCGTGTCCCTGCCGTCCGCCTTGCTGAAGGCGAGGTCAGGAGCTATCTGTGCCAGGACCCACACCCACACGGCGCCGCTGAGCCACACCGACGAGGTCGCGCCCTGGCACCGGCCCCGCGCCTTCAGCGGGTGCACGATGCCCAGGTAGCGGTGGATGCTGATGCAGGTGAGGAAGCCGATGCTGGCGTAGAGGTTGAGGTGGAAGAGGCTGCGGGTGAGGCGGCACCAGGCCTGCCCGAAGAGCCACACTCTGCCTCGCAGGTAGTAGCTGACGAGGAAGGGCAGCGTGCTGACGTAGAGCAGGTCGGCCAGCCCCAGGTTGCCCACCAGCAGGCTGAGGGGTTGGCGGGGCCCCGTGCAGAGGTGCCACAGCCCCAGCCCGTTCCCCAGCAGCCCCAGCGGGATCACGGTCAGGTACACGGCGGGCAGGAAGCGCTGGGCGAAGGCGGAATCCACGGGGCAAAGAGCCCGACTGCCATTGCCGGGCAAGGCGGAGAGAGCCTCGGCAGCCATCGGGCGGCCCTGCCCAGGGGGGCAGCGGGGGCAATGCTGGAGGCACCGAAGCCCGCGGCAGCACGGTATCCTCCGGCACGGGCTGCGGCTCCGCTCACCTCTCCGCTCCTGCTGAGCCCGGCCGGGGACTTCAGGATGCTGGACTTTCCCCGGGGCACGGGGAGGATGTGCCGACAGCAGCCTCAGCCGAGCGGCTTCCGCCGCTCCCTCGGCGCCTCCCCCCAGCCCAGTGGAGGCGCTCGGAGCCAGGGACACGCAGCCCCTTGGCTATTTTGGGTGCTGCGAGTGCCTGGAGGGAGCAGGAGGCAGGAGGGGGCAGAGGGGTGCCTGAGGAGGGGAGCCAAAGCTTTCCGCCTGTTTCTGTTCTGTGCCACTCGCGGTCAGGAGTAACCTCCCGGTTTTCTAGGCCGGGGGCTGGAAGCCTGTACCCGATTCCTAACAGCCTTTTTCCCGGCTCCAGCGCTCAGAAATGCCGGGAGCAGAGGTAAGCAGGAGGCTGGCAGCGCTCCGTGGGGCTCACGCTGCCATGGGGCTCGTGCTGCCCTGCCCGTGCCGCGGGCAGTGCCAGCGGGCAGAGCTGTACCGGGCTGTGTGCCCCCAGCACGGGCAGAGCGAGCCCTGCTCAAGAGCTGCCCCCTCCCTGCAGCTGCTCCTGCTGCCCACTTCCATCGCCCTCCCCGGGCACACAAACCCTTTCCCCGCTCCTCCCTGGAGCGGTGCACACCCGTGCGCGGAGGACGTGAGACGGGCTGTGCCCTTCCTTTCCTGTCACAGCGACCGTGAGGCACAAGATACCGTGAAACTGGGGCAAGAGCTGAATCCAGTGACCGATCGCATTGCTGAGCAGCCGCTGCAGCATAAACGGGGCCAGAAACCACTCTGGTGTGCGGGCGCGGGAGTTACAGGAAAGCGATCAGCAGCGAGAAGGTTTACCCTGATAAGCCATAGGAAAACGATCTTGGGGAAACGACTTGAGGTGAAAGGCTAGGCTCTGGAAGGGCCACGGCCGCCTGCTTTCCGGGAATTGAACCCGGGGTGGGGGCTGGTATCTCAGCAGTCAGTGGGGAGGAGGAGGGAGGGCGAGTCCTGCCCCTCCATCCCGCTGCGCATCCATCCCTCCTCGGGAGCAGCTGAACATCTCCGCCGGACCGCGCGGTGCCGGGACACGGCGGGGAAACCCCAGAAGCAGATGGGGCGGTGGCGAGCTCCGTGTGGAGAGTACCAGTGTGTTTGCTGACTTCAGAAAGTGTTTGCTGGAGCAGATAAGCAGTGGGAAATATTGTATGTTATTTCCTGCCTGTGTAATAGAATCTCACCACCAAGGGTGTGCCGCCAAAAAGATGAGGTGTAGAAGCTGTTTCCACGTGGTGAGGGTATGGCTTTCCTTTTCACGTGGTGAGGATATGGCTTTCCTTTCCTGCGGTTTGCAGAGGCTCTGGTGGGTCTGTGCTCCTGGAGTGACAGCAGCAGAGGGGGTGCACCCCTCAGGGAAGTGATCCTCCATTCTGCCCTGCTCCTGCCCCCTTCACCTCTGTGCACCTGAGCTGCTCCTGCAGCCTGCGCTCGGGGTGGCACTTGCAGAGCAACTTCATGGAAGTTTGGAAGGGCAGCGAGAGGGGAAACTGAGGCAGAGACGGCAGCTGCCTGGGAGGACTTCTGTGATCATGGGAAGGGTCATGAGCTGCTCTCAGCAATGAAGGCAAAGCTTTCCCGTCTCAAGAATGAAAGCCTGGAGCTGGTGCCTCCTGCCCTGGGAAGACAGGAGCAGGGCAGGGCATGGCGAGCGCTGCCCGTGGGTGGCTGTAGCCCCACGCCCTCCACATCTCCTGTTCCCTGGATGCGTTGGAGGCACAATCACAGAGCTTTTCTCTTGTGCTGCCTCCTGAGTGTTTTAGGTTCCCCTGACCCATGGTTTCTCTCGCCATACAGGTGCTGCTGCCAGCTCTGCCCACACACCCTGCATGAGGACGCTCCCCTCTGGCTCCTGGTTCTGGCAGCAACAGCAGTGCTGATGTCAGGATGAGAGCACAGGGCCAAGACAGCTCCTGTGAACATATAACCTGAATCGTGTATTTCCAGGAAAAATAAAAAACCCATTTGATCTATTTAATTTTTTTTTCAATTGAGAACTGCATTCCTGTGCTCAGTTTCTGAAAATGTTTTGCCTTAATAAGGGGCTCATCCAGTCCTCTCTCACCCAGCTCCATGCATTTAAAAATCATCAATCATGAGAATGGCTTGGAAAAGAAATTCTGATGCATGTTGTTTACTCATCCAGCAGGACAGTTTTCCTTCAGCTGCTGCGTGTGCTTGCACAGAAATGAGCCGTGATCTGCTGCTCATCACTGGCTCAGGAGCATGGCTGGCAGATCCCAGGCTGTGTGCAGATGTGCCTTGAGAACATGAGTGAATTTTTTTTTGGTTTGGGGATTTTTATCTTTACACGTTACCTGTGGATGGGGTGGAATATTTCTCAGTTGCCCCACACGAGCAGGCAGAGCCAGGACCCTGCGTCAGAGCCTCAAATAACCACGTTTCCAGGGTAGCAGGGCTTTAGAGAGAAGTACTGTGAGACTGGCAATCAAATTGTGAGAGTTGATTTCCTTGCATTCATAGGGAAAAATAACTCTGATTTATTTGGGATCATTAATTCATTATTTAGATGCTTAGTGAATCAGGGAGACATTCTGCAGGGGGAAAAAAAAGATAATTATAGCAGAGGTGTGTTGAGTCATTCATTTGAGATGAGAATTGGAGGTTGCTGCCTAAAAAATGACCTTTTGATTTTACCATCACCCAGAGGTGGCTAGGCAGGATCTGGGAGTGTGTGACAGCCCTGGCAGCTCACCCGGCCTTGGTGGCTGAGTCCCAGCATGCTTGAACAAGAACTGGCTTAAAACCAGGATTTTCAGTACCCACAATGCGTTTTATCCATGTCAGTCGAGGAACGTGCTAGTTTTGAAATCTACACAAGCTTTAGGTCACCACTTGTTTGGCATGGCCACCAGAGAACTAAAAAAAGTCAACCAAAGCTGTTTGTTCTGCGATTTGCTGCCTGCTGGAGGTTCACCACGAGCCCCGTATCAAACAGAATTAATGATTTATATTCAGGCTGAGCACCAGATGACTGCAGTAAATAATTCTCTTTGTAGGCAATGTTTTACTGCAAGAGCAGTGAGGTTTCTTCTTTTCTTTCTTTTTTATTTTTTTTTTCTTTTACACCCCCAAGAGGTGACTGAACAGCATCCTTGACTTTCATTTTCTTTTTCATTTTATTTTCAGCTCTTGCAGGGCCTGAGGGAATGGGTGAGTTGCCTGGGCCCTGCTGTCTTTCCTGCTGCTGCTGGGGAGGCTTTTCCTCAGGCTGGAGAGAGGAGCTCCCCTGCCATCCAGCCTCTTGCCCCTTCTCCCCCAGATCTGCCCTGGCATCCGCTGCCCTGGTCAGGGGCACAGCCAGCTGGTGGGGATGGTTGCATCGTGCTGGGGAAATCCCAGTCCAGGGGAGCTGGAGGAAGTGTGGGGCTGGCAGCAGGAGGGATGAGCTACAGGGGAGTTCAGGCATTGATTTCTGGGAGGCTGAGAAGAGGCTGTGCCTTGCCCTGCCCTGCTCTCCTGCACATCCCAACACTGGAGACCCGCTATGGCCAGGGCTGGTGCCATCAGCAGAGCTTATGGCCGGGTAAAAGTGAAGGGTTTAACCCAGGATATAATAAACTGTAATAATGTGTTCAGCTCTTTGATTCACTTTTTTCTTTTTCCTTCTCTTACTCTAAGCAGCCTGAATTGAGGTGCCTCCAAGCTGCCAGGACTTTCCTGCACCCTGAGCAGCACGGCTGGGCTCAACTCGCACAGACCAGCCCCACACCTGGATGAGCACATCTTTATTTTTAATTCGTATCTAAAATAGTCCATCTCTCACCTGGACACGTCACCCAAACTGCTGCTCCTTCCAGCTGCCCTTCCTGTGGCAGAACGCGCGTTCCCTCTGCACGTTTGTGCGAGGCCGTTAGAGGGCATTTGGGTTTCATTTTCCATCACCCAGGACTTTTTACTGGGAGAAAGCACAGGCAGGGCAGCCGAACAGCTCTGCTGCGCCGATTCCTGCATGGCTGGAGCAGCTCCAGCCCGTCGGGAGACGGCCCCGACTCATCTTTGCGATTTGTTTTCCCTTTTTCCAGCTTTTCCCCGGGCCCCGGCTCGCGGGGAATGTGCTTGGATGGCAGGCGGTATGTCTGGTGCTGTGGAGCGGAGCCTCCGGTGTCTGAGCCCGGCCAAACCACCAGCGCTTTGGAGAGGAGGAGGCCAGGCAGAGCGGGAAGGCTCGTGTTTATTCTGGAGGGATGAGGGGAAGGTGAATTAGAGCTGCCATCAGGAGGACTCTGCCCATGCCCGGGAAGGCGGCTGCCGGGTTGCAGGGTGGGTACCACGGGCTGGCTGAGCTCCTGCGTGGTCGAGCAGTTCAGCCTGGGGTGACAGTGACTTGTGGGGTGCAGCCTGAAGACCTGCTGCCTCCCTGGGGTGCCAGGGCATGAGGGTTCCCTGCAGGGATTTTGGCTGCCAGGTGCTGGAGATGGTCTCTCTTGAAGTCCCTGCGAAGCAGAACTGCACGATGTGGCAGAGAAGCAGCATCACCTCTTCAGAAGCCCCACTGAACCAGAAAAGGACCAATTCCTGTTTTCTTGGGTGGGTTTATGCTTGGAGCAGGATTTTCCCATTTCCCGTTTCATTCAGCCTAAGGAACTTGAGATGCTGCCCAATAACCCTGCCTGGGGCAGCGGGGTGTACAGATGAGGCAGGTGATGGGTGACACAGGAGTCTTGTTCTCTGTTTCCAGCCTCCTTTGCAGCCAAAGTCCATCGTTTCTTCTCTGTCTTCCCAATGGAAACATCCTCCATCTTCACCGCAACCACAGTGCTTGGGGTTGTGCCAGACTCTTTGCCGGGATGAGGCGTTGGCTCCAGGGTGAATCCGGGGTGGGCACAGCTACAAACGACCTCCTCTTCCCCTCTGGAAAGGCAGAACGGAGATCAGTGGGGAGATGGAGAGTGGTGGTGGTGTCTCCCCCGCAGCTGGGGGGCAGGGACACGTGGCAGAGGCAGTGCAGGGGGAAAGAAGTTGGCAGAAAGTGCCACCTGCACACCAGAAAGGCAGATCAGCACAGTGTCCACGCTGGGGCTGTGTCAGACTAATAAAGGGGTGGCAAAACCACCTCCCGGGTGGAGATGCAAATCCACCTCTGGCCATAGCGGCAGGACAGGCTCACCTGTGTGGGATCCACAGTGCTCCTGGATTCAGACATCCAGAGACCCCAAAATTCTGCACCTGCCATCGGCTGTTTTCCAAGCAAAGTTTCAGGAGATGGTTCACATGTCCCTGAGACACGGCCAGCTCGCGGCTGAGGAGGGCTGATGGGGGCCCACAGGTAAGTGGGGATCCCGCGGCTCGTGTTGGCCGGCACTTCCCTTTGTCAGTGACCTGCGCTGCCCGGAGGCAGCAGCTGCACCCAGCCCTCACTCACCGCGGGGAACGCGGCCGGCAGGGCCGGGCAGGGTGTGACCATGCAGAGCCGCCTCTGGGTCTCCAGCCGGCAGTAGCGGTTCTGGTTGGACACGCGGGTGGCAAAGCCCAGCCCGCAGGTGGCCGAGCAGGCGCTCCACTCCGTGCCCCACTCCTGGCAGGGGTGTCGCAGCAGCGGGGACACTGACCCGGGGGCTGCAAGAGAGGAGATGAGGAGGAAGGGGGGATTGGAGGGAGGTGCTGTGCAGTTGCCTTGTGGCGCTGCAGGCAAGCCCCGCGCGGCAGAGGAACGTGTGCGCTGTCTCCTGCTGATGTTTCACAGCCTGGGGTGAAGGCGCCATCCCCAGAGACTTGCGCGGGCACCCCTGGAGCATCTCACCTGCCCTGGCATCTCGGAGGAGCTGCTGGTCCTGGGCTTCACAGATCCACTCCGGGCAGCACTTCCCTGGGATCTCCACGCGCCGGGGGTAGGGGCAGTCCGGGGTGGGCAGCCGGACATCCTCCTGGCACAGCGGGATGCAGGTGAAGCCCCCGTCCGAGCAATGGCACTGGATTTTGCAGCTGGGCTGGAAAACCTCCCCGTCTCGATAGACCCGGCCGTTCACCTCGCAGCCCTCCTCATCGTCCTCAACTGCAAGTGACAGCCGGGGAGCCCGTTAGGGACAGAGTGACAGAGAGATGGGGATGGCAGGGGCAGTACTGGGGGGAACTGTGGGGCTGAACAAAGGAATTGAAGCGGCGGGACCACAGACATGACTGAACGGTGTGTGGGGCAGACATGGGTGTGCAGCAGCACCACCCAACCTCCTCCCCTCCCCTGCCTTCCCTCCTCATCTCTCTGTTTTTTCAAAGCAGCAGCTCACAAGCTGTGAGAACCCCCCTGCCCTTTGGCTCTGACCTTGCCTCCAGGCTTTCCAGGCTAGGAAAAGTTTCTCTGAGATTTCTCTGCAGGACTCCCAGGCTCCAGCCTTGGCTGGGTGACTGCAGCATCCCTGGGACCCCCTGACCATTCTCACTGAAACCACCTTGAATTCTCAGCCAGAAAGCAGCACAAGAGCTGGCAGGAGATGGGGCACAGCCCCACAACCAAGCTGCAGGCTCAGGAAAGCTGCTTTCCCAGCCTTAACCACTCCCTGGTGGTGCTGCGGGGTGCTGTAGCCCTGTGAGCTCATGACTGGAGCTGGGCTGGAGTGTGGGAGTACCCCGGGGAAAATGGGCACCCCGTGCTCACAGTTGCAGGTGCCTCCTGTCCCTGCAGGTGCTGAGCTGTAGTCACAGACGAGGCCCTGGCTCTGGTCACAGATGTTCAGGAAGTCGCAGGGCTCTCCCAGGCGCCGGGCACAGATCTTGCAGCAGCCACACCCATCCAGGACCAGGGGGGACCCGCGGGGGCAGTGCGGTGGCACCCAGGGGCAGTAGCAGGGTCTCCGGCACAGCTGGGCACAAACCTGTGGAGGCAAAGCTGAATCCATACAGGTGGTTTTTGGCTAACAGCTGCTTTGTCACAGGTAACTTTGTCTCGACCACAGGGGCAGATTTTTGGCAGAGGGAGGCTCTGCCAATCCATGGGAATATCTCAAAGCATCCTGGAAAGCTACTGTTCCATTTGAAGGGCACCCCTGGAAAACCACGGAGAATCAAGGATGCTCGGATGCTCAGCACTCTGCAAGATGGGGATTTTAATGTGCCACTGCTCTGAACACACAGGAGGAGGATGGAGCTCCAAGGGGAACATTCCAGGCAGTGCTGGTTATTCATGAGGCCAGCAGCCCCAAGCAGCCCAACGGGAGAGAGGAAGGGAGGGAGGGAAAGCAGCCCAGCCCCATGCCTGCCCCCAAGGGCTGTGCCCACTGGAGAGGTGGCTCTGCAGGGACTGAATTCACCTGGTGAGTTCACCTCACTCCTCACAGTCTTAAGAGCTCTCACTCATGCCAAGAAGCGGGACATTCACCAGCAGTGGGGATCTGAAGCCAGGCAGACCTCACTGCATTCCTCACTGGTCCAGCTGCATCCTCTGCTTGTCTCTGGCTGCAGCACCCTCACCTGGCCGGGCACACTGGGCGAGGAGCCCCGAGACAGGCACGTTTTCAAGGACTGGGAGCTGTTTTTCCTCGTGCCTAGACTGAGCAATCACTTTGGCAGGGCTGTGCACTGCAGTCCTTTGCCTGCTCAGCCAACTGTCTGCCAGGGAGGTGTTCACAGGAGCTCACCTGGGCAGGTGGATGTTTGTACCCTTGGCTCATCCTGCTTGCACAGCCACCCTGGCACCAACAGCTTTTTCAGGCAGCTCTTGAGCTCCCATCATGTCACATGTGACAGAGCTATTGCATACAGAGCCTGAAGCCACGAGAGCTGGCTCTGCAGTGTGGAAGGGAATCCTTTGCCAGTACTGGCCTGACGGTGCATGAGAGCCCCCTGGCAGCCCTGCTGCTCAGCGCCATGCACGTGCTGCTGGAGGCAGCGTGTGCAGCACAGCAAACATGCAACCAAAACACTCATCCCTGCCCTGGCCCAGCTGTGGCTCCTGAGTCTGCCAGGAGAGCAGTGGGTTCAGCCAGACCATAGGGGTTTTAGATAACATTTGTCTTTTTCTTCCAGTTTCTCCCGGTGGCATCAGGTCTGACATGAGTCAGACAGAGAGGGCAGCTACTAGTTCTCTGTCTGCTCCCCACCAACAGCAGTTCAGATGCTTTTCGTGGGACTGTCGAAGTGTCAGTGCCAGTAATTTGAGTTAAAATATACCCAAAATTGATTGGGTAATCTGTGTCTAGTTTTAGTTCTGTCAGTGAGCAGCATTATTAATGCAGCAGGGACTGAGGGATTGGCTGTGGTGGCCAGGTTTGGGCTGGCAGCAGGATGGTCCTTGGTGATTCTCCAGGCACTCATGAGCACCTGAAGCAAGAATCATCACTCTGTTACAGCTTACCCAGGCAGCCAATGGCATTTTTCATCTTTCAGGAGATTGTTATTACAAATCGATGTTTTAGAAAGATTAGCCAAGCCATAAATCCATTTTCCCCTGCTCCTTGTAATTTACTTGTCTTTAGATGACAATGTGGCTCCTGTCAGAGATCTGAACTTTCTGGGAAGGACTCAAACAGGCACGACGTTGCCACGACATCCCTGCTTGGAGATTCAAGCAGCAATTAGAACTTGGAGCTGAGATGCCCCAAATTTTTCAACATTCCTGTTCTCCGCACAGGCAAATATTTTCACACAGATTCCAAGAGGGAAAAAAAAAAAAAATCTCTACAACAACCCAAATCCCATTGGAGGCACTGGCTTGGCGTGAGCGCTCCGAGAAGTGGGGAGAGCTGAGTAATGCCAGGGCTGGTGCTCGTGGCTTGGCCCCGGCCTCGGGAGCCTGGGCGGGGATGGAGGAGCCTGGAGGAGCCGCTACCGCCCAGCTGCTGCTCGCTGGCTGGCGGGGACCGAGCGCAGCCCAGCCCGGAGAGCCGCGGGGACGGCAGCGAACGGCGCATTGCTGGCATTCCTGCGTGCTCCGGGGACTCGCACGGCGGGGCCTTGGGCCCAGGAACGCTGAGACCCTGCTGCTTCATCTCGAACACCTCTCCCGAGCGCGGCTCTGCCCCCGGAATCAGCACAGCCCGGCTGCCGGCAGGAGACAGCCCCCGGGCTCGTGGTGACACCCCAGTCCCTCCTGCACCCCACTGTGTCAGAACCGCACGCTCCACGGCTAAAGCTGCGCCAGTGCCCCATCTCCCTTACCTTGGAGAGAATGCAGAGGAGGGAGAGGAAGAGGAGCTGCTTCTCCAGCTGGAGCCTCATGGTGCTCTCTCTCCCCTGAGCCACTTCAGCACATCACCCCCCAGGCAGTTTGGAGGCAGTGGCGCTTTCGCAGGTTTTAAAGCCCAGAGTAGGTCCTGCTGGTGTTTATACTCTCCCTGCTCTGATGTCACTCACAGGCTCCAATATAAACATGAGTAGGTTTGGACAAGCCTCAAGATTTTCTTTTTTTTCCTTTCTTTTTTTTTTTCCAGCCCACATTCCAGCTGCCATTTCCACTCTTCTCAAGGTGAGAATGTGCTGTCCACCAAGACAAGGAGTGAAGGGAAGGGATGCTGTGCTGTCCCTGGGGAAACAGGCTGGTGGGGTGATCCAGCTCCCTGCTCCCAGCCTGGGAGCGAAGGTTCATGCCCTGCCCAGGCAGAGCTGGTCTCTTCCTCCTGGGATCAGAAGGGCCTGGCAGGACTGTCCCTGTTGCTGCCGTGGGACAATGCTGTGACCTGGCAGCAATGGGGCATCCACCCCTGTGTTTAATGCTGCACCCAGTGTGTGGCAGGCTGTGGAAGAGGGATGAGCCACCCAAAGGAGCTGGAAATGGATTTGCTGTGGTGGTGGTGGTGCTGCCACATCACCCCCATCCTGAGAGGGACTGTGGCCACCTGGGGAGGTTGCTGGGGTGGGGTGGTTGGATGCACATCGTGTTGCATTGTCCTGGGTACATAGTGCAGAGAAGGCTGCAGTCTGACCCTGCTGAATTCAAACCTTCTAAATGCAAGTTTAGCCCCTAAAGTGTTATGATCATCTTAATCAATTGTGAGAATTAGAAATCCAAGATTGGGGAAGAAAAGCAGATGCTCAGCCATTGCCTCCCAATGCTTTCTCAGTCTGCCCTGTGCAAGCTTTTCTCTTCTCACATCCTGTGACTGAGGATGCGAGGCTGGCTCTTAGAAAAGACAAACCTAAGCACCTCAAGACCTACACGGGACAGAGCCACTCCTCCACATTCCCATTCCCCAGATCTTGTCACAAGATCTGAGAGAACAATTTGTGAGCCCAGAGCTCAAAGGAGAGTCCTGAGTTTAAGGACGCAGGATGTCCTGCAGCCCTCCCTGGCTCCTCTCCTGCACCCCTGCCCCTTGCCTGCAGGATGTTCTGGGGCCCAGACTACGGCTCCTGTGCTGGCCCAAGGGATGGATCCTGTATCATTCAGGCATGAGGAGAACTGCTGCAGGATATCAGGAATGTGTTGGCAAACACACAGGAGGTGCTGGCTGCTATTAGCAGGACACCAAAACCATGCAACTAAGAGTGATGCCCCATCTCTCCCTCCTGCCTTTTCTCCCTCTGTTTTGCTTTTGTGAAACAGGTTCTCATTGACCTGAGCAGCAATCCTGACCTCTCCACGCCTGCCAGAGCCTGGAGGCCAGGGCGTGGAGCAGGACGGGCACAGCCCAGCAGGGAGGAGGGCAGACTGATCTCTCACATTACCACCCCAAATCTTGCTTTGGCCGTGCTTCATTAGCTGCAGTCAGGCTGTTAACGAGCTCGTGGCAGCCTGTGTGAATACCAGGACACTTTCCAAAGGCTGCTGTCACTTATGCAAGTGCCGGAGTCTCCGCTCTGCGCTCTGCGTGTTGGAGCTATCACCCTGTGCATCACCCAGGCCGTGCCTGCAGGTCCAGGGTCTGCTCTGGCAGCCCTGCCTGGCAGAGGAGCCATGAGGACGGCACATTGCTCCGAACTCGCTGGCAGGAGGGTGGTTCAGGACACACTGACAGGTGCTCACAAGCCCGAGGGTTTGATACCTAAGGCTGGAGACGCCTCTCATGTTCCACTTGAGCTCCCTCCCACTGGCTATGGCTCAGCCAGACATCCTGGGAGTGGCTTGGGAGAGCCAAAGTGCCGGTCCAGCCTTGCCACAGGGAGACAGTTATTAATTATTCCAGGCTTGTGTTTATTAGGGACTCCTGATTAATGGCCATGAGTTCATTTCCCAGTTAGAAATCAGGTGCCAGTGCTGGTAACAGAAATAGAAACCTCTCATTTCCCACGATGAATGACCTTTGGAGCAGCTGACAGACCCGTGTGTGAGGTCTCAGGGGACAGCAGGGCACCCCTGGGGGAGGCTGAGGCTCAGGGCTGCCCAGGGGAGCCAAATGGACATTGAACCCTTGTCACCTGATGTGCCCTGGTTACAGGGTCAGCTCCTTTCTTTACTCTCTCCTCAGCTCTGAGGGGACCTTGCTTCCCCACATAGATTTAGATGTAGTGAGATTTAGATGTACTGAGGTGACATCACTGTGATGGTTTGACATCACCAGGAAGCTTCAGAGCTCGGGCAGTGACAGAGAGCCCAAGCCAAGCCTGAATCGATCAACACCCCAAAGTGAAGCAGTCAGATGGGGCCAAACCCAGCGCCCCATGCCAGGCAAGCTGCCCACACCTCCAATGGCACTGGCAATCCTCACTGGTACCTTGCTGGGTTTTGGAGCTGCCCAGTGGGGCTGGCTGGAGCGGTTCCCACAAAATCTCTCATGTTCTGCCTTCACAAAGAGGATTCTCCATGGATGCCATGGGTTCAGCTTCCCTTCTCCCACTTCTCTGGGTCCCATGTGCCTGCCCAGGTCGCTGTGCTGATGCTGCAGGGGCTGCAGGCAGAGCCTGGCACAGGAATTCAGCCCCTGCTCCGGTTCTGATGTGCAAAGCTGCAGCAGAGCAGCACATTAGCAGTTCATTTTATAAATACTCAGTTATAGCCCTTCCACTCCGGAGCACATACCCTCGAAGTGTTCTGTACCATACGTGTGATTTCAGAGCTAATAATTAAGTCCATATGTCTCGCTCCACAGTTTCCATGGTATTATTGTCAGGTTTTTTGGGGGGTTATAATTTTTTCTTTTTTTTTGTGGTCAGTTGTGCAAGAAAATAGTTGATACAGGGATCTGAATACATCTCCTTTGAGTTAGCCGCTGGCAAGCTTTGCTGTTTCTATAGAAATGAAGGAACTGCCCCAGTGAATTTACATTTTAGAGAGCTGAGCTTTTCATGTGTTTGCTGTTCTAACGTGCCATCGTGAATAACAGAAAAGCTCTCATTTGCACACCCTGCTCAGCTGAAATTGCATCCATCTGGGATGGATACTGAGCATATTCTCCCTTCATGCCTTTCCTTTGCTGGAGACTCCCCGTATTTACTCTACATCACGTGCTAAGCGCCCTCCCCAGAGCTGGGGGAAGTCAGAGCAGGGTCTGGATGTCCATCTCTGGCAGGGAGCAGTGAGGCTGTCCTGGGCCCTGGCTGTCAGAATGTGTGTCCAGGGTGAGCCCAGCTCCATGGCTTAGTGGGGAGAACATTCCCTTCGCTCCTGGGCACTCCTGGCTCAAATCCCCACTGCAGAGGAGCAGGGCTGCCCATGGAGCGAGGACAGCACTGGTGGGAAGCTGGACAGACATCCAGCTTGGAAAAACCAAGAGCCCTGAGCTGGAATGGAGATGCCTCAGGTCTCCTTCGGCTGTTGGACACTTTGGGGTGGCTGCTCAATGTTTTTCATGAGCTTTCTGGAAAACACCATGGCTTTGGGAAATTTTGAAATATCTCTGCTTTTGGCAGGATGGGAGAATTGTTTCCTACCCAGAATGAATCTGGCTCCAGTTTCAAACAGCAAGAGCCGAGAGAGGTGGTGATGATAGCTATTTCCACCCCTGTCTGGGCATTTTTATTCCCTCTGGTTCTCACACCTTAACTGGGCAGCAGAGCCAGGCTGAGAGGACTGGCCACCCTGAGGGACAAGGGATAGGCCAGGCAGTCTTTTACCTTGAGGTCACTGCTTCCACCCCAGACCCGGGATGCAGGGACTGAAAGAATTTACCATCTGGTGCCTGGCCAAGTGACTTGTGAGAAAAGAATTCAGGGCTGCCGTCCAGTTTCTGATGGTCAGGCAACTGCATCAGGAACCTTGGCTACATCTGGGACCAGCTGACCCCTCCAAGCTCCCAGCCACCGTGGCAAGGCCAGCAAGGCAAGGCTGGACAGGCCCCTGCCAAAGGAGGGACAGGAAAGATGCCTGGTTGGGGACACCTGACCCTTCACCATTTCCCAGACATTTTTAGGTAGGTTTCACTAGAAAGAAGCGCTGATAAATGAGCCTTGGGGCTGGTTCTGCTCTCAAAGCTTGACATTGCCAAGAGGAAGGAGCTGAGTGATTACATGAGCAGCAAATGGACTATCACAACCAAGAAAAGGCTTGGCTTAGCCAGAACTATACTGAGAGCTCATCCTTCAGACTGAGTGGCTTCTCATTAGCACAGCACAGCCTTGTATCAGCTGTTGTGAAGGAACAACAGAGAAAGATCAAGCCCATCAAACTTTGGGCAATACTTCTGTATGATTTTTTTTTTCTGCAGTCCAGACAAGAGCAATCCATAATTGTCCCACTAAGTTAAACATTCAGATAACTCAAAGAATAAGAATTTTGTAAAACAAAGCTTGGAAACTTCAGCCAGACGAGGTTTTCCATTATTATCTGGAAAACAGTGTCAGAAATCATCATGTATTCAATATTGTGATCCTCTGAGAGTTAATTTTTTTATTGAGTATCAAACATCATCAAACATAAACTTCTTTAAAAATATCACTAGAAGTTTTATCTTTCAGACAAGATATAATCCCCAGATCCTGACCTTGTGTGGTTACTTGACAGATCCTTTGTATTTTCCATGGAGCTGGATGGCTCACTCATATTTCCTGATCAAATTGCTCATTCTTTTTGACTATCTCTATTTTTCTCGTGGTTTCAGGCTAAAATAGACAGTGTTTTTCCTTCAGTTCTTGTCTGGCTCGAGGGTGCTGTGTGTTCTCACACAGCTGCTATGTCCCCTGCAGCATCAGAGAGGCTGCAAATGGAGGCACCCACCCATGTGAGGCCAGTGATGGTTTCAGGTGTCCCCAAACCCACCTTGTAATTGTGCCAGCTCTGCTTTAGAGAGGGGTTTGGTGATGGCTGTGCTCCCTTCCAGCCCTGCTTTCTGTGACCCTGGAAAGGCTCTCAGGGATGCAGAGCTGGGCTGCTGGAAGAGGTTTGGGTGACACTGGCTGTGTCTGTGCCCAAAGGTCACAGCCCTTCCCATCCCCAGGGCTGCTCTTGGCTCACCAGCAGCAGGAGCAGCTCAGGGTGCTGGGACAGGGCAGTGCTGGGGCAGGGACGGTGACATGGGGCAAAGACAGCCCTCTTCAGCTGGTGAATCTCCTGCAGACCCCTGGTGGTGGCTGGGGCCTTCCCAAAGGCAGTGAAGTGGGCATTCCTCAGTGTCCTGATGATGGGAAGGAGCCTGGCTCCTGCAGGAGCTTTCAGCACAGCCCTTGGGCACACTGGGAAGCTGGGCTGGGGGGGAATGATGAGCTGCCAGTTCACCCTCCACACCCAGCGCCTGAAAACCTCAAATGACCAGGCAGCACCCAAGCCAGCCTGCAAGGGACCTGCTGCTTGTCCCCAGGACTCGTGCCAAAGGCTTTGCAGGTGAGTCCCACTTCCAAATTCCACCCAGGGAACAAAGCAAGGGCTGGGCTTGCTCTCCATCTTCCGAGCAAGACTGGAAAAGATGAAGCAAGTGATGTGCCAAGGAGTCCCAGGCCCCCAACCCTTCCCTATGCCCGCTCCTGATGCCAGAGACATCTGGAGACATTTCCCAAGCATGAGCTTTACATAAACCACCTCCTCTTGTCCCCTTCCCCAGCCAAATCAATAAAGACACGGCTGAAACCTTTACAGCGTGTGTGGGATCCAGCTGAGAAAAACAAACCTCTGGGTCTCACTCTGGTTATGGAAGCAGCGATGTCGCCTGGAAAGTATGTACCAGGGAGCAGAGAGCAGAGGGGCGAGCAGAGGAGCTGGGCACCAGATCAAATATTACTCAAAATCATGGGAAATTATTTCTGATTAATGTAATTACTTCGGCTCCAGCCCTGATCAATATGAGGAGCTAAAATGCTCATAAACCGGCCGAGAATGCGAACTATGCAGAATGATTTGTAAAAGGTGTTTGGCTGGGTGCTCTCTCCCCTGGCTCTCGGGCTGCCCAGGGCAGGGTGACCTGGTGCTGTGGGAGGTGGAAGAGCAGTGATTTGCTAATTGCAAACTGGTGGCCCCCAAATGAGAATCCCCCCGAAGGAGCAGGGAGGGGACTGCCTCATGCAGGCCCTGGGCCTAAATAAAAGCAACCAGCCTCCTTGGCTGGGCTTCTTCTGTGCTCTGACCACAGAGCAAGAGCCAAGATTGGCCTTTTACAGGCTTGTGGTGGCCTTTTACAGGCTTTTGGTGGCCTTTTACAGGCTTGTGGTGGCCTTTTACAGGCTTGTGGTGGCCTCCTTGGTGTGGGGAGGTTCTGGAGGGCTGGCGTCCAGCCAAGCCCAGGCAGGGGATCTGTGTGGGCACTGAGGAGGCAGTGGAGAACTGCAGGACCATGGGGACACAGCTGGAGAGGACAGTGTGCTCAGACGTCCTGCTGCCTGAGCCCGAGCTGGGCCAAGCGTGGTGTCCATGTGCATGGAGAGGCGCTTCCCCTGAGGGGCAGGCCTGAGGGAACTGCACCCACAGGAGGAGCCTGGGAGACCCTGGAGATCAAGGCCGGGTTAGGTGGGGCTTTGAGAAACTTTGGTGAAAAGTGTCCCTGGCCCTGGCAGGTGATCGGGAACCAGATGGTCTTTAAGATCCCTTTTGTCTCAAGCCCTCCTGTGATTCAAAGCTGCCCTGCAGCAGGTCCCCATGAATTATGGCATTGGCCATATGGAGGTGGCAGGAATTCCCCCCTGTGAAAGCAAGCTGAGCCTGGGGAAATGGTGCCCTGGGGTATGGGGGTCTCCAGTGAGCTGGTGGTTTCTCTGACATAGGGAGGAAAGGGAAGAATGGCTGTTAGAGTCTCTTTTTTTTTTCTGCTGTTCCCCAGGAAAATGGGCTGGGCTGGACTGGGAATTGCAAGGCATCCCTCCTGTACTTTCAAATCAAGTCCCTTTGGGGTGGGTTTCCAGCCGCTGCAGGGTTATGGGGAATAGGGAAAGGGAGTGTTTGACTATGTGGCTGTCTGCACCTAGTTATCCAAGGCTGGCAATGGCAGCCAGGCTATGGCTCGGCTTGTCTCAGGAGATGCTCCAGCCTGTTTGGAGTCAGCCAGAGCCCCAGAGGAGCATCTTACAAGGCAGCTCCTCTCACAAACCAAGCTCCAGGAAGGAAAATACAGCCTGGAATCCCTGTCCCCAGGGCAGCAATTGGAGTGTGGAGCACAGCATGTGCATGGGGCAGCCCATGCTGCTCCTCTGCCCTCCCTACTGGCCCAGGCTGCAGAGCATGTTTTCAGCTGATTTCGCTGCTTTGTATGCTGTCCATGACACTTTTCCAACATTATCTCCATGTTCTTCCTGGGGCAAGGAGCTCCCTGGGCCACTTGGAGAAATGCTGGTCAGTGATTTGGCTGGAAACCACGCGTAGCACAGCATGATTGGGGTTAGGAGAGCTGTTTCCCCAGCATTTGGCTGCCCTCTCCACTGCCAGAAGCTGACCACATTCAAATCCAATCTTTCCTCACGTTCCGTGGTCCTGCTGGGCTGTGGTCTGCCACCCGCGCATGCCAAGCCATCCTGCTGGCCTGCCACCCAGAAATCCTGCTCTGGATCATCTGTGGGAGGATTAAACACAAACACTTGGCACACCGCAGTCCTCGAGCGCGAGGCAGCGAGCCGAGGGCTGTCGGAGCAAAGGGAAGATCCTCCGAGCTGTGCAGGGGAAGCCAAGCCAGCCTGGCACGTGTGAGCGGACAAGGGACAAGTGCAGAGGGACTCCAAGGGACACCAGCCACTCTCTGCGTGCAACCCCAGCTTTGAGATCTGGCTTTGCTGCTGCCACAGTTCACCACAGACTCGTGGTGCAACTTCTCCTGCAGAGCAGTCCCTTGAGCTGCAGCTTGGTCCAGGGCTGCTCTGCTCAGCACAGGCTCCCTGCAGTGAGGCACAGTTGTGTCTCTTGCTTTGGCTGCTGCAGCCTCCCTTCATAATCCCAGCCTTGCAGTGTTGCTGTGCCTTCCCTGCATTACACCCACCTTGTGCCTCCTGTGATGACCCACAGAGAGGCACCTTGAGGGTCCTGCACTGTCACACAGCTCCTGCTTGGACCTGGACACATCCTCCAGGGCCTGATTCTCTTCCTTGTCCCCATGCAGGACCACGGGCACCTGCTTTGAGCCAAATTTCCTCTCCCAGGACTTGTCTGCAGGGTGAGGGCCCAGCCTTGCTCCTCCTGCCTCTGAGTCTTGGCCCCTGGAAACATCTGTAAGGAAATAGCTGAAGGTATTGAAAGGGGAGGCAGGAAACGCTCTGAGTATTTTTTTCCCTAAATATAATGACACTAACGTTGTTTGCAGTGTTAAAAATAGAAATGGAGAGAACCTGCCTTTTTCCTGTTTGCTTTCAGCTCTCACTTTTCCTGCCTGTCTCTGCATTCTGGGAATCTGCATGAAAATAAACCTAAGAAAGATCTCAGCAGTGTGCAAAGCAAAGCCAGATGAGCTTGGCCTTGGCTTCAGCTTCCCCAAGTGGGGCCATTCTCCCCTGTGGAGCACAGGATGCTTCAGGCTGTGCACTGCCCACCTCCAGCCACTGTCCCTGCAGGCTCTGCCCAGCCACACTGGGACCAGCACTGACTCTGCTGCTGCAGATCTGGCCATTCTCAGTGGGCGTGTGGCCACCTGCTGCACCCGTGTCCAGGCTCTGGTCACTCTCCTGACTTTCCCAAGTGGATCAGTGGGCTCTGAGCAGTGCTGCTGCTCTTCCTCCCAAGGCTGACAGAGCTGTTCTCCTGCCCCAGGCTGGATCTGACAGGGTGCTACCACAGAAGCCCTGGGCAGAATCTCCCTGCTCCCACCGCTTCTGCTGGAGATGTTTCTCCAGATGTCTGTGGCTCATCCCTGCAGCATGCCCTGCATGTACCCATTCCCAGCTCTCCCTCCCATCCTCCTTCTACTGGGAGGATTTTGCTGCCAGTCTCTCACCAGCTCATTACAGAGCAATGGTCATCACTGAATTCAGACGCTGAGGGATTCAAATTCAGCTTTGAGCCAGACCAGGATTCCCAGAACCTGGAGGATCAGGTGTGGTGCCAAATCCCAGTCCTGATCAGGCACAGCAAACTGGCCACAGTTTCGTAGTGTCTGAACAGCAACGTGCCTTTAATTTGGGAGGCGATACCACACCCCGGGTCAGCATGGCTGCCTGGTTGCTGCAGGTGTTCAGATGGAAAGCTCAGCACTCATTTTTCAGCAGAGCAACCCAGGGAATGCGTGTCTTGGATGGAGGCTGCTGCCTGATTTATTACAGACTCAGCTCGAGGTGCCTCGGGAGAGTAAACCCTGGCAGAGGATGAGAGGCAGGCGTGTGTACGGATGGATTGCAGCACACAGAATGCTGCGTTGTAGTAAGACTGCCTGGAATGCACCGAAGCCGGGAGCGGGAGGATGAATGAGTCCTCTGGCCTGGTTTACATTCCTCTGCCATCCCCAGTTTCTTTCTTGAGCTGGTGAATGAGGAGAGTGGGCAGCCTTGGGCTTTTTGTCTGTCTTGGAAATCCATGAGGCAGCCAAACACTGGCCTGGAGTGTTGCTGGCACTGTCCTGGCCACATGAGCATGCTGACAGTGCCAGAGGACCGGCTCCACCATGTCCAGGTGCCACCCCTTGTGCAACATCCCTCAAAAGGCTGACCTTTGCAAGAAGTGTTATTTTCACAACGTGGCAACTTACAGGGTTGACCTCAGGTTGCTCTTAGTTAGCTGGAAATCAGGTGTTTAAAATGTCACTGGACTACTGTGAGTCGCAGTCTGGGCCACTTTTGTGTCAAAGAGCCAGTTCTCCTGCATGTCACCGTCAAGTCTGTGCTTGAACCTGGCATGATGTGATTTTAAAAACAACAAGAAGCCTCCCCATGTTTCCCTCCCCTCCACTAGCTGCTTTCCAGGCCCTGGCATATTTCCAGCCCCTGGTAGCCCACACACATTTGCAGTTTTTCAGCTGCCCCTTCCTGACCAGGCATGTCTGAAGCTGCCAGTGCCCGGTCTCTGCGGGCAGTGCGTGTTCAGGTTTTTCAGCACTGTTGTGTCAGCAATATCCAAAGGGACCATTCATTCACAGGGTGTGACATTGATGGGCTTCACTGGGGGCTTCCTGACTCTGCTTTTGGGGCCCATTTGGGCACCAAGCCTGAGGTAGGACTGGGGTTCTGACCCCACCTGGTGCAATCTGTCACGGTGTTAACTGGGGCTGAGCCAGAACCACTGACACGGGGTGGACAGAGGGGACTGACAGCCCATCCCCATGAGCTCCTGCCCTGCTTAATGCATCTGTCTGACAGTCGCTCTGTAATGCACAGTGGGATGACAGCCCTGGATTTACAGATGGGAGCTCAGCCACAGGGGTTTCCCAGGTGTTCCTCTCTGCCTGGCCCTGCTGCTGGCCTGCAAGATGTCCCACCCACAACCCACGTCAGTGCGAGCTGGGAATGAGACAAAGCCTCGGCATCCGAGGAGGAGAGAACAGCCCTGGGAAAGATTTAGCCATAACCTGTGTGTTCAGGCGCTCAGCTTCTTCACCTGGCCAGGCCGAGCTGACAAACTGATGGTTCCCGGGGCGGAGGCCAGGGGACTGGACAGTATGTGACGGGGTGGCCATTGGCGACTCTGCAGCCCCATTCCCACAGCCCTAACCCCTGATGGCTGGTCCCACAGCCACGATCCCCCAGTACCGCAGCCCCAATCCGGGAGCCCTAATCCCCTATTCCTGGTCCCCCAGCCCCAATCCCGCAGCCCCAATTCCTTAGCCCCAGTCCCTCAGCCCCAGTCCCTCAGCCCCAATCCCACAAATCCCGCAGCCCCAGTCCCGCAGATCCCGCAGATCCTGCAGCCCCAATCCCGTATCCCCTGTTCCTCAGCCCCAATCCCGTATCCCTGGTCTCTTATCCCCGGTCCCGCCGCAGCTCACGGGCTCTGCCTCCCTCTCGTGGCCGCTGTGCTCGGGCTCGCCGGGAGCTGCGGGGGTTCCCGCCTTGCCCCGGGTGCCTCCCCGTGCTCCTCACCGGGCGCACACGCGGGTTCATCCCCGCCGGATGAGCCGGCGGTGCTGCAGGTGTGAGCGGGGCCAGAACCGCTCCTGGATATTCACCTCTTGCTTTTAAGCGAAGCCTTTCTGCTGCCACTGAGGGAAAAACTCTTCCTGGGCAGCCTGGCTGGAAATGAAGCCAACCTCATTAGAGTCAGCTGCCCAAAAGCTGAAGCTGTTTTATTCCCAATAATCTGTTTCCAATTTCTACTGCTGCCCCTGAAGCTGAGAACTGAACAAAACAAGAGCTCCAGGAGATCCTATAGAATATTGATTGGGTCAGGGCCCTGGATTAGATAAATTATAACATCTCCAGATGCTCCAGAAAATTCCATCTCAAGACTGGTTTCTCTTCAAACATTTTTTGCTGGAGCAGAGGCTGTGACCAGTTGGCCCTGGGGCTTGCAGCCAGCTTTGCCATGAGAGGTGCCAGGCAGAGCTCCAGTACAGCCCGGTAGCACCAGTCCTGCCAGGAGCCAGCACTGGGGAAATAGGTGAGAACACCTGTTGTTCCCCTTCTCCCCGTGCTCCTTCTCCCCTTCACCTGCCTTTCTCCACCTGCAGTAGCTCCCAGTGTTGATATTTCTGGTGGTGCTTAGCAAGCCCTGTTTGAGGAGTCAACAACTCTTACGAGTGCTCAGTTTGGGACCAGCCAGACCCTCACTGGCATTTCAGGATGAGTGATCTGAACATCCTGGAATGGCATCTTTGAGTTGGGATCAGGGAGGATGATTTAAGTTACTGCTCTGCTCTTCAGATCCTAAATCCAGGCATGAGGACAGCTCCTGTACCAAACCAGCTGCAGGCAGGGTGAAGCATTAGCAGGGATGGATCAATGCCAGGACCAAAGCCTGCTGTCTGCCAGGTTTAAGGGCTCTACGGGGTCAGGGTGGCAGAAGAGTGGGGACAATCCCCCCAGCTTTGCTCTGCAGGATGTAACCTGCAAGTGTCAGAGTCCTGAGAACACTGAGGGGCCTTATGGCCCTGACCAGCTCACCTGCCCCATGCCCATGGGCCCAGGAGCTGTATTTGAGCTCAGCCCAGAGCCTCAGACTCTTCCTGGCTGTGCTGGGGCAATGCTGGGCTCCAGTACAGCCATGGTGGTGCCTGGCCATGGGTCCTTTTGTCCTGATTTCCACCTGTTGATTGTTTTCCTGGCTCAGTGTCATCCCTGCACCATTGCTCTGGACTTGCAGGTGCTCCTAGACCTGATCCTAGCCCTGACAGTCAGAATGACTTCTGGCTTGGCCTGGGACCTGCCCCATCACTGTGATGTTGCCTAATTGTCTGTGCTCTTGGTTGGATCTGGCTGCCACCTCTGGGTCTGTGCTGCTCCCTTTTCTGGCCCAACATCTGGGTTTGGGCACAGACACAAAGATCTGGCCTGGAGGTGAAGCTACAGTGAGTGCTGCTGAGATCAGGGAACCCCTTCAGCTCTGGCAATGCTGTNAGCCTGGGCTGGAGGTGAAGCTACAGGACAATGATGGACTCTTCAGCCCTGGTCTGTGAGTGCTGCTGAGATCAGGGACCCCCTTCAGCTCTGGCAATGCTGTGCTACAGCCTGAGCAGGATGGCTTGGCCAGAGCCTGTATCTGTGGAAAAACCCAGTGTTAAAACCCTCCTGTGGTGGGGTTTTGAGTGGATGAAATGCCCTCCTTTCCCCAGTACTGAGGGACTCCACAGAGAGCACCTCCCCATGTGTGAGCTGTGTCTCCTGCATCCTGGCAGCAGCTGACCAGCCCTGCTCCCACCCCTCTTCCCCTAGTCCCACCCAAAATGAGTGTGTGATGAAGGGCTGAGAGCTCAGCTAAAGTCCCCGAGGAAGCACAAAGCTGATCTTGTGGATCCCTGGGATGTGTGGGAACCCACAACCCAACAAACCAGGCTCCAGGAGGTGCTGTCTGGGCACCGTGTGGGGTGGTGAGAAGTGGCATTTGGTTCAACTGGAAGCTCCCAGATTCCCCTGGGCAAGGGATGTGCTGTGCTTTTGTCTGGGGAGATTTGGGGTTTCTGCCGTGGTAGCAGCCTGGGCTGAGGCTGTGATATCAGAAGGAGTCTGAGGGGGGCAATATTATGCTGATCATTTCTGTTTCCTGGTGCTCCATCCCATCTGAACTATCTCTAAGGTCAGATTTGGCAAAAGCATTTCGTTTTCTTTCTCTTTGTGCCATTCCAGTGAGGATGGGACACATGGTGCTGACCTGTGGCACCACAGTCCTGAGGAACGCTGTCCTCAGCTCCTCTCTGTCCTTCCGTGGCCCGGGTGGCAGTGTCTGGCTGTGTGCTGATAATCTAATTACCTGCTTACCCTGAGGGATGGAGAACAGCTCAGCCCTCCACAGAATGACATGTGCTGTTAAACCCTGGGCATCAGAGTCTCTTCTGCGGCCAGAGAAGCTTTTCCTGCTGGTCACAGCTGCCGGGTGTGCAGACAGCAGCCTGGCCAGAGGTTTCCTTTGGGATCCCTGTCACTCTGCCCAGTGACTCTATGACTTCTAGGCAAGGAGTATGGTGTGACATCTCATCTAGCTCCTTCGCTGGATGTAGTTGTGAGTTGCCTGTGAGGATGGAGAGCTGCTCCTCGTACAGCTCTGGATAATGGGGAGAAGAGCTCAGGGGCACTGTGGGTTTGGGGCTGTGGAGCTTTGCATACGTGAAAAACCGCACAAGCCTTGGCTCCCCTGGGCCTGCCTTGCAGAGATAAAATTAGAGGTGTCAGCCCCTGTGTCTCCTGGTCCTCATTCAAAAAGTGGAGTTGAATAGAGACGTGTTAGCTGGCCACAGCTGGGCTTGTGCTCAGCCTGGGAGCTGCACCTGATTGCCCTGTTCAGTGACCCTGTGCTGGAGCAGGGCATCCTGCCCCTGGTGGAACTCCCTCGAGAGAAGTGCTGCAGGAAGGGGTGTGGGGGGGAATGTGTTCTGGACAGGCCTGGAACGCTTCCCTCCACCCCTCCTCAACAGGTCCCAGGGCAATAGGCTGTGCTGTGGGCTCAGGGTGCTCAGGGCCAGGCCCAGAAAGGCTATTCCAGTTCTGTGGAAGAGCAGAGGAAGCTCAGAGTGGGGCACTGGGGTCATGTTCCAGCCGCAGCTTAGACACAGCAGTGCTGCTCCTGTGAAGGTTTTGATCTGCAGGTGTGCTGAACCTTTTGAGATGGTGCTAAAAACCCTTAGGAGGAGCTCGTTGTGCCAGACTGGGGTGAATCTGGGTGCAAATCTTGTCTCTGTTGGTGTGCGGTGTTTACAAGGAGCGCAGTAACCTCGGCAAACAGGGCGGCAGAGCTGCGCTGCTGAGTCACGGCCCTGCTACACCCAGCCGTGATCAGGGATGTGTTTGCTCTTTTAAGGAACACAAAAGAGGAACGTGTCCCCACGTCCTGATTGCTGGAAATCAGACTGAGCTGCACTGAGACCTGCTCAGCGTGGTGTGGGAGCCCGTTGGGATATGCTGGAACATGCCTGGCTCACGTGCTGCTCTCGTCTCTGGGCTTCTCTTTGTGAAAATTGGGGTCAGGACAGGGAGGCACTGGTGTGTACCTGGGCTGGAGTCCCTGGTGTGCAGGCACCAGAAGGGTCCCCTGTCCTGCATGGTGGGGGTGTCTGGGCACTGAGCCAGGCAGGAGGGGAACCTCTAACCTCTCATCAGCCCACCATGAGTAAGGCTGTTCCAATCTTGCAGGCAGCAGCAGGTTCAGTAATTCCCTGGCAACAAAGCCTTTCCCCAGTGCCTGAGGCATCATCCACTGTGGTGAAGGTGGTGGGTGCACTTGGCCAGGGAAGCCTTGTTGAGGCTGCCTACCCTACCCCTTATCTCCTCAGGATGATCTTGGCATGAAATGCTGTTGGGTCTGTTCCGGTCAAAGGTCACATCCTGGTGAGATTTATATCTTCGCTGCTGTGGCTGGTTCAGGTTTCTCTCAGCTCCTCTTGACAGCCCTGGCACAAGAGGAACAGAGCCACATCTTTCCACAGGGTGGGGGTGGCCCCTTGTCTTGACCCACAAGAGAAATCCAAGGGCAGCCAGAGCCCAAGAGCCCAGGAGGAGCTGAGCTACCTGCAAGGTGATGCTTCCATTTGTGATGATAATGCCCTTGTTCTCGAGCTTGAACACTGGATTTTTACATGGCAAAAGCTGCCAAAGCAGGTGGAGCAGAGGGCAGGATGCTGTCCCTGCTGAGGTGAGACTGCTCTGCACTGCAGGGACTGTGTGCTCCTTTCACCTGGGACCAAAACTGCTGTGTGAGAGTGGGGCTGCCTCTATCCTTAGACATCCCACAGCTTCCAGGGTGGGCCTCGGAGGCATTTCCAAGTCTGAGACACTGCCAAACTCAAACCACTGCTCTTTCCCACAGCCCAAAACACTCACTGTGTTTCTTTGCCTTCTGTCTGCTTTGTCACTTTCAAAGCTGTACTTATACCGATCTTTGGGGGTGGCATACTTGTCCAGTGGGGTCTGGAGCAGTCCAGCTCCCCCCTAGCTCATTTCAGGTAGCCTTATTGTCCAGGAGATGCTCAGAACAGGTTGAAATACATGATGCTGGGTGCAAATTTGCCCTCTGTGTTACAGCCCTAATCTGGTTAGGGGATCAGTGCAGCAGGCTTGCAGCAGCCCACGTGCCTCTGCCAGCGGCTGTCTCCCGGGCTGTGCCCATGCTGGGCATGTCATCAGCTGCGTGTGAATTTCTGTGCTGCTCAAAAATGTCCCAAAATTGGAAAATGCAACCTGTTTAGAGGGTAGCCTCGTCTGCTCCCTGGGGTGTGTCTCAGGGGGCTTCTGCTGCGGAGGTTCTTTCTGTTTTCAGGCTGGTTTTGTTTAGGGGTGTGAGGGTTGTGGTTTCCTTGTGAGCAGTGGCAGGCAGGAGCCCCCCAGAGGAGTCTGCCCATGGTGCCTCTGAAGTGTAATCAGCCCTCCAAGGAGCTGCCTGATGGCCCTCTCTGTTTTTTCCTGATGCTCTTGGCCCTGCAGTAGCATGAGTATCTTTAGGAAAAGCCCAGCACCCCCTCCCTGCTGATGGAGAGCTGGGAGAAACTGTCAGAGACCAGGGAGTAATGCAGGATTTGCTTCTGGTTTTGGAGGCCAGGACTGTGTCTGCTTCCAGCTCCTTTGAGAGCAGAGGGGAAATGAAATCCCTTCGGGGAGCAGGGTGGATCCTCATCAGGGTTTTTGCCCTTCCCATTAACCACAGAGTGCCTTGATCCCCAGCAGGAGCCAAATGGGACACAGCTGAGTTCCCACCAGTGACTCCAGTTATGGCTCACCCAGGGACAGAGGTTTGCCCTGCCCTGCAGGGAAGCTGCAGAAATTAAATGGGAATTGCTGAGATAAGGTTTTGTTTCAAAAACAGAAATTTTGCAGAAGCAATGGATGCTTGGGCTGAGAATGTCTCATCTAGCAAAGTCGACCCATACAGCACTATGTCATATTTATACATGACAGTGGCATTTATACTGATATAATTAATGAATCTAAACACATTTTCCTCCATTAGTGACTTAGAATGGGCTGTAGTGAGATACTGGCATCTGGTAAAAATAAAAATAAAAACAAACCAACAAAAAAACCCCAAACCAAAATAGAAAAGTGCCTTTTTTAAGATCTAAGCCCAGCACAAACATACTTCTTATTATTTTTGGAAAGCTGTTTGCAGATGTCAGCAACCCTGACACACAGCTGGTATTAATTTCTGGGGGCAAGAGAAAGGGAACAGGTTTAAATATAACTCCTGGGAAATAAGCATTGGAATAGCTTCCAAGATCAGTTTTATCCCTATTTTGCTGCCTGGAATTTTCCCTAAAAATACAAAAGATAAACAATTAACCTCAAGGACCAGACACATGTGCAGAGGAGCAGTTGCTTTCCTCCAGGATGGCCCCAGAGCATCCTTGTGCTTGTCCAGACAGGGCCCTGTTTGTGCCCCTCTGCTTTCCCAAGTGGGAATTCACCATGAAAAGACAGATTTGTTCTTCTTGAGCCTTCTGGCTGCAGAGAGATGTGGTGTTCTCATAGGGAAATACAGATTTAATACCAACAGCACAGCAGCTACTGCAACCACCCAATTAAGCCAATGGTAAAGATGGATAAAGTGGATCAGGGTCAGGTCAATTAAAATCAGCCCAAGCCGTGTTTCTAAGGCTCTGCAACACACTTGTGTCCAATGAATGCACTGTGCTGACACTCCTGGAAAGAGCTGAGTCTGCAGCACACGTGTATTTGCTAAGCAGAAAAAACCCATCAAAAAACCCTTACTGCACCATTCCCAGTCGATGGGGCCAGTTCAGCTCCATTTGCCTCTTTCTGACCTTTGCTATCAACTCTCCTCCCAGCAGAAAATTGCCCACAGGCGATTTTTTTTACCTTGTAATTTCCTCTAATCTCAAATAAATGCTCTAATTGACCTCTGTCCTCCCAGTGTACAGGACACACAGAGCAGGGCTGTGCCCACAAAACATGATTGGAAAGCACTATTACTGATGTTTTAATTGCTTTGAACTGGAAGTCGGACCTCAAATATTTGATGCTGTGGGTCATTATCTAGGAAAATTAGACGTCTATCTAGGAAAAATAGCCACCTTGCTTTTCAGGTGGCTGATAAAGAAAGCCCATGATATGCAGGTGAAATGGTCCATGCGAGTCAGAGTTCTCCTTGCCCAGAGGCAGTTTCACATCCAGTGGCTAATTTGTACCCTGCCCAGACCATTTTGTTTGTGCTCAGACCATCTATGCACACCCAGAGAGGGATGGGGGGTGTTTCCCAAATTCAGCACCTTCAAAGCTTTGGGAGCTTGAAATGATTTTAAAATATATGCTGTTTATTCCTGCTCAATTTCCATAAGCCTGGCTCGTGCTGCTCCATCCCACAGTCTCCTGGAAGCCCTGAGTGGTGCTGGCCCCACACTTGGCAGCTAGTCATTACTTTTCCCTGCCAGTCACTATCTTGTAAAGAATATTTTTGCCTGTTAGCTGTGGTTGATGTGCTTTGTCTGTACAGCATGGATGCAGTCAGGGCATCGCTGAAAGGTATTTAATAAAGGTATTCAATAAAAGAGAACATGTTGATGAACCTTCCACACCAGCCAAGCCCTGGGCTTTTCCCACAGGCTCCACTGCAGTGCACATACCCAAATAACCTTGGGCTTTGAGCTGAAAAATCACTGTTTTCTCAACGCCTACTTGGCTTTGGGGGAAAAAATTCCATCACTGCTCTCATGGCAAAGCTGGGGAGGAGTGACAGGAGAGGCCGGTGACATTTCCCCGTGGAGCAGTGAGTGTGTCCTGCTGGTGACATGTCCCTGTAGCATGTCCTGCACTCACTAAGCAGTGCCAGCACCAGCATGCAGCCCCTGCTTCAGCCCCCCTGGGCTGCTTGTTGTCACCTGACTGTGACAGCACAGGGCTGGAGGAGCACCCAGCCTTCCCCATCCCCACAAGCAGAGCTCTGCAAAGCTAATCCCCTGCTGCCAGCTTCCACAAACAGTGTCCATCTGGAGTAAACACAGCTGGAGAAGGAGACGAGGAAACTTTATTTTGCAACCATTTGTGGTAGTGTTCACAACTACAGCCCCAAGCGCTTTCTCTGCTTACGCACCAGAGCGAGTAACAATAGTATTTTTCATTGATATATTGACTTTTGTCTGCAAGGCTCCCTGCAGACCCGGCCTGTGGTCTGGGGATGGCCTCACCCAGGCAGGTGAACTCCAGCCATGAAGAACTAAAGCGTGGTCCTTGTTGATGCAGTGATTTTGGAAATACCAGCTGTATTCCCAGGCAGTGCCTTCTGGGAAGCTTAGGTCTCATCTCACCCAGGGCTGCATATGGGCCCCAGGGATGTTCCCCAAAGGTCAGTCTAGAGAAGGTTCCATTGGGCAAATTTGCCTTTAGCTAGGTGTGGAGTGACTGAAACTCTGCTCTCTCAGTATCAGAGAATCCATGCAGAGAGGAACCGCAGAACTTCTCTGAAAGTCTGTTTTTCTGGAGTTCCTCAAAAATAACCTGGACACAACTCTCTGCAACCTACTCTAGGTGAAACTGTACTACCAGGGTGGCTGCACTAAATGATCTTCAGAGGTTCCCAGGCATTCTGTGATTCTGTGGCTTTCTGCCTCACTGTCTTGAAAGACGTGGGCTGCCATGTGCATCACCCAGGAAGGGGAAAGCAGGAGGCAGAGGAACAGCATAAAACATGGCCAGGTCACTGAAAATAAGAAATGAAAACCTGAGTGTGAGTTTGCAGGAGCTGCAAGTAGGTGTATGGTGGAATGAAAGTCAATCAACAAAATAAAGTGAGTCACCAAGCAGCAGGTTTGAGAGCAGGAAAGGTTAAAACAAACATTGTTGAATTGGCTTAAGACTGCAATCAAAGCTGGAGGTTGCTTTCCTGTTCCCCAAGCCGAGCTATCATTTTTTCCTATTCTGTTTTCTGCCAGTGTTACGGTTCGAGGAGCAGGTCCACCCGGGCCCTCAGCCTGAAGGAAACGCGAGTGAGATTGCAGGAAGGGTGGGTTTAGATTAAATGTGATGGAGAAATTCCTCCCTGTGAGAATGGTGAGGGTGGCACAGGTTGCTGTGGCTGCCGCTGGATCTCTGGAAGTGTCCAAGGCCCGGCTGGATGGGGCTTGGNGGACCCAAGGTGAGCTGGTAGCGCTGCCGGAGGCGCAGGGCCGGGAACAGGGCGTGCATCGGCACCGAGCTGCTGTGCACGGCAGCGGCGAAAGCGGCGCCCCGGTGCGGAGGTGCCGTGCCCGGGGTGAAGTACTGTGCCCGGGGTGAAGTACTGTACCCAGGCGGAGGTGCCGCTCCCGGGACTGAGGTGCCGCTCCCGAGGCTGCGGTGCCGCTCCGGTCGTGCCCCGGAGCCCAGCGGCCGTACCTGCTCCCCGCACCCCGGGGCCGCAGCCGGTTTGGAGCGGGGCACGGCCGGGCCGCTCGCTCGGGCTGTGTCGCCGGGCGGTGCTCGGCGGGCGCTGTCACCCCGCGATCCCTGCCCTGGCCCGGTGATGCCCGCAGGGAAGGGCACGGGCTGTCCCGGTGTCCCGCGTCCCGCACATCCCGCCGCCGGAGCAATGCGGGTCCCGGCTCATCCAACGCCCGGCCGGGGACACGGCTCCGCAGGGCTGGGGATGCACAGGTGGCCTGGCTGGGGAAGGGGCAAGCTCTGAAGGGCCCTGCATCCCAACCACCGTCGTAGTCTGCTAAAACAGATGTCTTTTCTTGTGTTTTTTTTTTTATTTTATTTTTTTATTTTGTTTTTGGGGTTGATTTTGTTGTTTCTGGGTGCCTTGGCTGTTGTTTTGTTGGGGGTTTTTTTGTGGTTTGGTTTGCCTTTTTTTTTTTTTTTGTGGTTTCGTTGTTGTTTTTTTTTTTTCTCTTACACGTTTAGTTCAGTTATTGCGCAGATACCCATGACGCCACTTCGGAGCACTCTCTGACAGCAGGCACCAGTCTTTCTCCATGCCCTGTATACTGCATCTCTAGTAGGATCATACGGTAATGTGTTTATTGTCCAGACTGTAAAACAGAGGAGAGAGAAGATGAAACAGCTGTGGTTAGCAATAGTCCTGTCCCTGATGGAGGAACGCTGCCTGTGCTGCAGGATGGCTCAGCTCTCAGGCTGTGGTCTGGGTAAGGTGCCGTACAGGGAGCAGGTCTGCCAGGTTGGGCTTTCGTGGGAAAATAGGAGTCAAGGCAGAGGAGATCAAGAAAAGTGATGTGAGAGTTGTGGTGCTGCTCTGGGAGAATGTGAGTGGTGGCAACTTGCTTGTGGTTTTTCCAGGGAAGAAGATTGTCTCAAAAAACACAGAAGGACTGGGGGTTTTGCTGCTGTTTGCATCCTCTCCCACTCCCAAACTGTTTATCTCTCAGTTGACTTTGCACCTGGAAGGTCCCACATACGTGGAAAGGGCAGTGTGCACAGGTTTCATCCCGTCGCTGTGGTTCCCTTTCTAGGAAGCTGATCCGTGCAATAGCAGGCAAACCTTGATACCAAAATCCAGGGAGTATTGGCAGCTGCTGATGGTTAAAGCCTTTTCAAGTCCACTTCGGTTTTGGGAGATGGTGGTGCTACACCAGCTCCACTAAGATAAAAGGCTGTTGGTTCACCCTGGTGATTTTAAACTTTTGGCTGAGAGAGGCAACTCAAGTTCTTCTTTCATTTGTGCTTCCACTTTTCCAGTGTGTGGGAGACAGGGATACCAAAGAGAAAGACCTAGGAAAAACTGCAGGGTTTGACTGCTAAGATCAGGCTTCTGTTGTCTGGCTATTGGCAATTATGAGACTGGTTTTCCTGACTCAGGCAGTCCCTTTCAGTCCTGTGAACCTGCTAAGTCAGGCTTGGGGGGAAAAAAATGGGCCTGAAGTCAGTTAATGAGCCCTATTCATTCCTCTGGATCCTCTGCCATTGGGAACGATCAGTTTTGTGTTTTAGAGATGTTTCTGGTAACTGGAGCAGCTTCAGCCCCAGCTGAATGTGGGGCCGGGGCTGCCTCTGCGTTTTTCAGGAGCTCGCTGACTCCCAGTGCCTGCAGTGATGAGCAGGGAGCTGTGGGGGGCAACTTTGAACCCTGCTTACTACAGGCCATAAAAGAACAGAGAAGGTTGATGTTCCTTTGATGTAAATTATCACCCTTTCTGTTCCACAGCCAGAGCAGAGACCATGTCCTTGCTCACAGCTCTCTTCTTGTAGGCCAGCCCCAGCTTGGGGCTTTCAGGACATGTGGCTGTGTTCTCCTGCAGCTCCCACGTGCCTTGAGCCGTGTTGTGGAGAGCAGAATGGGAATAAAGGTTTTTGGAGTCAGACCCACTCTCTCCAGCGGCTAGTGTAGCTCATTTGCAAAATAATCATCAGGTGTCATGGGGCAGGTGCCCTGCGAGGCACACGGTGTGTGTCAGCCTCAGAGACGAGGGGCTGCTCTCCCAGCCTGGCTGCTACCAAGGGTGCCTGTGCTGGCTGTAGCCAGGGGGTTTGGGTGGACATCCTGCCCAAACCTGTAGCACTGCAGACTCTCCCTGCCCGTTGTGAGGACTGCAGGTGCACCATGGTGAGATGCTGGATTTGGCTTGTCCACTTCTTGTGCACAGCCTGACCCCAACCTGGCCTGGGTCAGAGCCTGGTGCTGCTTAGACTGCCCTGAGCTCAGGCCCTGCCTTACACTGTGGTACCTTGTGTGCTCAATTCTTTAATAAACAGTTACTGGGATGCTCTTGGATAACCTTCCCAGATCCACCTGTCAAACATGGTGGCAGGAAAAGGTTGTCTCAGTGCTGCACAAAGTGCCAGGACTCTGTTCGTTGCTCCAGCCAGGTGTCGTGCGAGGTCTGTGGTGGGTTGGTGGGCACATGGCCCTGCCACCCCAGGGGAGCCGTCACCTGTGATGACACACAGCCACCATCCTCTATCAATGTCACCAGGAGTCTCATACTGAGGTCAGCGGAGGTTGAGCAGCTGGTACCAGGAGGGTGGGACTAAAGGCTGCTCAGCACTGGAGCATCCTCCTCTTCCTCAGCCACCAAACCCATGAATCATTGCCCAGATGTGTAGAAAGCACAAACAGTTCCTGCAGTGGAGCCCTGTGGGGCTTGCCGGCTCCCATGTTTCTCTTTTAAAGGCTCGCCCCCTAAAGCATGTGACAGATACATCTCCCAAATGCACTTGTGGTGTCCTCAGGTTTGAGGATAATGCTGTGCTGCTCCCACTTCACAACTCTCTTGAGCCACTCTCACCTCTTGCTTCTAAATGAGTGTTTGAGATGAATTTGGGATGAGGATCTCTTTGTTCCTAAGGGCACACTTCCATAAAACCAGTCTTTGGGGAAACACAGTTAATTGTTTTTTTGCACTGATTTGCCACACTTATCTAATAATTGACAAATTACACCTGTAATTACCTTGGTTTTCAGCCATTGAGATTAATAGAATGAACCTAAATTATCCCCTTTTAAGAGGCTGATAAATAATCCTGGGCAAAGTCACTGTTAAGGGTTTTTAAATGATGCAATTTTATCAGCAGCCTGATTATCTACTAACATCTGCTAGAAACCTCAGAATAAAAGGGGTAGACTGACTTTGGTCATTGTATATATTTAAAAAAAGACCCTAAAACCACCTAATACAGAAAATCCTTTAAGTGCCTTAGCTTGAATGGCTCTTTTTATGCCATATTATGGGCAAGCTCAGCAAGTAACTGCTCTGTCATGGTCCACTGATCAAACCGTAATAGAGAAATTGTGTTGGATGGACTGTGGATGAAAGTACTTTGAATGTTTGGTTAATTTTTTCCCCTTAATTTCACTAAAATGAAAATAATCAGGCTTGATCTTGGAATGGAACTTGTTTGAGTACCTTCATTTTGTGTTTGAATTTATTTTTAAAGCTTACTACGTCTCAAAGAAAACATTACAGTATTTTCAAAGAAGTCACCCCAGAGCCCTTAAAACTTCTGCTTTTTAAAAATCGGAACCAACTTGCTGATATCTGCACTAATGAGTCATGTGCCATGGTCGTGCTGAGACTTTTTTTGCGTAAAAGTGTAAATCGCTGGGTTTGCTCTGAAGGCCTTGCTGGGGGCTGTGTGTGCTGAGGACGCACAATTTACAGCCTTTTGAACCTTCTTTGAACCCATCCCTGTGGCTTTCAGCAAGTCTAGAGTGAAACTAAAAGTTTTATTGTGTTGCACTCTGGGTTTTTGATGTGCTGGCGGGAGGTCAGTGCAGGAGGGACTGGAGGGTTCATGCTCAAAGCTGGTCCTCAGCGTCCTCACTGTACCTGGGAGAAGAACAAAGCTCCTTCCTCAGGAAAGCGTTGGAGAGTTCTGCTGCTTTCTTTTTCTTCATCAGAGCAGGTGGTACCACATCCAGCTGGGCTGTGAGAAAGGAAGTTACCAGTCTGGTCTCGTGGGTGGCATCCCTGCCCACGGCAAGGTGGTTGGAACTAAATGACCTTTAAGTTCCTTCCCAACCCAAACCTTTCTGTGATCTGTGGTCCTGGACCAGTTGAAGGCTCCTGTCCAGTGCTGGTGCAGCCAGCTGTTCAGATCCTTCACCAGGTGTTGAGATCCCGATATAATATGTGTGCTTGTGTTTTCTCTACAAATAAATGGGAGGGTTTGGGGTGGGAGACCAGACGCACATGGAGCTGTGTACTAAGGAGAGGAGAGCTCTGGAAGAAGCACTGGGCTCCTGCATTCACCTGATTTCTGCTTGCTCAGGAATCGTCCCCTGGAGCCGCAGTTCAGAGAAAAACCCTTTCATCCTTATCTGGGTACTTTCCTTGGCTTAAGGCAAGGTCGTGTCACCCATTTGTATGTGGGAAAGACTTGTGCTTTGTTTACCCGAAACAAACACGAAACAAACACGCGGGAAGAGAGCTGAAATGTAATCTGCAGTGAGCAGCCTCTCACTGGAAGCCCTCAAGCCCTCAGGGTTTTTGAGCAAGGTGCCCTGGGCAGATGAACTGCTGCGTTGTGCCTCTGCTGATTGTATCCTTATCTGGAGCCCTGTAGGCGCACACCTTTCCATCTTCTCCTGAATGTCCTTTGGCCATCTGAATAGCATAGATTAGTTCCCAGCTGCAGAAAACTGCTCTGAAGCACCGGGCTTAAGGAAACCCAAAACTTTTTGGGTTGAACAGCATTGCACAAGAGTTTCGTAGCACTTGGTTTAAGTGTCTCAATGCCCTGTTGCTGATATTGGAAAGGAACTTGTTGCTTTACAAGCTTCTCGCCCATAGAAGTGGCAGGAGGAGGTGACTTACACAGATGAAGGATGCCACGGAATCTGCTTTCTCATTGATGGAAATGTCATGTTGGGGTGTTCTTGCAGGAAACGCTTGAGAAATGTTTGAGGGAGAAGACCTCAATAGGTTCAGGTTGCTTTGTTTTTAAATCCAACGTGAGCAAATTTCAAGCCTGTAACTCCATCAGAAAGTCATGAGGGCTGTTGAATACCTCAAGGAATGGATCTTGCATGGTTTTGAAATAGGAGTTGGAGCTCAAGAGTGGAAAACATGCCAGGCGTCCGCATCTGGCAATGCAGGCCATGTTCGTATCCTGTTGTTTTATCTGCTGCTTTGCAGGACATTTAGTCCTCATAAGCAAGATTGCATAACTCAAGGAGGGGAAAAGATCAGGTTTTGCCCTTTTTAAATCTTCCTCCCTGTAGATTCAGATCGTATCTCAGGGCTAGGAGCTGAGGCAGGGATGTGTTTTTACAATCTGCTATCAGCAGTGTCTGTGGGTGTATTCATGTCCCCTGGGCCAGCTGTCTGCACCAGCAGTCTGATCTACCCCCAGCCTGCCCCACCTGCATTCTGCATCTCGCCAGTGTCTCAGTGGCAGCTTCATGGCCCTCACGAGGAGATGGCCTGAGCCCCAGCACTGTCCCTGCCCTGCCTTTCGCAGCAGAAGTGGCCAGTGAAAGCCCTGGCAGGAGTGCAGGGCTGTGTGTGGGGATGGCAGTGAGCTCCTGGGCATCACTGCACATCCCAGCGATGGGCACTGCCAGCCCTGTGCCAGCAGCTCACCTCACCTGCTCCTGGACACTTGCAGGCACTGCTTTCTCAATTTTCTCCCAGCTCCTCCTAGTTACTGTTTGATACATACCCTGATGCCAGAGGGTTTCGGGGTTTTAATTAGTGACCCTGGGTAGTTTAGTTATCCATGCAAATATCCAGTCCTCTTCTGAATCCTACTCCATTCTTACCCTTGGCATCCTGCAGCTTTCATCTATGCAGGAACATGGATAGATGTTACAACTAAATGTCCACGATGTTATAACTAAAAAGAACCTTGTGTCTTAAGTTTCTTATCTACAGTTTCATTTAAAAATACAACAGAATCAAATATGTATTTTCTAGGCTATTCTGTTACTTAAACGAAAACAGTTCTGGAAAGATGGATATCTAGCTGAAGCATTTTGCAGCTGATATTTTCCTTCCTGGTTTGACTTCCAAATCACATTTGTCATGTTCCTCCAAAAGCCCCAGCTGGCTAATGGAAAAAGCTTGCTTTTGCTTTTCTGTGTCTCTTTCTCCAAAATCCAGCGTTTCAGCAATAATGGGGAAATAGGGCTTCAGAGTGAAAAGACCTGAGTTACTGTCCCATTTTTAATGAGTAAAAATTTAAGAGTTTTATTTTGAAACCTTGTTAGCTCTATGGAGCAAATTACTATTATTTTTACAGCACCTTTGTGCCATGGGACTGACCCCTTGTGTAAGATTAGAGAGCCTGTAAGCCCTGATAATACCATGTAGTTAACAACCCATCAGGAGCTGATTCTTGGAAGTGAAGTCAAAGTTTTCCTTTAACGACTCTTAGCAAATTAATTAGTGTTTGGTTGCCTGTGATTTTTCAAGCTGGAAAGTGAAGGGGTTTGGGGTTTGCTTTTTTTTTTTCACTCCTCCTGAACTCTAAATAAGGATAAGGTGGTTCCTAAAAATTACTGGAAACAGGATAAATTTCTAAAGATGCATTAAATGTGTGAGCTGCAGCAGCCATAACAAAATATTTAGACAATACTTAGATATTGAAAAGTAAAGTTTATAATGAATGTATTTTAAAAATGTTTATGTGCCTCCTTGTCATGACTTTGTCCCTGTATTGGCTACATTTATACCCATGTGAGCACCAGTTACTTCTCTCTGAATTATTGTTGCAGCTCAAGAGTACCTGACCCATTTCTCTTATTGCAGGTAGAGCTTCACGTGCACCTGGATGGAGCCATCAGACCAGAGACCATCCTGTACTTTGGCAAGTGAGTTGTGGGGGGAAGGAAGCTCTGGGAGCTGCAGTTCAAAGGCATCCTCCCTTGAGGTTCTCCAGATCTGTGGCAGAGGAGCTCCTGCAGCAGCAAACCTGCCTTGTGCTGGTGGTGTCTTTGCCCAGACCCAGCTGCACGGTGTGAGGACACTGAGCACAGCCCAGAAGACACTGGGGCTTCCCCGCTAGCAGGAATGGGGCTGAGGTGGCTGTGGGTTTGTGAGCTGGGCAAGCTCAGAGGAGCCACCACGAGAAAAGCCCAGAAGGTGTCTCATAAAGAGCTGCCTGCCTGCGAAGTGTTCCCAGGACACAGCAGAGGTGCTGTATTCTCATTTCTTTTTCCACATTCCTAAGCACAAAACCACGTGGAAAGACAGCAGGCCGGGAGTGTTGTCTTGGTGGTGGTGGTGCTGTTCCACAGTTTGGGAGAAAAAACAGCTTGACCCTGCTGCCCTGTGTGTTTGAATCCCAGGCTCTGTGCCTGGTGTCAGCAGCCAAGGAGGCACAACTCGTGTGAGGGTGACCCAGGGAAGCACCTGGCAGTGACTTAGAGAGAGGTTGTTTCCTTGACAGAGCCCACGTCCATCTTCCTTCAGTCTAGATTGTGTGGAAGCATGGGGTGAATGATTAACCTGTGTGAGGGCCTGGCTCCACATTTGTAAGCAAAATAAACAAGATTTCCTCCAGTTGTCACTGATAACCTCAGATCAAGAAGGTGACAAGGGTAAGGGTTTTGAGAAAAGGCTCTTAGGCACAGCTCTCAGTATTTTGGGGAGGAAATCAGTTCTGAGGAGGATGGAAAGTGGTTCTAGCATCCTGTGAGCCCAGCAGATTCCAAGGCAGTGCAGTCCTAGGGGGAAATATTCTTTCTGGAGTAACTTTTTCTGCAGGGCCTGGCCATACTTTTTGCTGAGAGGAGGGTGGGTCAGGACTGTCCATCCCATTTTTTGCTGGATGCTGGCAAGGTAAACTCAGTCAGGGTTCCTGCTGGTGAGCTGCAGGGCTGGAATACAGGTCCAGATGAACAGAAGAGTTGGTGCTGACTCCCTGGAGCTCTGCTGGGTGCCTCTGCCTGCAAACAGAAAATGCCAGTGTAATCCCCTGGGAGAACTGTGGGAGCCCTGAAACCCAGGAGGCACTGGCTGTCTGGGATCCTTGATTAGGGCAGAAACCTTCATTGCCTGAGTGTGTGCTGGGTTCCTTCTTATTTTTAAACAGCCCTGGCGTGCCCCTGAGCTGCCAGCCCTCGGGTAGGGCAAGGCTGTGCTATTCATGGGCTCTAAAGCTTACACTCACACACAAAAAATAACAAACAGTGGAGAAGTGCAGAAGGATGTAGGGGACTGACTGCCTTAATAACCTCACCCTGGGCACAGAAACCTGCTTGTGGTCTATTTTTAAAGGTAAGGAGATGGAAGTAATTTTGCTAGATGGTATTTGACCATGTACACAGAATCCCAAGCTGCTGGGATGCACAAGCCCCCTTGGGCAGTGCGCTGCTGAACTCTGCTGTTTGTAGAAACTTTGTCTCTAATTCTGTCGGGTCTGGGTCGGTCTTGGCATCATTCCAGCTCAGCCAGAGGGCTCAGAGCTGTGACAGCCCCCCTCATTGGGATGAGGTGTCCCCAGGAAAGGCGCCCTGTCTGTGGTGGGATGGTGTGCATGGTGCTCCCTGTGGCTGGAGGGAGTCTGGGAAGGACACCGAGGTGGCAGTGAAAACAAACATGTTTCCTTCTGGCCACTTTGCTTCAAGAAAAATCCCACCTACAAGGAGGGTTGGATGGGGCAGCAGCAGTGCCAAAAGCCACACTGGCATGATCCACCAGATCTCCTGATGCAGAGGTGTGATTCCAGTGTGGATCATCCCAAAGCACTGCCACTGATGCCTGCAGGAAGGCACTGCTTCAGGAAGCACATGGAAGAGGTCAGGGAAGTGGCTTTGCTGTAGGAAACTTATCTGGGGCAGGTGGAGGAGGGTGCAAGTTGGTTCCTGGAGCGGAGACTGGTGTGTCAGTGCCATGAAAAGGGCAAAGCAGGGAGGAAAACCGATGCCTTGGCAGAGATCAGTGCTCCCTGCTGGGTGCCAGCAACTTAATCTGTGCAGATTGCATATGAGGGCTGAGCGTAGGGCTGGTTTCCTTCCTGGCTGAGTGGGGAAGGAGCAATGTTTACCCAGCCCAGGAGCAGGGTCCTTTGGACTGTGTCCCTGCATGGCTCATGGGGATGGTGCTGGCATCACAGCACTAAAGCTGTGTGTGGTGTTTTGTCTCTATTAGCAGAGTTCTTCCATCAATCAGCTGTAATTCATTGTGGCAGGAAAGAGGATTAAAAACAATTGTCTGGTTATTATTCCAGATTTGTTTTGGCTTGTACAGGGTACCAGAGGGTGGGAGGGTGGCAAAGCCTCCCCAGGGAGCTGCAGCCCCTTTGGCTGGCAGCCCCTTGATCTCGGCTGTCACCACACCAGGAACACCTTCACCCACTCAGTATTCCAGCTGCTCCTGGGAAAGATGACCTTTTCCCTCCTGGAAGCATTTACGTGGGCATTAGCGCGTCTGTCCCTCTGGTGAGAGCAGTTGTAGCTGTGTGTTCCTGTGTGGGAGGAGTTCCTGTCACAGAAGATGCCACCAAGATGCCACCAGGAATCCGCTCGCTCGCAGGAGCTGCTGGCACTAAACCCTTGAGCCACGACACTTCTGCCTGTGTGATCCCAGGCCTCCAGCGTCCCCTTGATCTTTCAGTCCTTTGAGCCTGCATAAGTGGAAATTAACTTTCCTAAAGAATTTTGGCAATTCTGCTGCTAGGTCGAAGAGGTGCCAAGAAATAATCCAGAGCCCCTTTAGATGAACTCCTTCTTAAGCTTAAAATGTGCCCTGGCTGTGTTCCTGCCCGGTCAGCCTGGGCTTGTATTTCGGTTTGTTTGTGCTTTGCCTGTGTTTTGGATCGCCTTCCTCTCTGCTGAGATTCAGGGCTCCATCCATGAGGAAATTTTGGAAGGACAGCGTGTGCTGTATCTTTCCTGTGAGGAGATGGTGGTTGATGCTGCCAGCTTTGGATCTACAATTGTTGTATCAAATGGGCTGATTGAAAATGTGGTAACCTTCCCTGTCAGTAACACGAGACTTTGTTTCCAGGAAAAGAGGCATCCCTCTCCCTGGGGATACTGTTGAGGAGCTCCTGAAGTATGTCAGCTATGACACACCACTGACACTTCCCCTGTTTCTAGAGAAATTTAATTACTACATGCCTGCCATTGCGTAAGTACCCTGCTTTTTGCTTTTTCCCTCTCAACCCTTGGCAGGATCCCTTGGCACAGCCTTGGAAGTTCCCAGTGGGCCCTGAGGGTGACAGGTCCCACTGCCATCCCTGCAGGGGCGACCGTGAGGCGGTGAAGAGAATTGCCTACGAGTTTGTGGAAAGGAAGGCAAAGGAAGGAGTCGCCTACGTGGAGGTCCGGTACAGCCCTCACCTCCTGGCCAATTCCGGTGTGGCTCCCATCCCCTGGGGACAAGCTGAGTGAGTGATCTGCTGTGCTGGGGAGCTGTGGTGGGCATGGAGAAGGCATCCCCATGCCAGTCAGCCACTGTGCATTCAAAGGCTGCTGTAACAAAGCTCCTTTCTCCTCCCATGCAGTGAGAGCCAGCATGCTTCCACCTCTGTCTCCCATCTTCAGGGTTTTTCATTTTAAATACCTCTGTGTGCTGTAGCACTTTAAAATCCCTTGCTCTGCAGAGCAGCTGTGCTCAACCTTCTGGCTGAAGCCCTTCCCTGTGAGAGGGAAAGAAATGTCCACATATGGGCTGCCTGACCACAAAATGGGAATTCGAGCTGGCAGAGGTGGTGGGTGGTGTTGGAAGGGGCTGGTGATCCCTTCCTTTCATGTCATCCTCTCTGTGCCTCGTTAAATCAATGCTGGACTCTGGGGCCTCTCCAAAGTGTGTTGTGGTGGGTGCTGAGCCCTGACCTTGCCTCTGCCTGGCTGCAGAGAGTTGTGTGCCCTAGTGGGGGTTCCTCTGCTCAGGCAGGATGGGCACCCAGTTCCCCAAGGCTTTTCCAAATCTCAGTGTGATCTGTGCCTGCTTCAGTGCCTGATGTCTGGTAAAGGTGGCCGTGCATGGGTGTGAAAGGTGCTCTGGGTGCTCTCACTGGGCGAGTGCAACCCGGGGCAGCCTGTCCCCCCTGGCGCTGCTGGGCTGCACCTGTGGCTCCTGCCGGCCTCCCTGGCAGGTGTCTGGCCGAGTGCTGATGGCTTTTCTTCCCTGCAGGGGAGACCTCACTCCAGACGAAGTCGTTCAGCTTGTAAATCAGGGACTGAAGGATGGAGAAAGGGATTTCCACATCAAAGCCAGGTCTATTCTATGCTGCATGCGCCATATGCCAAGTAATGTATTGCAGCTGCCCTGCTGCTCTGCTCCCTTCCCTGGCGCGGGGCGGGGGGGACGTCCCTGGGCCTGGCCCTGCAGGAATGTGGGGACAGCCCCGGGCTGGGGGTCTGTGCAGGACAGACAGTGCTCAGGAGATCCTGGGGCTCCTCTGCGCCTTTCACTTAGGGCAAAGGTCTGCTGGATGCAGACGTGGGGCTCTGTGGGTACAACCGGTGTCTGAAAGGTCTTGCTAGAGGGACAAAAGGGGCTCTTCTGTGCTCTCCTGGGGGAGCTGTGATCTCTGCTCCTGCTCAAAAGCCAGAGCTCATCTGGGGCCAGTAAAAGCCATTGGCGCAGCGAGCATTTGCATCTGCCATGAGTGACTGGAGGGCTGAGAGCAAATGGTCATGGAAGGAGGACCAGGCATGACATCTCACACTTCCCTACTCATGGTCCTACAGCAGATTGCTCCTTCCTTAGCCTGGGTCATAGGGCAACCAGAGAATCCAGTCTCTGCTGGCTTAAGCTGAAAACACAAGTCAGATACACGTAAGGCACATATATAAAATGTTTTTTATAAAATCAGCAGCTCTGACGAAAAACTTTGTTGGTAACAGGTGCTGTGACCCAGAATAGGAAGAAAAACCTGATTTCCAGCATTTCAATGGGCTGCTGAGTTTCACAAGCATCTCTAGGGAAGGATGCAGCCAGAGAGAGGCTGTGTGACAGTCACTATTTTATGTGAAGATTTTATTCTGAGTATCTTCGTATCTCGCACCACTTTTATGTAGGCTTAGTAGGGTAGATGGTGGAAAGATTTTTTCCTAGTGAGTACATGAATAATTTGTGTCTAGAAATGTGAAAAAATATATTCTTGGAAGCTCGTAGTTTTGAGAGTGGTTTGAGAGACTGCCCACTCAACACCAAACAATACTTTGAAAACTTGATCCTTACATTTCTGGTTTCTAGGGGAAAAAAAAAGCTTTTCTTTGTAGAAACTGGAGAGCTGTAAGGCACAGTCACACTGCTCTGCAGTTACAGTTCCTGCCAGTGCACAAGTGGTAAAGGCAGGAGGTGGCAGGAGCATCCAAGGCCTGCACTTCACTGCAGGAGGGATTCTCATACCTGTGTCCCAGGGCACCAGCTGATACCCTGAGCCCTGGTGTGCTTGGTTAATAGTCTTTAGCAGTGCATTCAGGATGTGCTGCACAGTGAGAAGCCACCCTGTAATTACTGAACTGTTGAGAGAAGGGCAGAGATACCAGCCAGAGCTAACTCATATTAAACTTGTTAATAAAAGAATGACTCTAATCCAGCAAGTTGGAAAATGGTGGAAGAAGAAATAGCTGATGAAGTTGCATACATCATCCTGGTGTGTTCATATGATTTGGGGATTGTCTGTACACAGCAGGTGCCTGTTAATTATTAACACTACTGTTTATCTCTCTTTCTTGGCCTTTCTGCTAAGGTTAAGTGCTATGTGAGCTGGTAGATGCAGTTTCTTTCTCAGAGGTTATCTGTCCTGATCAGAGAGAACTCTGAAGCAGTTGTTGGGCACTTGTGAGTCTCTTTCTCACTGATGGAAAATAGATAAAACTTCTCCCCTTCCCACCAGGAGCAGAATCCCTGGGAGAGTGAAGGATGCCCTACAACAGGACAGGGGTGGCTGTAGTACAGGGCCCCCCAGAGATCCCTCCCAGCCCAATCCCCTCCGTGACACAGCTCATCTGGGGGGACAGCTCTTGCCTTTACCCTCACCTTGCCCAGCCAGGGATGGGATGAAAGCTCAGGAGCTGAGGGGTTTCTCCAGCACCCCATATTCCAGCCCCAGGGCAGTTCAATTACCTCAAGCCAACTGGGCTCTCCACTGCTTGGAAGTTTTTAATTAATTTCTTCCCTTGCTTGAAGTGAGCAGAAAAACGTGATGAGAGCAGATTTGTAGCTGGTGAATGCATTTTATTTTCCTTTCATTGACAATGGACTGATCAGTTGACAGCTTTTATTTGCCTGAAGATCACAGAGATGACAGACCTTTCTAGGAGTTTGCTGGCTTTCTTTTTGAGCATCAAATTTTGGGAAAGACTAAAGAAAATAGCTCTAGCCTTCTAGTTATAGAACCAGGATTTGTTTAGAAAAATGCTGAAGGTGTGGTCCCTATGAGTGCTTTCTCCTGAATCCTGGTGCTGCCTCTTCCAGGGTGGTCTCCAGAGGTGGTGGAGCTCTGCAAGAAGTATCAGAATGACTCTGTGGTGGCCGTCGACCTCGCTGGAGATGAAACCCTGAAGGTGGAGGATTACTCTGAGCATAAGAAGGCTTATGAGGTTTGTGCAAAAGGTTTTTAAAAAGAAATTACAAGAAAAATATATATTGAGGGGACTGTGTGTGAAGGGATGCTTTTCAAACTGCAAGCAGCTGGGACAGCTTAAAAATTGGTTGCAGCTATTAAAAACATTCAGTTAAATAGCAAAAGTATTTGTTTATATTTCCTAAATGATTAATGGCAGGCATCATTGCTAAACCATGGCCCTAGAGCTGGGGCTTGGCACGCTACCTCGTAGTACTGAGTGTCACATGAGTGACATGGAGCCCAAATCACCCCCACCCCACTGCTGTTGGCTCCAGGGGCTTGGTGAAACCACAGCCAAGGGTGGTAGAGACTGGCCTTTCCAGTCTGGCAGAATTCACCCGGGGAGCAGAGGAGAAGCTGCTCATTTGCAGGGTTTTATCTGATCATCTCAAATGCAAACACTGGAATGGCTTCAGGAGCTCTCACCAAACCTCAGCCTTTGCAGTGGCTCGGAGGGAAGGAAAAGCCTCGCTCCTCTTTGCTGGCGGAAATTTGGGGTTGTTAGTCCCCACCATCAGTGGGGGAGGAGGTTGTGCATCATCACTGACAAAAAGGGTGGTGGTTTGCAAGCCGTGCTCAGGTCTGAAAGTGCTGGGGCTTCCTTGGGGTTTGCACCCCCTCAGTGGCAGTGACACAAGGCTGTGCTGCTGTGCTGGGTGAACAGGGTGATTATAAACAATGACACGGGAACAGGGGTTCCTTAACTGATGGGAAGGCAGTCTCATCCTGCCCTGGTGGGCCAGCAATACCCAGATCCATCCTCCTCTGTCTGAAGGGTGCGTCTTGTCTCTGTGCCAGGGGCTCACTCAGGCTCTGAGATGCTGAAGCAAACCTCCCTCCCATCCATAATAAGTAACTGAAAAACTCTCCTGAGTGCGAATCCCTGAAGGACTGTCTGTGAAGAACGTCTGCTGCAAGATGGGGCTTGCAGCCTGCCTGCTGCTGCCAGCTGGGTGGTCCTTCTCCAGCAAAGCTGGAGCCAGGCTTCCCTCCAGGCTCCATGGCTTCCCAAAGCCCAGGTGGCCTGTGACCCCTGGCAAAGAAATTTTTAGGTTGATCACGGAGCTGCACTTGCAGGGTCCTTACAGCTGGACTGCCTCCACCCCCAGCCCCTTAGAGGAGGGAAGTGCTCAATGTCAGCGCATTTCTTCATCTCTGTTCTGGGGTGCTTCTGCACCCTCCCACATGGCTGCAGCTGGCCAAAAATGTAGACGTTCCAAAGCATGGAACTGCTGCAAGTTTCATGCAGAAAGGCAGGTGGGTGGAGGAAGAGGAGCTCAGAGCTTGCTGCTGTCTGGAGAGGAGGCAGCAGGGAACTCACCCAGTATTAAAAGCCCGTGAAGAGCCTGGCTGGGCTCCAGTGGAAGATAACCAGGATTTTTAAGTGTCTCTGTATGTGACATTACCGAGGTCTTGCAGCCCTTGGAGTGCAAGGCTCGTGATCTGTGGGCTCTTGGCACTGGAGCCTTGCTGTGCCCCCGAGAGCAGTGCCAGCCCCGGAGCTTGCTGAGCTTGCTGCAGGTGCTGGGACAGGAACACCTCTCCCTCATTTTGCAGGAAGCTGAGAGATGTGGCATTCATCGCACCGTCCACGCCGGGGAGGCCGGCCCAGCTGCCATGGTCAAGGAGGTACCAGGGGTTCCTGACTCGGGGCAGAGAGGGACAGGGGTGGGACATGTCCTGCTCTGGGGAGAGAGGCATCCAAGTGCTCTCCACATCCATAGCTCAGTGAACACTGGGGGCATGGGCACAGATCTGACCCAATGGCTGGAGAAGGACATCCCAGGAGCCAGCTCAGTGCTGCTGGTTGTACTTGCAGTGGGATGGGGGTTTCTGGGCAGGCAGGGCCTGAGCCGTGCTTGGAGGCTCTGAGTGGTTTTCCTGTGCTCTCTAGGCAGTTTATGTCCTGAAGGCAGAGCGTGTTGGCCATGGATACCATGTCGTGGAGGACCCTGAGCTCTACAAGGAGCTGCTGAAAATAAAGATGCATTTTGAGGTAAGGACATGTGACAAACAGGTAGCTGCTGTCTGAGTGGAAAACAAGTTGAGCTGTGCTGCAGCCAGGGACAGGACCTGATACCTGAGTGCTGACCACATGCACAGTGATGTCGTGTTTAACCGAGACACCCAAAGCTCTACAGAAAAAAACGTTGGGGACAAACCCATCTGTGTGCTGGGACGTGCTGCTGGGAGCACTGGTGTGCACAGCAGCTTGTGGGAGGGATGTAGCAGAAAGAACCCATTCCTGTGTGGCCAAGGATAAATTCTGGAGGGCTTATTCACTGATTTATACACCTCAAGCCTGAAGGCTCATCCTTCCACAAATCGGGCTGCTGTACCAGAGCAAGTCTGGTTAGAGGGTGGAAATGCCTGGGAGTTACAGTGCATGGAAGGATTTCTTTTGCTTTTCCTCAGAATGGACATCCCACTAATAGAGGGAATATGCACTTAATGCAAGTGGTTTTGTAACTGTGATTGGCACAGGGCTGGTGACACTGGCCATGGGTAACATCCCCCTGGCCCCTGTCACAGTCCCGTGGGCTGTGGGCTCAGTGCACCCATGTCCTGGGACAGGCACTGCTCTGTCAGTGTAGTGCTGAGGGGCAGCTGTGAACAGAGCTCTAATCTGGTTTTACCAGTGTGCTGAGTTGTCTGTGTCTACAGCTGGGCTTCAGATCCATGTGGTTGAATCTGATTTTCATGCTTAACTCCCCCAAACAGGCCTGCCCTTGGTCCAGTTATCTCACTGGGGCGTGTTCTCCGGACTTCACCAAGCACCCTGTAATACAGTAAGACTTCTCAATTACGTGAAATCTCAAATAACCAGGATTGATTTGGGTTCATTACAGCTGCTTTATTGCTTTACAAAGCTAAGGCACATGTAATTATGTGGCACATCCATGTCCTTTGGCACGGGAGCTGTAGGGGTGTGGGGGTCCCTTGGGGAGGCTGTCCTGTGCCTCCTGCCCTGCTCTGAGCTATGAGGCATGAGATGCTGCACCCCAGCCACTGCTGGCAGGTCAGTGCAGAGCTGTGGGGGGACAAGCTGAGCCCTGTGCTTTTCTCCAGCAGTGCCAGCTGCAGAGACAGCCTTGACCTCTTTGCTTTTGCTGCATTTCACCCTGAGAGCTGCACAGTATCACACCAGAGTTCTGCTCACCAGTTCAACCTGATTTCCTTACAGATTTAAGAAGGATCGTGCCAACTATTCCCTCAGCACGGATGACCCCCTCATCTTCAACTCCACCATTGACAAGGACTATGGCATCGTGGAGGAACACATGGGATTCACTGAAGAGGAGTTCAAGAGAGTTGTAAGTCAGCTTTGGCTGGGTGCTCTGCTGGTGTCTCAGTGCAGCCCAGAAGAATCTGCTGGTTTTTCTTTATAAGCTGAAGAGTTTTTAATGGAAACCAGAAAATTCCGCTCTGGCCTTGTAAGCAGGAAAGTAGGACCAAGCTCAAAGTACATTTCCCAAAAATCCCAGAGTATTTAAAGACCTTTGCTTAGTGCTGGTCTCATTTCTCCTGGGGCTGCTGCTTGTGATGGGCCAGAGCAGTTGGCATAAAGTAAGGCCATGGAAATGAATCTGAGAGTGGAAACTTTACACTCTCCCTCGCCTGTTGCCGCTCAGAGCCAGCTGCTGGGATGTGCACAGCTATGTGTTCATGTCTGATGTGTCTTAATGTCCCTGTGTCCTTCCTCTGCCTCCTCAGAACATCAACGCAGCCCAGTCCAGCTTCTTACCTGAGAAGGAAAAGCAGGAGCTGCTCAACAAGCTGCACGAAGCCTATGGGATGGTCCCCAACGCATCGTGACCCGTCCCTGGGAGCCAGCGTGGAGCAGGGCCCTTCTTCACCAGTGCCTGCCTGTCCTCTGTGCCAGTGGAGCACTGGCAGGAGGTGCCCACAGTCAGTCTCTCTTCCTGGCAGCCCTGAGCTGACCCTTCCAGTGCTCATCAGAGTCAGACTATCACACACACCTCCTTGTACCCCACTGACTCTCTCCTGAATGGATATCCAGCTTCCTATCCTGCTGCTGTGCGAGCAGATTGGATCTGCCTGCTGGCCTGACTCTTTTCTCCATCTGCTGGTGTTTCTGTACTGCAAATGCAAACAGAAAAACCTCCCTTACATTTTTCCCCCCCTCTTTCCCTGTTTTATCTGTCCTGTCCCACTGACCTGCCTGGCCCTTGCCTGCAGTGCTGAAATAACCACTTTCAACTCTGGCTGTGGCCTGGGTTAATCTTCACCTTTCCAGGGAAGAGGTGTGCTAGTGCTGGCAGGGAGAGAGCAGCCCTTTCAGACACACAGGCTTTATTCCTGTCCCAGTATGTGGGAGGCTTTGGTCACAGCTATATTTACCCAAGGTTAGTCTTGTACTAACAAGACTGGAACAAGAACAAGCTGCAAGCTGCCCGTGCACAGTTCTGAAGGACATTTAAAACAAAATACCATTTTTTGGCATCTTTTCTTGGACAAGAACTCCCGTGTATCAGGCCTCCCAATGTCACTGCTGCAGAAGTGCACACCTTGCGCTCAGCCCCAGCTGTGCTCACAGCTGGCCATGACCATGCTCACACATGCAGGGGAAGTTGGAACATAATTTTACCACTTCAGGCCAAAATCTGCCTTCTGGGATTTTTCCCACTTTTTTTAATCATCTTGGAGAACTCCTGTGAACTGCAGTTTGATCTTCTTCTTCTTCTTCCCTTTGTTTAGGACTTGAAAAAAATGTGATTGATTGCCTGGTTTGACAATTCTGCCCTCTTTCTGATTTGACACAATCATTAGGCACTCTTAAGGCTGAATGAATAAATGACTTTAGACTCAGTGTCACACATTGACTCAGGTCCCATCTGATTGCTCCTCTCACTCAATTAGGACACTGGCTAGAAGTCAAATCTTCAGTTTGGTGGAGAATTTATGCAGAGAATCTCACCAAATACCCCTTTGTGATTTTTATGGCATTATAGTGTTTTTATTCAATAAGCAATAGAGCATCCAGAGAAGAGACCATTGTTTTCTTACCTGAGTGTGTGGTGTGCTTTAGCATCCCAGGGGCCTGCCAAGATGCTCACTCCAAAGATACTGTACCAAAAAGTTGCCTTGGACAAGGGGCCATGGTCACCACTGCCACGGCCAGACCATGGGCTGGTCCAGTCTCAGCCAGCAGTGATGGTGTGCTGGGAGCATTTCCATTCTTCCTGGGCTTCCATGTTGGTCTTCAGAGCAAAATACTCATCTCTGAAGTACGTGGTGCATATAGACACATAGATAAGTGAAGATGAGAGAGTGATTTTCTTTCTTTTATAAAGCAAAAGGTAAAGTATCACTTTTAGGGACATGATTGCAGTAAGAAACAGGCCTTTTTTGAGTAGTTTTTCACCAACAATTGTTTCTGAAGAAGAGTTGCTTGTTTGGATTCTGGACAGTTGATTGTTAATCCTGTTTAATAAAATAACAAATTTATATTTAAAGAAAAATCCTTGTGCCTTCCTGTTCAGGGGTGGCTGTTAGGGAACGACTGTGGCCTGTGATCCTCAGTCCCTGCTGGACACAGGGGTTCATTGATAGGTGTGATGGTGGCTTTGGTAGCTTGATTGCTGCCTTCTCCTGCTGCTGGGCTGGAGCACTTTGCAGCCAGGGGAAGCCTGCTCCCTTGTCAAACAGCCAAGTTGGATTTATGGCTGCAGGTTCTTCCAGCCTCCCCATCCTTTTCCTCTCAATAATCCAAGGGGTGTGTACCACGGCCAGAGCAGCAACGCCATCACGGGCTACTGTCACCTTTCCAGGTGTTTATCAAAAATAGTCACTTTTCTTTCCTGTCTCCTGGGGTTTGCACCGTTGGTTGATGCTCAGAGCCAGAGGGAGCAGTCTGGGCTGCTGGGCTGCACCCTCACTGTGGGCAGGGGAGCGTTTGCCCGAAGGGTTTTGGGTCATTTAGCGCTTGGTTGGTCTGACAGGTCTGGCAGGGCCGTGTTCAGCTGAAAAGAAGGGCTCGGAGCATCCCTGTGCTCAGCAGCTCTGCAGATCAGGATGTGGCTGGATTAAGGACAGTCAGTGACAGTGGCCGAGCTGGCTGTCACTTGCAGGGGCAACCTGATGCCTCTCACCCGTCCCCTGAGAGAAGCTGGCCAACAGGTCCCTACTCCTCTGCCTAAATATACTTCTGAAACAGATATTTTCTGAGCGGGGAGAGCTAAGATTAGCCACATTTGACTGTTGGAGGTCTTGTGTGGTGCTCAGTCCTTCCGCACTGCCTTTCAGCTACGTGTTTGTGTGTCAGCATGAGCCAAAATTACTGTTCTGTGGAAAGGAGAGCTGGAAACGGGGCTTAAAGAGACAACTGTGCCGCCAGTCAGGTCCAGGAGCTCCCTGCTGGTTTGCCCCCGGGCACGGGAAGTGGGAGCAGGCTCTTGGCTGCTGTCTGGGCATGGCCCTGCAGTGACACCCAGCCAGGCCAGGAGCCCTTTGCCAAAGCAGCAGCCACGGTCATTGCCTGGCTGCCAAATCCTCGTTTCCTGTGGGGGCTGGGGCTGTGGACACCTCTGTGCTCACCCCATGGCCACCGCTTCTCACAGACAATCCTCCCTCTTGTCTGGCAGCCACTTCTCTGCTGATTTATGGCCTTGTTTTGGCTGATAAATCTCAAACTTGTAACATTCAGTTCATCCCTGGGCTGTCAGGGAGATGCTTGCCCTTGTGTCCCCAGTGGAGAGTTTCCCAGGTCAGCTCTGCCCTGTCCCTGTGCTGGGCAGTCGCAGTCAGGCTGCTCCCCTGGGATCAGTGAAACAGCAGCAATGTTCCTGCACTTCTGTGCTGCAGAGGGACAACTCCTCTTCCCACTGGCACCAATCCTGCTGGTGCCTGGGCAGTAAACCTGGGAAAGTGAGGGCAGGCTGTTATAATCTGTGCCCAACTACATCTGCCTCCATCTGTCTGCTGCAAACCCACGAGGTTTCACAGACCCAAACTCACGAACTCCTCTTGCACAGCTCTGTGTCTCCCTGTGAAACCGCCCCGCAGCTAAAGGCAAAACAAAGGAAGGAGAAACATGCAGACAGAAAAAAAACACCTTCAGTACTTGAAGGCTGTGTCATTTATTCCAACATCTTATGTAGTTTTATCAAACCATCTTTAACACAAAACATATCTCCTTAAAGAGAGAAGGGTGTGAGATCCTACCACAGATCATCTCAGCTAACAGCTTGCAAAGCTAAGCCTGAATGTCAACAGTCAAACCAGCAAAATGTTTCTCCCCTCCCCTTAACAATATCTTGAAGTGTTAAAACCCAGAGAAAAAGATGCCTGTGGCTGGTGCTGCTGGGTCTCCAGGTGGGGCTCATGCCCACAGAGCTGTGCTTTGGTCCTTTCCTGATGCTAAGCAGCAGCAGCAGCAGCACAGGTGAGTGGTGTTGACACGAGGGCAGCAGGACAGGTCGGGTCCTTTCCCCACTGCCCACCCTGACGTGGGCCCACGTGGACAATCCAGAGGCCAGGTCTAAGATGCAGATGAGGGTGAGGCTTAGAAAAACCAATCAGCTAAATTTCTAATCTATGGAAACAGAATAAATAATAGTCTAAATCTGCAAAGGAGGAAGGTACCTTGGACAGGAAAATCTGGTGTGTCTATTATTACTGAAACTGTTTTTCCCCTAGGAGAAAATCGCAGCTAAGGCATCTTGAGAATGGCTCATATCACTACAACCACGGCAGTGTTGCTCTAAACCAGCGGGGATGGGGGCAGAAGTCTTTTGGAGGTGCCAGTCCTTGCAGGTGTCTTGTGTCTCTCTACACAAGCACGGTTCCAGCAGAGGCATTTGACAGACAATTTGCTGTTCCAGGTCGGCTTTTGTCCACAGATTCAACAAATTCTTGTTTAATGTTCATGCAAGGCCCTCCTCCTGCCCATCCCACCCCCTCTTGCTCTCACGGGGAGGGGCTGCTTTCTTGCCCCTTTGGTCTTGCTCCAGGGTCGCTGTCAGAAGAACTGGCATCTCTTTGGCTTTCTGCAGAAGGGGGGATTGGGAAGAAAGCACAGTTACACTCTGCTGAGGACACAAGCCATCAGTGATTTCTACAGCTGATTTCATCCAGAAAGACAAAAGATTTTCACCTGAAGATCTATCACTCCCCTCCTGTGACCAGACACTCGGCCCCATCCATGGCAGTGTTCAAGGCCAGGCTGGACTGGGCTGGGAGGTCCAGTGGAAGGTGTCCCTGCCCATGGCAGGGGGTCTTTAAGGTCCCTTCCAAACCAAACCATTTTCTATGATTCTATGATTAAGAGTATTGGGTTCTCCCTTCACATTCCTGGAGTACAAACACTTCTCAACACATCTGGCAATGCTGGGAAGGAGCCTCAAGGTATGGAAGTGCACTCACCCAGCTTTCAAGTGCTCCAGAACTGTTTTCCTGACAGCTCCAATTTGTGCTTGCTATGGATGGGTGGAGGGACACATGCTGTTATGGTTGTGCTGAAAGAGGTACAGCTGGGGTAATGAATGTATTTTAAAGTGTTTCTATAGTTAGTGAGAAAGCAAGGGGAAACACTGAGTTTCCCTTCTGCAATGATAGTCTGTCGTGTTGCTTATTAGTGAAATGAGAGTGGCAGGTTTGAACAGAGGATTCAAGCTCCTCACAGCCAGCTGGCCAACAGACTCTGAGCAGGGTAACACTGCTGCCACGTTTGGGCTGAAGGGGAGGATTTGGAGATGGCTGCTGGTGCGAAAGTAATTTCTGTTGTTATTTGAAATACTGCAGAACTATTCAAAGATTGATTTTTTTACAACTAACGAAGAAAGAAAAAAAACACCACAGCCTGCCCAATACGTGATTATCTAAAGCCTAAGTGATGTGTAACTTGCTCTGGGAAGGGTCTTGGTCAGTGCATGCCTTGTTTAAGCACCGGTGAGCGAAGGGCCTGGGCTGGAGCAGTACTCCTGTGCCAGGAACCAGGGATCACTCTGCTCACTGCAAGCACCCCTTGCCCTGGAGAGTCCCCCACCACCTGAGCCCCCACGAGCATGAGGGTGCTGACTGGAGCAGTGAGGAATGGGATGTTCCTCCTGAGCATCCGTGTGACGCTCCTGCAGACAGCACTGCGCTGCCGCTTTGTGCCCACCCTCCCAGCCTGTGCCAGCAGCTGCTGGGCTCACAGGGGTGTGCGTGTGGCAGCTCACCTGCTCCTTCAACGGCGAGGTCACCCATGTCCTCGGTCAGCTTGCGCATGCTGATGGTGGTTGCCTCTCGCTGGATGTCATGGACAGCGTTCCTCCGGCCAGCCCGGTCGCAGGAAATGAAGTCAGTGTAGGTGCTGGACTCTACCTCCATTGCATCTCTATTCACCCACAAAATGCTGCAGAGAAAACACAGCTGTGAGGCCCAGGATGCTCGGCATGGCTCAAGTCATGGCTCCCTCCAGGTTCGGTTACTCTGTGGGGTGACATTACAGCATGAGAAAACAGTCCCTGTAACTCTGCTCCAGTTCCTCTGACAGCAGGTACTGAAATGTCAGATATCCCCTCTCTCATGTGGGGCAATGTGTGGGGGGACTGTGCTGGGTGAGGGCAGGCAAGCAGGAAGGATCCATCCCAGATGCCTGACCCATTCTGCGTTCCCACTGCAAAGGCAGACATGGTGTTTGTCTCTCCTTTCAGTTCCCAGCACTCTCTTTTAGGTGCACGAGGTCGCTTGCAGCAGCTTTTCCCAACAGAAAAAGCACTACAGAAAAAGCCCTGCTTCCTCCTCAAAATGTCACCGGAGCTTTGAACACAGGCCAGATTTGGCTCACTGCTTGGGGGATGGGGTGCTGATCCAACCTGAATTTGTAATGGGAAATGATGGATATCCATTGGAAAGCTGGGGGAGCAGGGAGTGTTTTATGGGTATGGGGCTCGGAGCAGTACTGGCCTCCACTGGCTGTTGGATGTCACTGAAGAAGCGTTGGGCTGGACTGCTGAGAGATAAACACTTTACCATGTGAAAATCAGCCCTTCTGCGAGACATTTGGATCCCTTCACTCCAGACTTGTGCCAGTGCCAAGCGCACAGCACAAAGAAAGGCCCGGAGCGGGCACTTGTCACATGCGAGCTCTGCTGTGAGCCAGCTCTGAGTTCAGCTGATGAATCCTTAAGTTGCTGGGTTTTCATTTTGGCTGCTGGTTTCCCTTGCCAGCACTTGCACAGCACAGAAGTGCAGGGACCCAGGGATGGTGCTGTGGGCATCCTGGCTCCTGGCACAGGAGCCTCTGCATGGGAGACCTGGAGTTCCTGCTCCTGTACACTCTGTTTGGCTCTTAGCTTGTTTTCCTGCTTGGAATCAAGAGATTAATTGCTGTCTTATCTGTGATTGTGATTACTGTAGAATGTGCCTCTAGCCCTGCTGATTGCTGGCAGTACTCAGAGCAGGTCTCGATTAGAAACGCTCGTGTGCAGTGAAAACAAATTCATGCACATTTAATGCACATTCACTCGCTTTTGTGCCTGCGAGTTAATGACCCACAGAGGAGTTTGCTCAGCCTCCTTTACAAATCCTGGTTGATATTGATTTCCCTGCCAGGGAAATCTGTTGGAAGATTCAGGAACCTGCCTGAACAGCAATGACAGTCCTCACTCTAATCCCCAGTGTTATGGCAGTAGGAAAGATATGCAGGTGAAGATGCAGTAACTGGGATAAAAAAAGGTTAGAGTCTCTCTGCTCCTGAGCAGTAACAAAAAACCCACGGAAGCTCAGCATGTTTTGGTAGCCCCAGGGACTCCTCTCCTAGTGTGGATGCCAGCTCAGGGAGTGCTGGCACCAGCTCCCTGGTGGGATGTGGGGCTTGGCCCACCCAGACCTTGCAGCAGATCCTGTTTCCCCAAAGATAACAATTCTTGTGAACGCCTGCCTCCTTTGCAGACTTGGCATCCATCTAGCTCCTGTTAAAAGAGCCCTGGGAAAAGCTGCATCCTTTGCCCCAGGAAGAGATGTCCCAGATGTTTTTCCTCATCTTCCCTCCTTCCATCCCTGGTGTGCTCTCCCTGGGACAAGGCACCTACTCTGGATGCAGCGGGCCGAATGAGCTCAGCGAGCCAAGTGCCTTTTCCCCAGGACAGGACAAAGCATCCATCATTCCCAGACAAGTTTTCACTTGAAGCCCAGACACTGCTGACCTTCTGCAGCTGCCAGAGAGATGTCATGTGGACTCAGAGACTTCTCTAGAAGCAAACCAGACAAGCCCAGATCCATCTCCAATCAGTGAGGCCATTCCAGAGTTGATATGCTCCCGAATTCCGCTGCCCTTGTTGGGGCAGGACCACCAGGTTTCCCTAAAGTGGGGAGCAGGAGCCAGCCCCTGGGATGACATTTTCCTGGTGTCCCTTGATGTAGCTGCCAATGGTAGTGGCAGTGCTGTGCCAAGTAATTGTTTCCCCTCAGACAGGAAAAGGATGAGATCCTGATTAAAAACAGAAGGCAGCAAGTGTGCAGGCCTGGGTCCCGACTCGGTGGCCGGGAGATGGCGCATGTGATTTATTTATTTCCCGGGCTGGGAGGGTTCCTGCTTCGGCTCTCCATGCAGAGCTGGAGACAGGCAGATTTAACAGCGAAGCTTTCGTATTTGAGCAATTCCTCCGGGATTTTCAAGGTGGGTGGCTCTCAAAAACCTTGCAGGCAGATCCCTCCCCGCTGGCAGAGAGATTCCAGCCTCCGCCTCTGGGAAGTTGTTGGGCTGAGAGGGTGATGGGAGAGGTTGCCTCGATTGTGATAGGAAACCCTGATTTTTCAAACAGCATTTCCATACTTCCGGGCACAGAACCCACAGTTCTGTGTGTTTTCACTCGGTAACTGCTTTTAACATCTTTCAGGGACTGCAAAGGAACTACCTTCCCTCTTGCCTATAGGTTCAGTGGAACCTGAAACTGTGTCACTGGGGACAGTCACTTAGGGGTGGCAGGGGTACAAAGGGATGTGCATCACCTGCTGGCTGCCCACCTTTGGTTTTTCATTCTCCTGTGGACTGACAGGATGATGGCCCTGCTATCGCCAGGCATTGCAGGAATAATCCCAGACACACAGACACAATGTGCAAAGGTTTCCAGGGCGCTTCTCTGAGGTGATTCAGCTTGTCCCCAGAGGGTCCTTTCCGGCCCTCCCTTTCCTCTCTGCTGCTGATGGTGACAGAAGCAATCCCTGTGCCCTCAGCACAGCGTGCCAGCCCGCAGGGATGGGCAGGGAAGTTGGGATCTGCTGCCTGTCGCACATTCCTCAAAAGCTTGCTGCTTGGAAGGGGCTGTGTCCCCTCTGCCATGGGGATGTGGTGCTGCCTGTCCCGGGGCAGCCGGCCACAAGTGAAGAAGCCCCTCAGAAGCTGCCACTGACACCAGGTGTGTCCCCAGAGCTGCCTCCGCTCCTGTCCCTGGCTCTGCCAAGCCTGCTCTTTGGACTTATTTTTCTGTAGTGTCTTGTGAGTAATAAAAAATCTGAGCTGTAATAGTCTTGGCTTTGCTGGTGGGGACTTGGCTTCCTGAGCGGTTTTGCTGTTGGATTGCAACTGGGCTTGCTGGCATTTTCCAGGGAAATCACCCAGCAGCTGACAGAGCAGCTGGCTCGGCTCTGGGGCCTGCAGCTAAACCAGCCCTACTCACCCTGGGGCTGAGTGTTGCCTGCTTAGAAGGTGGGTGCTAAGAAATTCAAGGGTTAAATGTTTCCTCTGCCGTTTGGTACAATAAACTGAGGCTTTTTTTGTTTTTTTGGCTCGGCTCCATGTTCCATTCGGTTCCCCTGACAAGCCTGCATTTAATTCCTGTGTCCCCCTTGCCTGCTGCTCAGCACAGATGCCAGGGACTAAGCAAACAGGTACTGCAAACAAGGTAAGAGTGACAGAGAGGTGACCTGGGCACAGCTGGCAGGTCACCCTCAGCACAGGGCCCTGCCCAAGCTCTGCCATCCCAGCAGGGTCCAGGGCTGATCCAGGTCACACCCAGCCCTGACTCCAGTTTCAAGGAAACCCTTCACACCGTACTCCCTCTGTCCCTTGTTAAGCTTTTTATGGCTGGCAGGGCTATTTGTGGGTGCTGGTGCTGGCTCTCCGCAGGCTGGGCTGAACTCAGCCATTTCCCCCTGCCTGCTTTGTGCCTCCTGCTCTGCCCCTTAACCTCTCGCCTTTCTCAGCGTTCTCCTCCTCACCTTGTTCTCTGCACAGATCCCTGAGGTGTGAGAGGCCCCTGCTTGGACATTGTTGTCCCTTCAGGCAGCCAGCACAGCCCAGCGCCCCATGCCATCCCTGGGCAGGGAGCCCTGTACCTCCTGTGGCCTGTAGCCTTCCCTGTGCCTGCTGCAGGCAATTCCCAGCTTCAGGAGCTCTGGTAGAGCCCTGTTTCAAGGTGCTGCAGCCCAGCTTTGGCCTCATGCTGTCCATTGCCACTGGCAGCTGGGAGCAAGAGCTGCAGGTTTTGGAGATGGCTCCCTCACCCCACAGCCCAGCCCAGGACGTGCTCTCCCTCCTGCTTGGTGGGTTTAACCAGTGGATTTAACAGTCTCCAAACATCTGGAGTTGTAAAGCCCTGAAGCTGAACAAAACCTTGCCGTGTTTCTGGGGTGAAATTCCAAAGTTCTGCTTGGGAACAAGGATCTGACTCCTTTTTCTGCTCAAGCATCACATCCCACCACCAAGGCATGAAGTGATGCACTGGCCTTGGAGCTCTCCATATTGTGCAGTGCCCCTTGCCCTTTCATTCCAGGGTACAGGGACTATTATTAGACCTCTCCTGCTGGGGCCGGATCCATAACAACAGCAAAACACACTCAACAGCCCTGCTGGGCTTTTAAAATATTTACAGTGTAGGATGGTTTACTGAAGAGGGGGGCCTGGTAGAGCACAAAGACAGAAGCACCAGGATTTCTGTGCTCCCTGTGGGTTTGCTGTGAGGTTTCCTGCTGGGAGAGTCGCATCCAGCGAGGAGAAAAAAATATCCCGTAGGGCTGAAGCCAGCACTTGAGGTCAGGGGGTTTCCACCAACTGTCTGACAACATCCAGATGGAATTTCAGCAAATTTTCCACTGGGTCTTGTCTGGGAACATGCGTGAGGGGCTGTACACCAGAGAAGAAGGGCTCTGTAATGGTGTTATTGGGGTATTTTGTAATCGTGCCATAAAGACCTCGTTACGACCCCCATGCACCAGAGCTCAGATCCATGGCCAGAAACTGAGCTGAAGATGCAGCTGAGGATGAAGATGCTCCTGTTGGGAGCCCAGGCTGGCTGCAGCAAGCTGTGCAAGGCTGGTGACAGGGTCAGCACCAGACACAGAGCTCCCCTGCCTTCCCTTTGGCTCTGTGTTCTCCACAGCGTGGTGGTGATGGGTCTTGCTGGCGAGAACTGGTGTGCCCCAAACTGCTGAGCTCTGGGTTTCCTTGCTTGGTGAGAAAGCAGGCAGGAGCAGGGCAGCAGCCTGATCTCCTGGGCCCACGTGTGTCCATCTCCTGTGCTGAGCAGCTCCTGTCCAGGTGAGAACAGCACAGAAAAGCCTCACCAGACTCCAGTGGTGAAGAGACATCTTCAAGTAGGGTCCGGCACATCCGTATTTATGGAAGGTTTTTGCTGTGGGATTCCTTGTAATAACTCTTCACCCTCAGGCTCTTACACTAAATATGATCAATTCAGCCAGGACAGACATCACAGCTGCTCCAGCCACTGCAATGGTTTTGCAGGAGCAGAGCTTCAAGCATTCTCTAGGACTTGCTGGAAAATTTTAATTCCTTTAGGAGGAGAGTAGATACAGCTGAGGTTCAGTGTCCACAAATAGTTCCCTTCTTTTCATTTGGCCTGGTTTTACCGTATAAAGATCATTTAATGCCTGTAGAACTGATAACCAATTCCTAAGCCCCATGTTTAAGATTAGGCTCAGACTGACTTCTTTATGACTTCACAAACCTTGTACTTAGCTCTGCCAAGCTCCCCAAACTTCTTCCCCTCCCTCCTGGCTTTCAGCACACCCCCAGGGCCCCCACTGCAGAGTCCCCACGTCCCAAGGCACCCCCTGCTGTCCCACATGCTCACAGCCACTGCCGGACGTAAGAAACGGTCCAGACAGATTTCAAAACCACAGCCAGCCCTTGGCATCGGGGCAGGGCGAGTCTTGTGTGCTCTGCTCTGATCCCAGGGGAGAGGGGAGCTTGAGGGCAGCAGGAGGGCAATGCCCAGCCCCAGCAGGCTCCTGTCAGCATCAGGAGGTGTGGGTGATGGAGGGAGAGAGATACCTGTCCGTCCGTCCATCCATCCATCCATCCATCCATCCATCCATCCATCCGTCCGTCCGTCCGTCCATCTGTCCATCCACCAGGAAGGCAGCCCAGTGCCCAACTCTGGCCATGCAGTGCTGCCAGCTTGCACCCCCCTGCCTGGAGCAGGCAGCACCCCTCTGTCAGTTCCCCCCCAAGGCACGGGTGCTGAGAATCTGTTCCAAAAATCCTCCACCATGGGCAAAAAATCACTGTTTGGTGGAGCCCCTCTGCTCCTCCCTCCCCTCACCACCAAGCCTTGATGCAGCTTAAGCCTCTTCTGCAGCTTCTAGCTAAGTTGATTAATGGAAATAATTGGTCTCTTTGTGCATCTGGAGACAGTTGCCGTGACAGCAGTTGTATTTTTGTTTTGTTCCCAGGTCGAGCTTGTTTTTCCCATCTCTCAGCTTCAAGGTGCTAATGAGTCTGGGCACTCTGGTTTCCCGCACCTCAGAAAGGCACATCCCTCTGACAGTGGGGTTAAGGCAGCCCCAGCAGGCCTTTAGGACATGGCAGGCTGGCACCTTTGTCCCTGCCCATTTCTCACCCCCTCAGGGCAGGCTGGCCCTGGGTGGACACAGTGCTGTGGCTTCTGCATGGCAGAGAGAAGAGATCTAAATCCCTCGTGTCCACCCAGAGCAGCCATGAGCACCCACAGGACCCTCTGTCCCCTGCAGGGACCCTTTCAAAGCTCTAAGGAGTCTGGGCCTATGAGTCCCTTCCCCATTATTTTCATTTTCTCACAGCTTCTTACTTATTTGCCTTTATGTGTCAACATATTTTTTACACAAACAACAGTGTGGAAGATCTGCTAGTTCCTGAAGTCACAAAGCAGACAAAGCACAGAGCAGTGACCCCTCAGCTACAGAAGTCCCACAGCTGCTGTGGCAGGCATGTCCCATGTGCTCTCCCTGCCTGGGATATGCAGTCACCCTATCACACCCAGGCCAAGGGGTGAATTCCTGTGCAATGGGCATCCCCTCCAGGCTTGGGTTCCCTGCCTTCCTCCAGATTGTTCATGAAGAAAAGTCCCAGCTGGACTCCACCTCAAAGGCAGGAGAGTCCCCAGTAGTGCCACAGCTCTTCTGATCACTGAGGCACCGACCTCTGAGCGAACACCATCTTCTAAAACCCCACCTGAATTCCTGGCCCAGGGATGCTCGACCCCAGCACAAGCTCCCCAACACCTCGCAGGCTTCCCTGGGTAAGGAGAGGTCAAACACGTGCTGAGGGGATGCAGCTGGGGCTATTTTCTAGCACAGCTGCCCTTGTCACATATAAGAGAAAGGCAAAGCCGCAGCAGCCTTTGATGGTGTAGCTCTGTCTCTGGGTTGGGAGAGACCTCTCTACAAGGACAGAGGTAAGCAAGGGTGAGTCCTTATTTTTATGCCTAAAATGAAACAGAGCTATTTAGTCCAGCTTGTCTTTGTCATCTGAGGAGCTGAGCTCTGCTGCTGTGGGAAAGCAGTGCTTGCGTGACTGGGGAGAGGAGCTGAGCTTGGAAGAGGAGCTGTGAGGGCTGTAACTGGGCAGGTTTGTCTGCTGCTGCTGCTTGAGGAGCTTTGCTTGGGGATGCTCTGCTCAGTACAGGGCGCCTGAAGCTGAGAGCCACCTGCCTTGGCTCTGCCTCAGGGAGGCTTGCACCATCCCACGGGAATTTGCATCCAGCATCCACAGAGTCCTCCTGGCTCAAAGCAGAGCAGAGAAAGGCTGTGAAGCCTCCTGGGGTGCAAGAGCCCTGGCAGCTCCCAGTGCTGCCTAAAAATAACCAGGACACCTCTTAAGCGTGTCAGTACAAAATGAAGCTGATTAGCAAAACCAGGCTTAGCTCTGCTCCCTGGAGCTGTCTGCCCTGTGTGTCTGCTCCACTGCAAAGAAAGCCACTGCTGGGCCCCCACGCTGGGACAGGGACAGCACCTGGGGGGGAAGGGGGGTGGGGGAGATCTGTCCTTGGTGGCTGGGATGGTGCTATTGGTGTTTGCAGTACAACAAAAGGGAAGTGTTGGGGTTCAGAACACACTGACAGTGAGGCGTGGCTCCATGGCTTCTGTCACCCAATGGAATCAGGAGCCCCTTTGGCTGTGCTGCCCTGCTGGGACCCCTGTCTGGGCAGGGAAAGCTCTGCACTCCTCCTCTGCTGAAGATTTCTGAGACACATGCAACATTTCCTTACAGCTGTGCCAGGTGACAGCAGCTCCTGACCCTTCCTGCAGGCAGGGTGAATCCTTGTGCAGAACTCCCCAGGGATGTGTCATCTAGACCTGAGCTGGAGTGGTGCTCCAGACGTGCCTCTAGCACTACCCTGGGGATCCTCAGTGATCATTATCAGCTGTAGTCTCAGGAAAGGGAAAGCTCCTGATAAAATCAATTGCTAAATATTTCATGGTCTGCTGAAGTGCAGCCTGGGCGTAGGAGGACAGGGGTGTCTCCAGCACATGTGGGGAAGATGCTGAGGTAAGAAATGAACTGCTCTGAGGGATCTGCAAGAGGAGGGATGTCTGTGTGCACCGGAGTACTGAGATCCTGCCCTGCAGAGCTCACACAAAGCAACCCTGGAAGCTCTGTGCAAGGGACAGCACAGGAACAAGGGAGAGCAGTGCCATGATCTGAGGGGATGCTCTGAGTGCACGAGCCACAGGTGAGACCACAGAGAGGAGTTGACATTTATGCAGGAGCTGTGCAGGGCTGAGCTTTGGGGGTTCCCTGAATCTTGCTGGGCTGACTCTACACACAGAACAGAACTCGCTTCTATCATTCTGTACAGGCAGACAACATCCCTGTGCAAAGCACGTGGATTTAGCAGGATTTGCACAGCACATCCCCATGGAGCACAACTGGCACTGGGGCTGCTTGGAGTCAGAGCTGCAACGAGGACACGGCTGTGAGATGGATAATACAGCAGGAAAGTCATTATGGCAGAATTGTCGGTATTTTTTTCCTCTTAGCAGCTTTCTAGCATCTAGTAATTCAGAATACAGAAGGAGGTCAAGTGATTCAATGCTACAGGAAGGAAAAAACTCATTTCTGTTTGTAATATTTCCCTGTGAATAAAAGCTTTATCAGCCATAGGGTGAGTCCCTACCTGATTTAGAGGACTTTCCTTCTGGACATGACTTCAGACACGCTTCATGCACAGCAGGACAACAGCTTCTGGGAAAGAAGAAGAAGAAAAAAAGTAAGAAAACATTATCTGTGCTTGTTTTGGGAAGCATAAAGCTCAGCTGCTCTTCCCACTCTCTGTGACCAGGACAGCAGAGCGCTGGCAGCGCTCTCAGACTCAGCTGGAGCCTGGCTTGGAGGACTCACCAGCCCAGGGGCTGTGGGATGCTGTGTTCACATGGCACCTCCTCAGGAAGGATTGTGCTCGTGGACTTGGACTGTTGTGTTGAAGCACACACAGAGTCCAGCTGGGCTGCACACAGAAATCCTCTTTGGTTTTGCTTCTTTCTCTGCTCTCCCACAGGTGCTGGGAGAATTGAGACAACTCATGTCCTGACCTGCACTGCAGGGACCAGCAGCTGCCTCCAGACTATAAATGAATATTGGTTTGCAGCTCTGCTGCCCTTTAAAGAAATGAAACTCCCATATCAGCTCCTCTGAGGTGAAAGGGGAAGTTTAATCTGGTTCTGGTTGCTTTGCTGGGTCTGTGTCCAGCTCCTTGGGTCTCTGCTGTCTGTGCACAGCTGACCCTCCTCCCGCTGTCCCCAAGCACTGCTCAAACACATTTCCTCTGGGGCCTCAACATCTGTGGGTGCTCTGCAATCCCCTGACCTGCAGAGCCCAGCCAACAGGACACTTGCTTATTTTAGCAGCTGTTTCAGCTTTCAGACTATTTTGGAACATCATGGACTGTGTTTTTCCCTTTGTCCCAGGGACAAATGTTAGCAGAACAGAAATCAAGAGATGAGCCACTTAACCATATAAGCAGCAGCTCATCCAGCAATTCATCTGTCTGGTCCATCTGGGCTGAGTAGCACTGCGACTGCAACTCCTTCCCATCATCGTCCAAACTGGGACAGATCTACAGCCTTTCACTTTATTTTTTTGACCCACTTTCAAAACTTTGTATTTGGAGCCGACTACTTGCTGGCTGTGGCCCTGCTTCAAGGACAGGGCACTTGCTGCTTTGTGTCAGTTTGCCCATCTGTTAAATGGAGCTATTAATACTCCCTCCCCCTGTTAGATGCTTCAAATATTTTAAAGCGCTTTCAGCTCTGCAGATGACAGGCTTGCAGAAGTGGAAAATGCTAATTATGATCATGACAGGAGCTAAACAAAGACACAGGGATTTAACAATAAACTTTTGTTAGTCTTAACCCCATTTATAGCAAAGTGCTTACTGGAAACATTGGACCGGAAAAGAAACAGTATTCCCACAACTCTGGGAATATGCATTGCCCTTTTCGGGCACCAAACAAGCAAACAAAAGCAGGAAGGAAGAAACAGCTTTGGAAATCCACAAGTCTTTATTTTCCTCCTTTGCCTTCCTGCCCTGGCTTGTGGGTTACGCTGCCCAAACAGTTAAACCTCCAGCACTTCAGCAGTGTTGCAAAATATCTCAAAACATGTGGGCCTCTGCCAAGAGATGCTTAAAGTAAGCTGTAGCAGTGATGCTCTGAAGTAGAAGTTGTCACTGAGCAGCCCTGTTTGTGATGGGACATGATGGGAAACCCCCATTTTCTCTCTCAAAAAACAGCTGATTTTGGGAACGAAAGCTCTTTAGCAGCTGGTATTGGGTTCCCAACCCTGCAGGCCTGGCTCTACCTCGGTGTTTCTCCCCACAGCCCTTGCTTGGGCATGTGGAGAGTGCAGGTTTGAAGCTGACCCCCCTGCTCCATCCACAAAGGCTCATCCTCTTCTGGCTCACCTGGTCCTGCTGCTCCCAGGGTGATGGGCAGAGCTCCAGAGGCCCCTCAGCACAAAGGCCAGGCTCTTTGGAACTTTAATGGTGGCACACGGATTGGTGCTGCCTAAGGATGGGCTACAGTGATTTTGTTTTGTAATTTAGTCCTGAACACATGAAGGGGCCCTAGTGGAAATGTTCCTTGGCTAGATCAGCATCCATACCCCATCAGGAATGAATTACAAGGGCATCAGCATAGAATTATAGAATCGTTGAGACTGAAAAAGTACTTTAAGGTCATCAAGTCCACCACTAAGCCATGGCCCCCAAGTGGCACATCCACACATCTTTTTAATATCTCTACTGCTTCTGTGGGCAGCCTGTTTCAGTGTTTGACAACCCTTTTAGTGAAGAAATTTTTCCTGATATTCAACCTAAACATTCCCTGGTGCAGCTTAAGACTATTTTCTCTTGTCCTATTCAATGTGCATGATTGCACATGTTTGAGGTTCAGATTCCCTCCATAGTGATCAGCTGTTACCCAAAAGGAGCAAACACATGAAACAACCTTAGTTCTCTCAGCACTGTTTCAAAATGAATGCACGTTCCAAAAAAACACACCCCAGAATGTTTTTTTGGCAGCATTCAGGACTATTCTACACAACAGCTGTTGTGGTGCTGCTTTGATCCAGAGAGGAAATCCTTCCTAGTTTCAAGCAAGGTGATGGCAGCAGAGAGAAGGTTGTTCTTGTGTCTCTTGGCTGCTGGGTAAACAACAGGCTGCATGCATGGCTGAGCAGGGCAGCAGCCTGGGTCCTCCCAGAGCAGCCAGACGGGCTCATTTAGTGCCCTGTCTCCAGCAGCAGCTGGCACCCTCGCTTCAGAGGTACAAGAAAACCTCTAATTGTAATGGAATGCTTTTCATAAGTCACTAATGACTGTGAACCAGGAGGTGTTATAATCCTTACAATGCAATATCCTCTTAATCATAGCCAGGATTGTTTTGTTACCGAGATAACTACCTGAGATCCATTAAAATGCCTTCAGAGCTCTTTGCTCCACCGGCATCTCATGGCAATGAGCACCACAGATTAATTACACTTTGTGGAAACAGTAATTCCAGTAAAGTTGGTGACGCTCTGGTGGGGATATGTTTGGTTTATGACATCACTGCAAATATCAACAGAAATGGCATTTTGGCGCCCGCTGGGGAGTTCCCCAGGCAGGGCTTGTGACCGGCACTGTGCCTGCACGGAGGAGCTGTGCAAAGAGCACCCGGCCTCTCTGGGCTCTCCTGGGAAGGGAAGTGCTGGGGAGCTCGCTGTGGAAACCAGAAATGACTGGGGTAAAGTACATATTCCCTCAGGCTCAAAGAGAGTGAGAGTTTTGAAGCAGGGCCCAGGGCAGTTCATAGTCCAACTGCTGTTCTTCCTGCTCGTGCTGCAGGTTCCAGGCAAGGTCTGGGGTGATCTCAACCTGTCTAACTGCCACCACGAGGAGCCTGGGACAAGGCCCAAGGGACACCTGAACCTTCCCTTCTCCCTGGCTGCTGCCAAGCCTGGGGAGCACCTTCCCTTATGACTTGTCTTTTTATAGTTGTGAGCAAAAGCAGTGTGCTTTTTCCTCTCTCATCCTCTCTAAAATGGGTGTCATGATGGAAAGCTTATTTTCCAGTTCCGTCCATATAAACAGCTTTGGTGACATTAAAGAAACTCCTAAGGGTGTGGAGAAACAACTGCAATGTGAAAATGGGAGCGATCAGAACAGGGTAACACAGGCAAACAAAAAGCCAGGTTGAAGCTTCTGTTGTTGCTTATGGCTTTGTAGGTTCACCCCCATTCTGCCACAGACCTGTGTGAGCCCAGGGAAATCATCTGCTTTGTGTGAGGCCAATGTAAAATAGGAATGATGCTGGTGCTCAGGTGCCCAGACAGGCCGGAGGCATTAATGTGCAGTAGTGTGCTGCAGGAACTGGCTCTGAAATGTGGGAGATCAGGAAATGTTAGCAGCTTGGAAAAAGTCTTCCATAGTTATTTTGGGTGGCAAGGTTGTGTGCCTGTGGGTATTCATCTGAGTGGGGCCAAAACTATATTGATTTTTCTTTGGAATGAGAGGAAAAAACAAAACTCCCCATCCTAGCTCATCGTGAGCCTGTACACCCCTCAGAATCAGCCACGGGGCACAGAAGTGCCAGGTGGTTGGAAGATGCACAGCTGTGAACATTCCTGGTTTCCTCTCCTCGTGACCAAGCTGCCTATGTACTGTAGATAATGGTCTCCAGTTCTCTGAGGCATCTGAGTCTACACTCCATGGAAAGTGTCCCCCAAAATGACAGGGGACAGGGGTGCTCACAACCCTGTGGAACTCTGAAGGAATCAACGCTGTGTTCTGTGCCCGAGGTACATTAAGCTCTGTTGGTATATCCATGTCTATAAATGGCCATTTAACCTACACCTGCATTATAATCAAATACAGCCACTGGGGATCACTTCATGGATCCTTCTTTCTTAAACATCATCCCTCACATGGGCTGAAAGGTGGCAATTTCCTACCTGGGTGGCCACACATTAGCAGGGCGGCTCATTCCGGCCAAGAGTCCCTGAAGCCAAGCAGTGCCCCGTAGGAACCAAGCCAGGCACGCTGAGCAAACAGCCTGGAGCTCGAGGGGCTGTCACCATCGGGGAGCCTCAGCCACCCAACCGAGCCGTAGCCACCGCACAAATCCTCCTTCACCCTCGCCCCGTGCTCACCGACCCCAGCTCGTCCTCCTGCTGGTTTGAGTCACCAGCACAGCCACGCAGGGCATTGCTCTGGGCTCACAGCTGTACTCGGCTCTGGATCTGCAGAACCCTTTACCCCTTCCAAGCAAAGGGAAATTTCCCAAACACGCCTTTGGGGCCAAGGCATTACATGCATGTGAAAGCTCCCCACCAGCTGCTTAGGGGAATCCAGAGAGAGGGAAGACGCACAGCTTCGAGGTGGAGGAATTTGCAAAGCCTCCTGAGAATACCACCACACAGCAGTTCTTTTTTTATCCCAAGTCTTTGCCTTTTCAAACATTTGCTTGGAAAGCCGGATGCCAGCAAGTCTCGGAGCCTGCTCCTGCTCTGAAAGCTCTGCTCGTGCCCGCAGCTCCGAGGGGAGTCCCGGGCAGCCCCACGGCTCCTGCCATCCCGAGGGATGGGTTCGGCACGGCCCCGGGTGCCGGTCCCGTTCCCGTGCGAGCACGGAGCACCCCCCGCGCTCCGAGGGATTCCCTCCGGCAAACGGCTCCGAATAACCGGACACATGCTGGAAATGAGGCCAGAAATCCCCACGGGGGTCACTGATCCACGGTCCTCTGCGATTTCTATCCTCTGAGTCTGCTCTCCCTGCTACCCCTTCGCGGCGAGCGCTGAACCGCGTTATTTCCCGAGCGGAGGAGCAGCCACCTCCCTGCCATCAGCCTGCGAGCGGCTTCCCTCTCCCAGCAGCACAAAAACCGGGATGCAGCTCAGCTTTTTCAGCCCGTGGTTTGCCGGCAGCAAGCCCCTCGCCGCTCGCAGTCGGGTGGATAAAAGTTCACCGTATCTCCGAACAAATCCCCTCCTCGTGGCGCGGCCGTGGGCACAGCAGAGGTCCCGGCCGCCCTCCCGGGCAGGTGTCCTCGTCACCCACCGCCCCAGCCCCTCGCCCCCGCCGCAGCGAGCGCAGCCCTACTTACAGCCCCGGCCCCGCCGCTTCCCGGCTCCCGAGCCCCGCGGTCCCGCCGCCGAGGGACGAATCGCGGCTGGATTACACCGTCCTGCCCGCCGTGGCCAGCAGCCAAGCCGGCCGGGAGCCTCGCAGCCAGTTTCAGACTTGCAGTTTCCTTCAACTGGGAGCTGCTAAATGAAGTTGCACTTGTGGGGCCAAGGGGCGTGTTCTCCTCCCCTCGAGTCAGTCCCTGCCTGCTGTAATCCAATGCTCTGCCCGATGATGTCAAGCAGCTCCCGCTCGGCTCCTACCTTACAGTCGGCAGGAGGGATCCGTTTCCTTTTCACAGGGATCTTTGTTTAGCTTCGGCTTGTAACCCCATCCCCCGGCAGCTGCGTGTGTCCGAGCATCCTCGCTTCGATGCTCAGGGCTGGGGCTTCTGCTGCCGGCTGCTCCCCCCGGTTTCTCCGGCACACCGCTCGGGATGCACGTCCCACCTGCGTCCCACCCTTTGTCCTCTCCACCAGGGCCTGGCCAGAGACACCATCACACCCCGTGCAGCCTGAGCAATCCTCCAGGTGTAGCACCGTGAAAGTGCCTCCCGAGAAAAACCCATGTGTTGTCTTGGAGTGCTTCTCGCTGCACTGACTCCCATGGAGTAAAACCCAGCAGTAGCTCAGCTCCTGCGTGCCAGCTGTATTTGGGGGTGAAGTGCAGAGCTAGCTGGTGACAGCACCTGGGTTTAAGGGGGCAGGTGCTAAGGCAGCACCCCATTTAAAACACACACCTTTGTAGCCACCCTGCTGCATGAAACACACCCTGGTAGCCCTCACTGAGCTCGAGGTCACTACAGAAGAGGAAATTCTGGATGTTTTTGGTACCACACGGACTGAGGAATGTCCCTCTGGCTGGCATCACCTCCTGGTGTCCCATCAGCCTTGCAGACCCCACCGGGTGGCTGAAACCAAACAATCAAGGTGATTGCAGTCGTCCTCTGTGCTCGATCTCCTGCCTGGCCCCAGCAGTGTGGGGGAAGGTGTGTGAGCACACAGGAGTGTGCACAGCGCTGCCTGCTCCTGCCTGAGCACCGCTGGAACGGGCTCACTGGTGGTAATGGCTTTGCTGAGACAGTGAAAGATTTGCTCCATCCCTGCTGTAAGAACAGTCAGGTCCTCGCAGCTCAACTGGGGAACACAAAGGGTGTTTGCCAAGGAGTGGATCCACTCACCACTCGTGCTAGGCAATTTTTGATTCAGGTTGCATGCAAAGTGAGCAGTGTGAGCCAGGAGGGCTTTCCCAACCCACAAGCACCAGACAGACACAGAAATGGCATCTCTGCATTCCTGCAGCTCTCCCATGACAGATGGGACCCAGAGCCACCCAGTGCCAGGTGAAGAGCACCAGCCTCTCCTCCCACCCCGGCACCACCCTGCACACTTGGACCTTTTCCGCCTCTGTTGCCATCACCACCTCCAGCCAGAATCTGTGTGTGCCCAAAAACGTGGTGGTTTCTGTGAAAGATACCCACAGGATCAGAGGAAGAGATAAAAACACCAACAACAGCAGCTAGCAGCACAGGAAACCCCCTGATGACAATACTGAGGCACAGATGAAGGGGAGTGGACCTCAGTGTAGCAAAACACACCCATACTCAGTGCATCCCTAAACCAACTTTGTGCAGCCTCCTGACTCAATTCAGTTTTAGTTGAAAAGCAGCCCCAGGAAGCCCACTTGATTTCCTGAGATGCATTACCTGGCAGAACTCATCTCTCTCCAGCCGTTTTGAGTCACACATTGCTGCTGCTCACCCAAAAGTAGCAGTGAGGGATTTACCACAATGCCCTGCCTGTCTGCATGAGATGCCAGGGAGGGAGGAGGGCTCTGCTGTGCTGAGGGCCAGCACAGCCTCAGGAGACTGTTGTGCTGGTCTGGCCAAGCCTGCAGTTTTCCCTTTACTCCAGCTCACATTTGAAAAGGATCCAGAAGGTTACAGCTTCACACTAACGCTTGGACCGGAGTGTTTGGAGGCCAGCTCTGGTAAGGATGCAAGTGCTACACCAGTTACCCAGGCATGTCCTGGGCAGAACGCGGCCAGTGCCATTACAGAACAGACAACAAAGAACAATGGCAACAGCCAAGTCCTTTGGAAAGCCAGGAGCTCAGTGTATGTACTTCTAAATTAAGACATGTCATGTCTTGCTCAAAGCTCCCAATGCTGTGTGTGGTCCTGGAAAAAAGCCCCCAAAGCATTTACCACAAAGTCCATCCTTTTCTATCCACACTTGTGTGTCCTTACAGTGACTTTCTCATCTAGCACCATCTCCTACAGGGACTAGTCAAACATTTTCCATCAAAACTTTTTTAAGTAAAAAATGCAGTTTCAGTTTTTTTTACAGACTGTATTCTTTTTTTCACAAGCAGGAGAAGGGGTGGCAGTCCCAAGATGCCAAAAAATTTGCCTGAAATCTTAATATATTATGATAAAAATGAATGGCTTTCAATGTATTCAGATTTCCTGCTCTTAAGCAAAAGCTGACATAATACACCCTAACTTCTAGCTGATGCTCGTGCTCATCCTGTCCTGTGCTGCTGCTTTGTCCACCGTAAGACGTTCATCCCGAGGTGATGGGCAGATGTCAGAGCTGCCTGGCGTGGCTCACCCTGTGTGACACACGGTGTCACAGCCTTGAGCTGACTGACTCAGCTGCAGCCACAATCAGCCTTTAGTGGCTCCTGCTTTACTCAGACGTTTGTCTTTGATGGGTGTGTGTCCGTCTGCCTCATCCTGTGCTGTCCTGCGTAGTCCAGGATCGATGGTGATGCCATTACCACTCTGGACGACTGGAGGTTTGGCTCTGCTGCTTTTGACCTTGCAGCTGGTCTGCAGTGAACTGTGAATTTTTTAGTTCTGTGCCACAGAGGGGGATGCAGAGAGCACTGCCCCGGGGGAAGGATGGTCTTGTGCTGGCTGGCAGCCCACACTGTGAGTGCCACCTTCACTACTCTGGTGCCACATGGAGAGCACGGCTCAGGGAAGAACAAAAAGCTGCCCTGCAGGTCGACTGCCAACCTTTAGCTGGAAGAGGGACAAAACCAAAGCAGTCTTAGAGGGCAAATGTCAGAATGAAGCGAGAGTGTCCCCGAGGGTGCAATGAAGAAGCCCAGCCCCGAAGCAGCGGTGCCGTGCTGGACTGCACGCTGCCTGCCCCAACAAGGAAAGCCACCAGCACAAAGGACACTCCGGGAAACTCTGGAGCCCGAGGAGACGGGCTGTCACTTCAGAAGGACCTGACCTGCCTCTGACCCGAATGTTTTTGCAGCCTGAACCTCGCTTCCCCGAGCAGCCCGTGCTGCCAGGGTTAGAGCAGCGCTGTGGCAGCCGCTGATGCCGCACGCAGCCTCCCCACGTAGGAGCAGCTTCCCGCTGCATTTCCCAGGCACCGAGGTCTCCGTGTCACTTGATGTCATCGAGATTGCAAGGAAATGTGGAATGGCACAAGATACTCATGGAAAAAATGGGACAACCTGTTGTTTTTTTTTTCCAGACTTCCTCCCATAAAATAAATACTTTAAATAAACTATTTTTGATCCAACAAAACCCTTACAGAACATATTTCACTGATGTGCTGGGCTCCCCAAGGCAAGAATGGATATCTTAAGCCATCAAATAACAGCTTCACTTGGCGATTCATGAGAAGTGAAACCAACAAGTAAAAGCAGCTTTAGTGACAAGCCACTCTTTCTGCTGTCAAGGGAGGGACAGAGTTTGCTGTTGATTAGGGAAGAGAGAGTGGGTGTTGGGATGTCTGAATTAATTACCCAGTGTTCAGACCCATTTTGTTTTTATAGAAGTTGCTCATCCAGAAAGGTTCAACAAGTGAAACACAAAAAATCTTGTAATGAGGCTAAACTCATTAGTGACCCCCCTCCAGGGTCACCCTATTAAGGGGCAGGGTTGAGGAGTTGAGCAGGGCTGTGGGGAGCCCCTCTGGGCACTGGGACCGTGGGGACACGGTTGTGGCTGCTGGCATGGTGGCTTTGTGCAGGGCTGGCATTCCAGCAGGGCAGAGCACACTCAGAAAACTGTTTACTTTGAGTAAAGCTATTTTTAGTTGCACTAATCTGCAGAGATGATAAAGCTTTTCATTGCGAAGTGAGTGGCTGTGCTTTGCTTCTGGGCAATTTCACTCCACGAGCTCATCCCTTCCCCCTTCCCGGCCACTTCTTTCCACTGACCTTATCTCCTCTGCCCCTGTGCCAAACACCTCCAAAAGGTTTATCCCAACTAGATAGCTGGGAGTCTCAGCCCAAATATTTTTTTTCCCTAGGGAATGTTTTCAGTTTAGAAAATAAATGAATTTTGTGTTTAATAATCCCCAAAGCCTAGCTCCAAGGCTTTGCTTCCCATCATGGACATTCACCCTCTCATTTTTCATTTCTGCAAAATCCCTTCTGTCCAACAGCTCTTGCAAAAGAAGTCACTTGACAGCAAAAGAAATAAGTCACTTGACAATTACCTCTTTGCAGCTGCAACAAACACAAGCGGATCTCCAACTCGGATGTCATGGCAAGCCAGAGTCTCCAGGCGGTGACAGACTGCCTACACCACGTTTTTCCCGAGGGGTCCCACAGCCCGTTCCAAAGTCCCGCACCCTCTCTGTAAGAAGCACTTTACCTGCTGCTGATAGGAGCAAGCGCGGCAGCTGGTTCAGGGCACAAAGGCTACAAAACACGCATGAATCCTGCTTGGTCAGGGGTTTGTTTGTCTAGGGGACTCCAGAAGCTTCTCCAGTGTAAACCCACAAAGGTCACACATCCAGCACATGCTTCATCAGAAAATCATCCCTTGTGGTAAAAGGTTTCTTGTCCGGGACACAGCGTGAATAACGTCTCTGTCGGCTCAGTGTGTTCGTGGGGGGAGGAAGAACAGGCAAGTATTAGTTCAATAAGTTCATCCTGCTTGCTAGGAAGGGTCAGATGTACAGAAAAAGCTAAAAATGATTGTCAGGATGAGAAGGTGCATTAGGGGAGGTATTGCTTAAGCTAATCATGACTGACTGCTCGGGTGTTACTGGCAGGGAAGCAGGAGATGTCCTGAGATCCACAAACAGATACTCCTTCCCTTTGTCCCTCTGATTCTGACAGAGAACGTAGCTGGAAGAAATCAAGGAACAGGCTGGGTTGGCAGCTGTGCTGCTCCCTTTTGAAGAGCTAAGGAGTTTGCTGATAAATGAGAAGCAAACAGTCATCTCTGTCAGTGTTTAATACATGTCAGAGCCACCCAGCCAACAGATGATTGTTCACCGGTGGTTGGCAACCAGACAAGGATTCCTATTGCCCATGTGCAGCAGACAAGTAAATATTTTGATTCCAACTTGTGCTCTCAGCTAAATGGGCTTTTATATGACTTTATTCCACAAAGTCTGCAGAGAGGGCTCCTGCTCTGGAATAGTGGGGGATCCAATTCGTGTTATTAATCCTCTGTGTGAGGCAAAGGACTGCGATCTTCAGGCTTCACCATATACATTTGTGCTCTCCCTATGACTGGGAAAAAAATGCAGCCTAACCTCTTGTTAAGATTCCTTGCTTTCCACGTTGGTTGATTAAGGGAGTACGTGTAACCAGACGCTTTCTTGTGCAGCAGCTGGCCACTGCCACAGGCAGGATGAGTCCAGCAGGGCTGCTCCTGTGTCCTGTGCTCTCTCTCCCATGCCCTCAGACATGCTGCCATTTATCTACTCTAGCTCTTCCCGAGGCCACAGACCCTGAGGTCAGGGAGGTGCAGCATCACTGTGACTTTGTCTGAGAGCAGCAGGAATTCAGGGTGCTCCATGAGAAAAACTCTGCGTTCTGGTCAGAGAACAAAATATTCTGTTTGTGCCAACAGCGTACATGAAATAAAAACAGGGTTTGGCTGGTGACCTGGGAGCACCTCACTGGGGCCCTGAGCAGAGCCCCCTGCCCCCAGCACTGGACTGGCAACATGCTCTGGGTGTCAGGTGTTGCCCAGGTGTGCAGTGGCTGACACAGGGAGCTGTAAGATGGGGTGACAGGGCTCCCTGGCATGTTGGGTGGCCCAGGGAGGGGCTCTGCCACCCCAGGGTGGACACAGCGATGAGGGAGCCCTGTTCTTCCTTCCCAGCTGTGGGCAGAGTAGACTGCTGGCTGCTGGGGGAATGCAGGATGCTGTGGGGCATGGATTTGCCAGGAGGCAGAGACACCAGTTCTCAGTGAGTTACACCAGTGTCTCAATCCGAGATTCCTGCCCCTTCCCTGCTGGAGCAGTACATCCTAAAGCATATCCTCAGAAATCTTATTCCTTTAACTAGCCAAGAAAGACAAAGTTAAAGGAAAAGAGGTGCTTGTACCTCTGGATTTGTCAGGTGCCTGGTGGAAGGACAGAAGTCTAAATGACAGCTACAGAGACAGATTTTCACCCAGCCCAGAACATTAAACTTGTCTGCTCTGTTGCTGGCAGCTCCTCCATGGCCACCACAGATGGATGGCTCGATGCTCTCATGGGTCTGTGCCAGCAGACAGACCTTCCTCACCTAATCATGGCCAGCCTCACTCCCTGCTGCTTTGAGAAGTATTTTATGTACTGCTGTTTATGTCATGACTATGGTTATGGTTATTCCAGGATTTCCAGTTTTCAAAGGGTTCTTCTTACTATATTTCTTCCAGATTCTTACTTTCTCCCAAAGTTGGGCTGGGTTTTCTTGGACAGGTGTAAAATTTTAATTTTTATGCAGGATTATGGCTGTTTGGAGACAGAGATAAATGTTTTCATACAAACCCTGTTGCCATCCACTTGTGGATTAAATAATTTCTCCTTATAACATCTCTGAAGCAATTGTTTTCAGCTTCGTAAAACTTAGCCTGATAAAATATCAAGGGTCTTTATTCAGATTATCCATTGCAAGAATAATCTAGCAATAGTATTGAAATAGACATAGCTTTCTTGAGCTGTAAGTTAAAACCTTAGCTCCACACAGTCCTGAGTTAGATGTCTCACAGGAAGGTCTTGCAGAAGATTCTTTAGTAAAAGCCACCATCCAGACTGTCTTGGGCCAGAAACTTTCAGACATATTTGATCTAAAATTCTGTGTTTTGGGGCTGGTTCCTTGCCCTCTGAGTGAGAACTAAATGCCAGTCACCACCCAAAGCACCCTTTGCCCAAACTGCTGTGGTGCCCTGCGGCTCCTCACTCACACAACGGTGGTGGCAGTGATGTGACCCGCCAGGTATGCAGCAAGCCATCAGAGTGACAGGTGTGCTGTTATTTCTGTAGGGACAGATACATTTCTCAATTTGAGCCCACTCTGATGTGCTGCCCACCCTGCACAGGCGTGTTCCAGGGAGAAACCTCCACGACACACTGGACACCTGGGGTCACACACTGGACGCCCGAGGTCCCACACTGGACACCTGAGGTCCCACACTGGACACCTGCACGTGTCCCACGCCCGCCCTGGGTCCCAGGGACCGAGCTGCTGACAAGGGGGAGGTGGTACCAATGAGACATTTGCAGAATTGTTCCACAAAAGGGCCTCAGCTCTCCATCTCTATGGCAACCAGCAGGAGATCTTGCAGGTCAGAGGAGGTGCGTGCTCCCCTGTAGCACTCCCTGCTTTCCTGCAGGAGGGAGGGCTCAAACTGAGTGACCACGAGGGAAAATCCACTTTATTGTGGCTAAGAGGCCCTTTTAGTTATTATTTATCAAATTCCCCAGGCACTGTAATTTATCATTAATAATATAATTAAATCTCAGCTGTCTTCAAGGATGAGTTGATCAAGAAGGTAGCCAGCTGGGCATCTGGAAACATTTTTTAATGCCTCTTCATTGCAGGGGAAGTTCATCCCCATCTCTCCAAAAGCTTGACCAAACACACCACTTCTGTCCTGAAGAAAAAAAGTTGCCAGCTTTTCAGTGTCTAAATCAATTTGGGAAGTAAGCCTGCTAGATATTGTGTTACTGGTTAGCAAGAAATCTTATGAAACTGAGAACTAGAATTAATAGAATAACAGACCTGCTTTTTCCATCTTTATTTGCACAATAGAATAACAGACCTGCTTTTCCCATCTTTATTTGCACAAGAGAAAAAAAACAGACCCTTGAATCTACTGGTTTATTAGATAAAATTAAAATGCAAAATTAGAGAAACCTGATAGATTTGATATTGAAATGTTGGATGTTGGAGGGAGAAGTGTGTGATCCCACGTGCGAAAGAATTACTATTTTAGAGTAAACCACTGCATGATAGGGTTCTTTACCCCAGGAAACCATATGGAGGGGTTTGTGTGCTCTGAATTCCATCCCAGTTTGCTGCATGCTGACTTCCTCGTGCAAGCAGGTCATTTTTGGCAAGGCTTGTGGAATATTTACCACTATTTGTTCCACGGTGCTTCAAACTGGGACAGCACCACAGCCCAAACAACTGAGCTGTGCGTGCTGGCCATGGATCTGGGCCAGCGAGAGCCAGGAGCTGGCACTGGCACTGATGGTATCCAAACAAGCCACATTTGGGAAGCAGTTAGGAGTCATCTTTAATCATTCAGCACTTTCAGTTGGGTTCATTTAGTTCCAAGCTGGGTAATTACAGCCTCATTATTTTTCTTTTTACAATGAAGACAAGCCTGCAAGCCAGGCAGAATAATTTCTTCTGCTACTGTTGCCAAGATATGATAGCACATCTACGCCATAAGGAATTTGTCATGGTATCAGTTTTATTAATGGTAAATAATGACTCTTCAGTTAAGCAACATCTTCACATCAGCTACTGCCTAATCATAAAACACTAAGTAAATTTGAAACCTTACAGACAGGTAACTGAGTTTCCCAGTGCCCAGCATGTTTCTTGTTGACCAGCATGTGTCAGGTTTTCCACGTTATTTTTTTTCACTGAAATGAATACCCAGCTACAATCAGACTTTAATTTTAAAACCACAAAAGCTCATCTAAAAATAAGACATCAAAGTTCCCGTGACAGTAAATAGAGGCGAGGACTGAGGGAGCAGTGGTAGATCAGGTGTCAGAGAGTAATTCATCCTGTCTGTCCACCTTCCCTGGCTGCAGGGAGGGCTCAGCTCTTGCAGGGACTGTTCATCAGCCAAAACCCACTGTTAGTGTGGCATGCACTGAAACACACAGGGGCATTGCCTTGATGGATCTTGCAACAAATTGTTTGAAGACTGCAATGATAGAAAAAACATGGTTGAAAAAAAAAGCTTTGAAAAAAAAATATCCACATGATTTGTATTGTGGGCCTATTCAGGCATTGGGTTCTGCACAAGCTCAGGAAAGCAAGGCAGGAAATACAGTTACACCAGCAAAACTTTTAATTAAAAATTTTAAGTTGTCCCGTAGAGTCTGAAGGAACTTCTGCCATTATCTCAGAAAGCTAACAAATTCAGAACTGACCTATTATTTGTGACAGGGGGAAATGACTCTGCTTGTGCCACTGAAACACCTGCGTACGTCACGCCGAGCACAGTGACCTGCTTTTGTTTCCTATGGACACGCTCGGGTTCGCAGGAACACGACACACTTAACGTGCACTTTAAAATGATTGCGTGCATTTGCAGCTCGCTTTTCTCATGTGTGCTCTGCAGCAGGAAGCTGGTTGTGAGATCCCCTGATAAAGCAACACTCAGCCCTCAGTTCTTCCCCTTCCTTCCCTTCCAGGATTCAGATTGTGGCTGTTTCTGCCCCCGGTGCGTGTGGATGCTGTGAATGCTGAGCCTTGTCAGCTCTTGCCCTGTGCTGCCTTCTGCAAACCTTGATTTACACCCTGCTGGGCAGCAGCCCTACTGAACCCAGAGATGTGACCAGCATGGCTTTGTATTATTAGACTTCCCCAGCGCACTTTTCCTTCTAAATCATCTAGGATGGGAAAAACAATTAGATAAAGAAGAATGTCATGACTCATTCCCCAATGCCACGGAGGTTCAGAACAACCAGAAAAAGAGTTAACAGCACAGCCACCCCCCTGTAGTATTGCAGAGTTTCTAAATACAGAGTTCCTTTCTGAGCTGGATGCCCATTTGGGTTATCTTAAAAGTATTTCTGGAACTCTTGGCCAACTTTAAACAAACAAACAGGGAGAAATATTTGTGAAGATAACAAGGCTGAGAGTGTTTGGTTACTGAGCCTTTCTAAGTTGAAGGTTTTAGTTTTTAGACGATTTCCTTAAAGCTTGTGAACAGAAGAAAAAAATGCTCAGGAGATGTTAAATCACACAACCATCCCAGCTATGGCTTTGGAATAACAATCATTCAACTTAGCAAATATCAAACGTGGGAAGGGATTTATCTGACGCATCTATATGATCATGTGAACTCCTTTCTCATGGAGAAACAGTCTCTGCTGGAGACACAAGAGGAAGGAACTGTTTTGCCTTCTTTAAAAAAATATAACAACATATGCAACTGTAACATGCTCAAAGCTTCCTGGCACAAATGCAAAAATGCAACATCTGAAATGTCAGCTGGTACACTGGGAGGATTTACATGATTTAAAAGATTTATGAGAAAGAACTATTTCACTGGCTTCAGAGCATCTTGGAAAGCACCAGTGGGGGGGAACAATGGAAAAGAAGGGGAAGAAAAATCTCCAGCTAAGAGAAATTACCATGGCCAGCATGATTCTATATTGCTCTTTTTAGTGCAAGAAAAAAAAAAAAAAATGGGTCAGGCACTCATTGGATTTTAAGCTGCATTTAAAGATGAATGAACAGAGCCTGCCATGACTCTGGGATATGCTCATTTTCTCACATTACAGATTGACTCACATAGTCCTGTGGCTCACCTAAAGCCTCACAACTCATCACTGCTCTAGGCAGGATTAAATCAAGAAATTCCTGACTTTTCCCCCCACTAGTGTTGTTCCACTAGAAGCTGTTCTGCTGATACACAAAGGCTGGCCAGCTGGATTTCAGTGCAGGCTCTCAGGGGAGAGATGGGGGTCACAGAGACAGGGGAAATAAATCCTGCCTTAATGAAAAAATAATATATCAAGCAAGGAAAAGGCATGAAACCATTTGAAACGATAAACTCTGCAACATTTATAAGTGTGCTTTGGCAATGCTCAAGTGGAAGACTGGCTTGCTTTGTGGCTACCCACTCTTGAAGTGGCTACTTAAACGCACGGTCCTCGATGCTCTGCCCAGCCTGAGGTGCTCCAGCACCAAGGAGGAGCCCAGCTCAGCTGCTCCAGCGCCAAGGAGGAGCCCAGCTCAGCTGTGCCAGGAGCAGGGGTTGATGCTGGCTCTGCGGAGCTGGGATGGGGAAGGTGCCAGCTCCAGCAGTGCCTCTGGCTCCAGGGCTCCTCCTGGGACACGTCCAAGCAGCTCACATCAGGGCTGGGGCTGATCCAACGGTGCCAGCGCTGTCTGGGTCAGGTCCTGCACCCCTGGGGCGCTGTCTGAGCACCCTGTGCTGTTTGCAGGGTACCACATTCACCTATCATGAAACTGTTCGCTCCCTCCTCCTTTTTACCAGCCATCTGTTGCTAGTGCCTTCCATGGTTCATTCACAAATGTCACTGCAGATCTTCCGTGCAAAATATTCCCTCCAGTCTATCTCTGTTTATGTTTTATTGTTATGGTTGTTCTTTTTTAATATATAAGCTTTTATTTAATTTTATTTAAATACTTTTAAATACATTTAAGTTTCACTAATGCTTCCATAAATAATGAGATGAAAGAGCTCAGTAATATCATTCCAGGGTATTAGGTTAAGGTGAACATTTTTCTCCATCTGTTTCTCCAATAACCTAAACTAATGCAGTTTCCAGACCAGAGCACATGATCTTAAGTGAACTGAAGGGAGTGAAAAGGTCTCTGGTGACATATAAAGACTTAGAGGAGATTGAACAAAGGTGTCCTGTAAAATAAATTTCTGGCCAAACAGAACTGGAAAGACACAGAGATTACAATTCCTCTATCATAACAGCAGTGACTCATCCAGTTGCATAGTCACTTGGGGTGAAAAAGAAAACAGTTGCTCAATCTCTCAGGGATTTAGACACAGAAGAATATATTATGCAAGTTTTAGCTGCGTTACTAATGGCCTTGAAGCACACAACTCTACTATGACTCTCACTCAGCTCAGCAGATCACAAATAAGATGACTCACGTATCCATGACATGATAGGAAAATAGAGAGCCTAAGAAGTGCAGAGGCAGGTGCTAATACAGTCACAGAAGAAGAGATTTCAGTCAAAGGAAGAACAGATGTATAAAATCACGGGCAAAGGACTGCAGAGAAATCAGCTTGTGTATTTGGAGACCTGAGGGCATGGACTAGGTTGATTTTTCTTGGTGTCACATCAGGAGGTTGTGAGTGTGAAGCCAGGCTGTGGGCAGAGATGAGGCAGGGGACGGCAGCACTCACCTGCATGTCCCCAGGGCAGTGCTGAGCCAGCCCCTGTGCACACAGCCCTCGTGAGATCACACCCAGTGAAAGCCCTCCACTAACTTCACAATATTTATACTTGGCAGGACTTCCTACCCTGCTGGTGCATCGTGATTTTGGAGAAGCTGTTAACTCCGATTGTTTAAAGACTAATTAAACCCATTGGTGGTGCCAGCCACAGCAGTATTTTGCCCATTATCTCGTGATTTACCCCCTCATGGATGAGGGCCTGGACAGCTGTTCTCAAAGCACTGGTTAAAATCTGAATGGTTGGGCAGAGCACAACTCAAATTCTGGACTAAACAGCTGGAAAAGCAGTTGTCCCAAGAAAACTGCAATTCTTTATGCTCTGGAGCTCAAATCAAAACACAGATGCAAATGTAGCTGAAAGCTAAACACTTTACAGAAGTCCAGTCATTAGGAGGATTACATTAGAAAGGTGATACATCTAAATTTGGAAGTTTATGCAGGCCAGAGCACAGTAAGATGTTTAGACCTGCATGTGAACCAAGCCAATGCTACTGTAGAAACACAGACAATGTCTCATCATAATTTTTTAATTTTTTAATTTTTTTTTTTTTTTTTTCTCTTTTAATTTTTACAGATAGTTTGGCACAGGCATTCCAATTTGCAGTTCCCATTGCCTGACTGAAAGATTTTGGACGGTCAAAGGATTATTCAATTATAATGTGTCTGTGTGATCTATTACCTTCAAAAACACAGCCCATGCAAAGCAGGAACCCTCAAAGACTCAGGGGAACATCAGGAAAAATTCTGCGTTTTTGTTATCACAGAAAGGAGACCCTTGAGAGTAACAAGAATAGCACTAACGCACAAGCTTGAGTGACAATTTTTTATGAGCTCAGTTGCACAAAGGAACTGCAGAGAACTGCTTTCAAATGACTAGATCTGACACATTTCCTTTAAATATTACCTAATTCCAAGGGGTTTATTCTAGGCATTTCAGCTCACATATGTATGGGATGTAATGTATAGATACAGAAGGGATGCACCATTCTGCTGTCAGAGATGATTAACAAACCAGAGCAGGGTATTTTTGTACAAACCAGGATAACCTCCTGCCATATCCTGTCTCATTCCCAGAGCTGACAGCTCCTAGGCTGACTTCATCCTTATCTCCTGTTAAACATGTAGGGGTTTAGGTGATGTGATGCAGAATCAGAGGGGGTTTATGCTGGGAAGTAAAATGAGCACTTGGAAATCTCTTGTTACGTGGACAGTGGCAGGAAAAAGCTTTTTATCTGCACCCCTTGTCTCTGCCCAGCATAATCCAGCAGAGTGTTGCCAGTACTTGACAAAACTATTTGTCTCATAAATTTCCTGAGAAGAAAACATTTATAGTTTCAAGATTTAGACAAGTTTCATCACTGCATTACTATCACACAATATTCCCATATATTTGAATTATTTGCTCAGGATTACTGGGAACACAGAATTTGTGATTGTGCCTTTATTCTGTGTATATTCATTGGAACAAACAGTGAAGGAGCAGGGATATGGCAAAAGCCTTCTCAGAGATCCAGCTGGTGCAACCAGAAGGGTAATAAAAATACATTAGCAGTAAAGTAAAGGCTCATCTATTATCTGAAAGGAGCACAGTTTCCATGATTTATGGAGTGACCTTTTTCTGAAAGAAGCCTGCATGTCCTCATGAATAAGGCTGATTGCAAGAGATGATACTGTTAACATAGCGTTCATATATTCTGAGTGTTAAAACTGCTGTGGAAAATAAGTGGCAGCTTTACTGGATGCTCTTTGTCACTTCTTGGCAATTTCAGATGGCAGTAAAGCTGTCATTCTGATTATTAGTGCCTTTCTGTGATGGAAGCAGGTTTTTGGACAGGGACTGTGTGAAGGGTCTGACAGAATGTAAAGTGATGCGCAATAGCTGGGACTGCTACAGCCAGAAAATATCCTGTAATCCCACTTCTGATCCTGCCCTGTGATATTTTGCAACACTGCATTGGTTTTGCACTGGTTTTTTTTTTTTTTATTTGCCAATCAAAACCAATGCGGACTGCTTTCCTAAATCTCTGAGCAAACTTTTGTCAAATCCTTGTGCTGTTACATCATCACAGCCAACTCTCATCCATTTCACTTGCTCCCAGACTTTTGTGAGGAGTGAAATCACTCAGCTGTCCCTCTCCAACTCCTCCAGGCTGCAACCTGTGCAGTGTGCTGGGAAACTAGACCCAGGGAGGCCCCTGTGCTCTGGGCAGCTGCAGAACAACATTTCCTTTCACCTGGCTCCTCTACCTTCTTCTTCTTCCGTGCTGAAGGAGCCCATCTGTAGATTTTGCAACTGTGCACCTTCCAGGAATGAACTGAGCCTGGTGTGAACTGCTGCAGAAGTGTCTCCTCAAGACACTCCACAGCTGAAAAGCCCCTGAGCTTTCCCACTTCCACCCAGAGTTCCATTTAACTCTACAGGCCAAAATTCATGGCCACCCTTCAGTGCTCAGCAAGCATAAAGGAAAAGAGGGGCAGCAAAGTGATATTAGGAAAAGGTTCTTCATCCAGAGGCTGGAGGACAGGATGGAACGGGCTCCCCAGGGCAGTGGTCATGGCCCCAAGCCTGCCAGAGCTCAAAGGAGAGTTTGTGCACACTCTGAGGCACATGGTGGCATTCTCAGGGTTGTCCTGTGCACGGCTACGAGATAGACTGGATGATCCTGATGGATCTCCTCCAGCTTGGGACATTCTGTGTGGTGTGAATCCTGGGGCTGTTACCACGACAGCTCAAGAGTGGCAGTGAGTTACAGACTCTGCCCCGGTCAAACAGCTTCGAGAGCCGAGCAGGTCCGGCAGGGCAGGTGACAGCAGTGTCCCCAGCCCCCGGGCCACGGCAACCGCTAGCACTACGATCCATACGGGCTCTACGTGCAGTGGCAGAACGCTTCCCGCTCGCTCGCTCCAGCATCCCGGTTGTGGCGGTGCCGCCGGTGAGCTCAGCGGTGACGGGGGTGTCACTCACATGGCCGTGACGCTGTCACCGCCCCGCGGGGCCCGAGAGCTCAGCGTTACCCGGGCACGAGCCGCGTCGGGGCGCCCTGCGGGCTGCTGCCGCCCGGGGCAAAGGGAAACTCCGTCACAGTGCCGGGCGGGACGGGGGCGGCCCGGTGCCACCCCGGTGCCACCCAGTGCTATTCCGGTGCCACCTGGTGCCATCCCGATGTCACAGCGGTGCCATCCCGGTGTTACCCCGATGCCACCCAGTGCTATTCCGGTGCCACCTGGTGCCATCCCGGTGTTACCCTGGTGCCACCCGGTGCCCGCCCGGTGCCCGCCGCCCGCGCTGCTGCCATGGCAACGCCTGCGCGCCCCGGCACCGCCGAGCGCCCCCAGCGGCCGCGGGCGGGTATGGAACGGCTGCCGGGCTGCCCATCGGCCTCACTCATTGGCTGTCGCGCTGTAGGAACCGCCCACTCGCTGACCTTTCGACCAATCAGCGTCCTCCCTCACCTCGGCGAAGGCGGAAGCAGTGTTGATAAACAACAGCGCCCCGCCCTTGCCCTCGCCGACCCTCCCGCTCCTCCCCCTGGCGCGCGGCTGCATCGCCCCTTCTCATTGGCTGGCGGCCGCCCCCGTGCTGGGGAGCAGCCAATGGGCGGCGGCGGCTCGGGACGCAGCGCGGCGGGCACCGCCCCCTGAGGCGGCGGGCAGGGGCGGAAGGCGGAAGCGGGCGGAGGGCGGCGGCGCCATGGGGGCCGTACTCGGGGTCTGCTCGCTGGCCAGCTGGGTGAGTGCGGGACTCCGCTCCCGCCTGGACCTTCCCCTTCACACCCAGACCCTCCCCTCCATCCCCCGGAGCGGCTCCGGCCCGCGGCGGTGCCTCCGCTAGCGGCCCGGGTCGGGCCAGGGGCGGGGGGCCGCTCTGAGGCCCCGCGGGCGC